>CM056168.1:3611531-3705246 GCA_029691765.1 Entomobrya proxima
TATCTAGGAGGGGAAACACAGCGCTACAACCGTGTATGTGTAAGGTTTTTTATTATGAAAATTTATCATGTCACATGACGGTCTGCCTTTACTCGCACAATCAAAAATAAGGGACACTTTGTATTTAGGATACTGTTGTAGGGAAAGGGACGAAAGGGGGATAGAAAACAATAACTACACGGAAGGGTGCTGTTGTAAATGTGATGATGAGCTGCATGATTGTTTGGGCGTTGTGCATGTCGAATCTCAGTTTATGCCCACCACAATACAAGTGTGAAGCTCTCAATTTCTATTTCAAATGACAACATGAATAAATCCAAATACAGAATCTGAAGAATTTTTAGATGATATTTTTAGTGTGAAAGGAAACTCTGAAAAGCGTATCTAAAGCAAAATGCAATTAATAAAGTAATGGACAGTGCGGACACGTGCTTTGAGTTTTTGTTAGATTTACAATAAATGACCAACAAAAAGGTTACAAATCTTGATGGACTTTATGTACATGTGATGCTAGAGTGCGAATGCCTTGTTGCTTTTGATGATAAAGGCAGTATATATCATAAATAGAAAGTATAAATAATGAACTAATTGTGCACTAAATACAGAATCCTTATTTTACAAACAGTGTGAGTGTGAGTACAAAAGTGTAAAAGAAGAACTATTCCACTCCATTTGCACCATCATCAGGAAGTTCACTAGTTCGGTATCTTCCCAAGTTACATTTTCCGTATAGAATGCAGATGATCTCTTGATTTGAACAAATGGTTATAACGAGTTCCAATCTTTACTTGAACTCCCTTTCCAAAAAATAAATGGCAAAAGAAACAGTGTATTATCTTACTTGCAGCTTGGATGATAAGAATAGATTATAAAAGTACCTGCGTAAGCCAGCTTATTACACGCTGTGGTACATTTCTCTTGTGTACTTTTCGTATTCTTGAGTGTTCCTTGAGCCAGAAATATTACAAAGACGAAGAATCGCAGAGTGGAAACACTAAGATACGTTTTTCTCTTTTGATCCTTCTTCAAATATTCATGGCCATTTTATTTATACCGATATAATCAACATGCAAAACAAGAGAGCATCCCAAGCAAATTCAGGGTAATGCTAATATAGCAAATTCTAGAGCTCTGTAAAAATATGATGCAGCAGAAAAGCAAGAGAAGGATAAGAAAGAAGGTAGAGTACGAAAGGAGCAGTGGATGAGCAAACAAGTTTATTTACCCGTAATAATAAGTGTATAAAATGAAAGGAGAGAGAAAGTAGAGTAAAAGTAGCAGAAAGACTAAAAGTGTCAACACAAGAAGCTACTACCTCGTCACTTGCATTATACCCTCACAGAATTTTCCAAGAAGGAATGAAAGAGCTCAGACTCCTTTGAGAGATCCCAACGTGTTTTTCTAGACAAAGGGGTAAGATGATGATCATGAAAGTTGGAGTTGATGATACGCTGGTGGCTCACTTTGATCATGACAATGACGGTACGGGTCCTTTTGTGTAGGCGTACCTCCATAATGTTATGTAACTACATATACATATTGTTTGTGCACACTCTGGGGAGAAACCACCATCTCTACCAACACAGCAACTTTTATTGAGAAGTTACAAACTACCTGAGGAAGCAGAAGAAGATAT
Organism: Entomobrya proxima; assembly: GCA_029691765.1. Classification (NCBI taxonomy): domain Eukaryota; kingdom Metazoa; phylum Arthropoda; class Collembola; order Entomobryomorpha; family Entomobryidae; genus Entomobrya; species Entomobrya proxima. The sequence goes on from CM056168.1 coordinate 3,613,168, forward strand.
GCTTGAATGTAAGAAAAGAGCACAATTTACGTTGGTCCTGTGTTCATTTGCAATGTTGTCCTATCATCAGCACATTTGTTTAGATCCTGATGCTGCTGATGGGACGCCTCATCCATCGTATGGCCTATGCATGTGCTACTTGGTGTGACTTTTTCTTCGAGTGTTGTGGCCATTATTTGATGGCAAAAAAGGAGGAAAAAATGTTATCTTTAAAAACATTGAACCAACAACCCAACAAGAGTAAGTATCAACTGGCTCAAATAGATAACAGGTGGATCAGCCAAAGTCTCGACATTAAAGTATATTACGTATTAATCTAATCCTTTTATAAGATAAATTCAAACATAGAATAATAAAACTGGATTACTGTGTCACCTTTGTACTGTATACGACAAACTGCATGCAAGTATCTTCATTTTTTCTAACTGAATTTAAATAGGAAGGTAATTGTTGGAACAATAATTAATTTATATAGCATGAGTTAGCCTTTTCTACATTATATCTGGACCGATTTTTACAAAATAGATTTTCTGCGGTAGGACAATTTTGCTTTGAAAAATTGGAAACAAAGTTAAAGCATAACATTCATACAGAATTATAGTATGTACTTCCAAACCCACCCAGAATAAACTGGAGTCATATGTGCTTAAAATATAACTTAGGCTAAACCTGCTTTGAAAAAATGATGTTTACGTGAAATCACGAGCATTTACATGAAAATCTGTACAAAATAGTGACAATAATGTGATCTGACTGTGCGGTATTGTCCATTATCCCTTTTGTTCGCTTATCTGATGTGGAAGACAATGACCAATGTCATTAGAATAGATCCCATATATATCAGATTTACGTAGTTAATCCTTCTAAAAGTGTACCACATCAGCAGGAGAGAATCGGGAGTGGGGTACAAACTGTGTGTCATTGTGACACGATGAAAATTATTGGGGTGGCTTGCTTCCTTCATGGGTGCGTGCACAAATGCACAATGGGGCATAAACAAAACACACTAGGCTGTTCAGCAGCAAGTAGCATCATCATTTTTATATCAAATCCTTACTCTGTAATCCTTTAAAACTAAAAAAGCTCTGCGATCAGAATTTTGATGATGCTCTTCATCACTCAACTCAAGCCATAAGGCAAACTCTTTTCCACCACAGACAGCATCAAAGTGGATCGAGCAAGCAAATTTCCTTTTTTTGTTGCTATCGCCATCAAAACAGGTCCCCTCTACAGCGCGAGTCACTATTGTTCCTAAGTTGTGGTGCAAAAAGCACTTGCTGTGGTGCAGTAGGACAAACACGCAACAGAAGCCACAGAAGTGTTTAATGAATGCTGAAGATGACAAAGGCAAAATTGAGAAGGGGAGCTGCCATCAACCCAAACTGCCTTTTTTATTCATTAGCTTGCGCATATTATCATTTTTGTAAGCCTTTTCGGAGCCATAATGTAAGTGTATCATTGTCGATTATGTCCAGAATAATGAATTTCGAGTAAGGTAATAAACTTGTATTATGAAATGGTCATTGTTTCAATGTAACACAGGCAAGCATGAAACATATGAATAGTTTGAGGGGCAACAAGGGAAAATGACAGGGACGTAAGAAGGGTGATTTCTAAATAGACTGCTAGCAATGAGATGAATGATATCTTTTCGTGTAGTACGGTAAAAAAGGAGGCGATGTGTTTATTCCTGCATATAATTCTCTTTAGAAAATCATTTAATGTAAAAAGTAATACAGAGATTACAGATGATGGGGTAATCTGTGTAGCATTTCCCAGAGTTTCTTCACAACCTCTGCACATGGTCACTTCGAAGAAGCACAATACAAACGACAGCAGTTGTTGTTACAGTTCTTTTCCAGTTTTTTATTGAGACACGTGCTCAATTACAAAGGACAAATGCAGTAAATGTCTGACGCAACAATGTCACATTTTCTGAAAGCACGCCAGGAATTTTAATGTCTTTTTGTAGTGTGTTTTATCAAAAGGGGATAGCGAGCAAAAGAGGATGTGACTGTCTAAAAATTAGATAGAAATAGACAAGACAAGGTTTTACACCAATTTCATTTGCTTCCGTCTTTGCGTCCATGTAACGAAAACTGAAAGCGTAACTATTATAATGGTCTACTGATTATTCAACCTGAAATAAAAAATAAGGCACATAAAGGGTTGTTCCTTGTTCTGGAGACATTTATGCAAATAGAGATAAAATGCAAATAAAGGCAGGAGATAAAAAATTGAATGCATCATGTGATAGCCCATCCTTTGGGGGTTATATGATGTATTTTTCAGTTTTCCAAAATAAACGCATCGCCATGATTTCCTGGGAGAAAGAGGCGTTTGTAAAACGGGTTATATCCTACTTCGAAAATTTTGCTAAAAGGTCAAGGATTAAAGCAGTGAAACACTTTGTAGAAAAAGGTAAGCGCCAGACATGTATATACAAAATAATTCAGGGATATTAAGCTACAAAAACATCAGGGTTCAGGTTCTCATAAGGACGTATTGTAACGGTGGCTTTCTTAGGAATCTTGAAGATGACATCAAAGTTGTTCGATGAGGAGCCTTCCAGCTCAATTAGTGCTGCAGCCAACAAACTCAACATTAGTCCAAAAACGCTAGGTCAAACTAAAGCTCAGAAATTGGGCATCAAAGCCTGCACTAAGCCGGAAGCACCAACCAGCAGTCAAGGATCAGGAGCAGCCAAAAAAATCTAGACCCCGATTTGTTTACACAAATAATTTTCTAAGATCTAGACCAAAATCAAAACATGCTCCAAATATTCCACTGGCAAGAGACATCGAAACTTTTTGGGATTCATGTAAGGCAGGGTAGTCCAATCTACAAAACCGACACAGTTTGACCCAAGGTTTCAATACTATTTGGAAAAATATCACCACTAAAGTGGTTGCATGATCGGGAAAATCGGGATATGCGGTTTGAGCATAAGCCGAACAAGAACTTTGCAGCACTGAATACAAAGGCACCAATGAATCTTAATTTATGTGAATATTGTTAAGTATTAGTTGTACTAAATGTTAAATAATACTGTAGCTCAATAAAGCCTAAATGTTCCGAGATATCGCAGTTTTGAAAATGTCTCCAGAACAAGGAACAGCCCTTTATTTCTCATTCCTCATTGCTTCATTTTTCCGTTCTCGCGCTTACAGACTAGTCGTAGTTGTTTCTAAGATTTCCAGGAAATGTAGAATATGTGTAATATTTTGTTTGAGAAGCTTTGGAATGACCTGTGTCATGACTTTCTCCAAGTCAAAATATTTCACAAGCGACAACCTAGTAATAAAATGTTCACTACATTTTCTAGCTTGTGCAATCCTAAGACATTACATTTCTCTTTCTATTTGAAGTTTTCAAAAACAAAGTATTTTTTGTCTTTTTCGTAATTTTAGTCGGCCTCTTTTGTAACCAGATACTTCACCTTTTCTCTCTCAAAGCGAACAAGATTTTGTGCAAAAGTGGATGAATAATATGAGAAGGGAAGATCTCTTCCAACACGAGAGCTGTGCGTTTACTTACCGTGCACCCCTCTTCGTTTTCCCTTAAGTAGGCGCATGTAATAAAATTCTTTCAAGGCCACTCATTCACTTTTCTCAACAAGATCCAGAGAGTGACTATATATAACCCTCTTTCTTGCTTTTCCTCCTCCAGAAAAATTAATTTTGAGCCGAGAAGAAGAGACCTGTCTTTTCTTTCCGCCTTTGTCCCGTTCCTGCTTTGTCTGCTCCATCCCCTCTTGTGTTACCAAAAGGAACATTTTCACTTCTTCTCATCTTGTCCCATTTTCTCATATTGAGTGTGAGACCGACAACGCCAAAGTTGTTGTATCATTAGTAATTCAAGTCGACACAAGAAGAAACTTTTTGCGTCATCCATTCATCCAGAGAGGAAAATATGCAATATACACTTATACACACACACTCCTTTATCTTCATCTAATTTTGACTTGAGTGAGCAATAATAACTGGCGAACTTATAGATATAAAATAAGGTAGATAGGTGGGTGGCTGCGCCAGTTCCATAATCGTCAGGTTTACAGATAGGGAAGCTGGTGTAATTTTCTCTTTCTTTTCCCCGTCTTAGGTTTAGTTTGAAACTCTAAAAATATTTTCCCAAGTATTTGCCTACTCTATACAGAGCAGAAAAAGTAACATGATGCTATTTTTGTCTCGGGCTAGATATTTCTTTATTTATTCCCTTCTTCAGAATAATTTTATCAATTATTTCAACGAAATCTAAACTCAAATGTAAACAGGGAAGTTTAAGTTGAATTTCCTAGAAGTGAGCTAAGGCAATGTGCAACCTGATTCGCTTATTTTGACAATGAATAAATCTATATTATGTAGAAGAGGAATGGGGTAGAATTCTTTAAATCCATTTACTTTTTTAAGGCCACTATTACCGTACATGAAATCTTAGAAACAAATTTCTTTCATTCCTTTCATTCATTTTTCTCATCTAGAGTCCCGAAAATCCACGGAGGGAAATCTCTGATGAATTGCAAGCCAAAAATAAAAATAAAATATATGTATGTAGTCTTATGTAACGAAGTAGGGGATAGGAAGGAAATAAAAGTAAATAAATCTCTGGAAAAATCCCACTTGCAAATGAACTGTATAAATAAAATGTAAAATGAATATTGAGAAGAATAAAGTGCTAGATATTGTAGCTGTTGGCTGTATATTGTACATTTCAAATATTTTGATACATCATCAAAGCTCTCTTGTATTCTTTTTATATGATTTCGTAGGGCAGTGGGCCTTCGTTGGTAGGGACTTTAGCCGCGAATATGTAGAAAGTATCTACTGCAGAACAAAACCAAATAATATTTTATAAGATTCACACTGAGCATTGAGTCGAGTAACATATGTCAATAGCGAAAAAAGTGTAGTTTGCTTCACTTCATTGAAGTGGAGAAAGATTTCAATCATAATATAATGCTAGTGTTGGTCTTGAGTCAAGACTGCATTCATCTCACGGTACCGGATTGATAGAGCGTACATTTTTTTACTTGGACGTATTTGTGGCAAATGAAGAAGAAAAACTACTTAATATGCTGAGCTTTGCATTTCCTTCATTCAAGATCCTCATAAAATATCCAAACATCCGGCAAAACTTTCTTTTCCTTTCCCTTCCTTTCATTTTTCTTTCCTCTCCGTGATTCCTTTATTCCGCTTTCCTTTTTGCTTCATTTCATTTTTCATCTCCCCTTACTCGGTACTCGGTATAGCGTACAAGTAGCTTTCCCAGTATATCTACAAGCTTTATCATTTCATGCACTAGCAAAATATCCGACTAGTATGCTTAATATAGCTCACAAACGTCTTTTTAGTTCCGTTGAGAGAAAGCAAAGTTTTCTCGGCTTTGTTTCATTTGCCAATCTCACATTTTTAGTGTCTACAATTTCTTTGCGTTTGGCCTTAGCTTCTTATGTTCTCCTCTGTTGACACTAAACCATTCCGATGGACAATGCAAAGACCACGCTCAAAAGAATCATATTTTGTTTTCATTCCATTCGACATTTCTGTTTGTTTTGCTATGATTAAGCTGCCAACAAGACACGACACGTCATGACATCATCACATGGAAGTATGTTTGGCTGAGTCGTTTGTTTGTGTACATGAACGTGTTACTTTTTACATCGCATTAACTTGACTTTGGTTGACAAGAACCGATTGTGAATACCAACATGACATATCCTCTTTATTATCACTTTTGTTAAAAGAAATGACAGTCTAATTGACATTGTAAAAGCGTAGTAAAATTCCATGGGCTGAAATCCATGGATAGAACACATCCAAAAAGCAAGTAGGTATTCACCGTATACTCTGCTTTTGGTATTCCACGAAGCTTTCTCTTTAGTTAGGAATTTCGCCAAAAAGCCATTTTGGCTAGCCTAAATTAAGGACACTCTAACCTAAAGATGTAAAGTATTGTATATGGTTATTGTGCCAGTCTCTTCTTATGTCGTGTGGGGAAGAAGAATTGTCTGGGAAAGTAGAAAATGGCCCATATCCAAGAAAGAAATGGAGAAAATAAAAGAATAGGAAAAACTGGACAACAGGCGCAGCAATGCTAGCCAAGTACCAAAAAGACTGCAATTATAGTTTTGTAGATGAAACAGAGGGAATAAATGTGTGCCTTGATGTACACTGTTAGAGCAGTAAGAATATTTTAGAATGTAAAGTACGGGATTTCTTTCCCTCAAGTTTCCCCAGACTGAAGCCAATAAAATAAGACTACAAAATGGAGCTGATGATTATAGTACTGGGGTTGACGGTATTCCATGAATAAAACTATTATTATGGTTATGGGTACGATGAGTAGTTGGAGAACATGGTCAAAAGTACCCACTATGATCGTCATCATGAGCACGTCATTTGTATAAAGTAGGTGGCTGGCATATCTGCCGCTTATGCTTCTGTGTTGTATTCATACTTTGCATTTATTAAGTAGCCGCAGGCTAATTATTCATTTCGCTCACTTGGTCTGTTCCGGGTCCGTCCGCCCGTCCGCCCGTCCGTCGCCCCTAAAACGCCCCTTAGAAATGGAATTTTTGAATTCTGTTTTTTTCTAAACGGTACTACTCAACAAGACCTCGCGCCTGGTCCAAAAACATTTTGACAAAACACCACCAGAGGGCGCTAAAAATTGAAAAAAGTGTATAACTCCTTTCCCTTACAACTTTTTTCAATTTTTTTTCTGGAATAGGTTCCTTAGGTCCTACTCTATCTATTGACACCCCAACTTTTCCCCAGCGCACGCCCCCTGGCGGCCAAATTCAAAAACGCCATAACTCTGGTTCCTTAAGACTTTTTTGAGTTCTGTTTTTTGGAATAGGTTCCTTAGGCCCTACTGTATCTATTGACACCCCAATTTTTTCCCAGCGCACGCCCCCTGGCGGCCAAATTAAAAAACGCCATAACTCCGTTCCCTTACAACTTTTTTGAGTTCTGTTTTTTGGAATAGGTTTCTTTGACCCTAGTGGACTTCCACAACTCTTTCATTTTGAATAAAAATTTCTATGCGGCTACTTACTTCAACATTTACAAGGGTTTATTTTATTTCTCCTCTCGCATTTTATATCGCAGTAGAGAGTAGAGAGTGGTGGCAAAGTGACAAGTGTTGCGTGAATAAAGCCAATAATAAAGAGGTTTATTCAAGATTGAATTTTTAAGACCCAGAAGAGACCCCAACATTTTTCTTGAAGCAAAAAATGAATTATAAATGAAAGGAAAATCGGATGTGCACGATATTGCATCACACACAATCTGTTTTTTTCCTTATCTGAATCAGATTCCCTCTCAAATTTTTAGGCATTTTACAGTCATAATCGAATTGAATGTTACGTTAACACACAAAAGAAAAATGAAATCGTAGGAAGGGAAAATATACCAGTTCAAGGGTGGCAGCACAGCGACGGATGACCAAATCGGTCTTGTTGAAATAAAAATGTTATTTCGGACTAGTGAATATTTTGACAACTGCGAGAAAATCTTGGAAGTTCATTCCAATAGTTCATGTAAGAAACTCGATCTATTCCTAGTTTCATTTTTACAAAAAGGGCGATTGCTTGACACATGATTTGATAATAAACATAGAAAAGGTATGATGTACAAAAGAAAAAGTCCTTTCATTTTTGTGCAGTGTATGCTAGTTTTAAACCTTGCCTAAAAGGTGAATAGATCGCTGGCTGGACACAATGGACCGTTAAGTAAGGTGCAGATTTTACAAGATCCAAGAATTGCCCCTGCCTGAGCTATTAAATTGATGATGATGTGGTCCCCGATGTTGTTTCCAGTGCCCTATGTCGTTTTCCGTTCTTTTTAGTCGAGATTTGTCATATAGTACTAGGCTATGCTCTCGGAAATATATCCGAGCATAAATATTTACTCTTGGTAAAATACGTGTGCTTCCCTGGCGTTATATTGTTCGCATTGCATTATATTATTTCCACTTTCATTCCATAATTTTGCCAGGTCACAAAACATAATCTGGCGATACAACAGCAGAACTTACGAGGGAGATGTTATGGTAGTTGTATTTTGAAATATGAAACTACCTCTATTTCCCCTTCATAACTGCATGCACTTCCACTTTTCAAGCAGTTTGCTGGAATTGCTTCTATACTGGCTATTCCCTGCAAAAACTGAATATTAGATATGCTATTATCGTCTTGTTAAAAACTCCTGCTCTCATGTATATAATATGACGCTCGAGCAAGCAAAACCGGATCCCTGTCTATAAGGGATTCAGTAACGTAACCCGGCATTCTATGTATGAGAGCTTGCTGGATGGCTTAATCTGCAAAAAACATGATACGCACACAGGGTTATCGAGTGAAAGGATTCAAAACAAGAAGTAGAATGTTATGGGTCATGTTTCCTATTATGATTATAGTTAATATTAGAAAATTGCGAATACACAGGTAATTGGAATAGTATCCATCGAGGGTGGGTTGTGCTATTTTATTGTTCATCATTTTACACTTTTATATGTTTAGCACAAACGCGAAAGCATTGGCGTTAATCTGGGTGTAAAAAATTAACAGACTCTAGGTTAGAAATTTTGTGCTTTGCCTCTGCATCTAATTCTTACGCTTATTTACTGATATGCATATTGGTATATATGTGATTCAACTAATAAGTAATTTTTTGTTTAATTTACAGGTAAGAAAAGCAAACTTGGAGTCAACTGCTTTGATTATAATTACATCCAACAATCCAACGTCGCAAATCTGCGCATTTGTAAGTATGTATCATCCATATGCTAAGACCAATTTAAACAGTGAAAAGGTTTTTGCACATTATTCTCTTACAATGTTTATTTCATTTCATTGAACATACTAATCGTGGACCTCCTACTTTAATTGTAAGCAGAAAATGCTATTAGAAGTTTGATTGGCAAAAGGAATTTATATCAAACACAAAATATAGTTGGTAAAAAATTTCAAATAAATGAAGAGGATAAACTTGTGGGAAAAGTAATTAATATTATAAAATTCATAAAACCATCAGTTTGCACCAGCTTTATAGGAGAAGCGAAAACATACACAAATTTACGGCGCCATAGAATAAACCTTCCCTACATAATAAAGTTATTGTACGACCATAACTCATCATCTTCATTTTCACGAAAACCTCTCTTTCCCTAAACAAGCCTTTATACAGAGATTGAGATTGGATTGGTTTAAATTCAAATAAAATTCCATAACGTTTATTTTGTTCCGTGTGGATTACCACTTTCTGATTACTAACTTGCTCTTGAGAACTTCCTGTAATGACGACAATGATTTCCCAATGCTTGTGCAGTTTTCATTTTCCCTCATGGATTTCCCCCACACACTGACATTATCATAAATTATTTTTGTGGATATGGCTGATAAAAATCCCCTTCAGACTTTCACTTTCAGAAAAGAGCTTATACTGCTAAAATCTCAATGCAGTAGTGGAGCCGTAGTAGTGTAGACAAGCAGTGTTTTTATATATTTTACTTCCTGCTTTGCAGAGAGACCTAGCCAGATCATCTTATTCCCATTGCAAACACAATTTCTCCGTTAAAAATAAATGTGTTTCATCTTTGTCTTGCTGCTGCCTCTCTCTGGAAGAGTTTAGGCTCACGGCTCGCACTCTTTCCACTAACCCGACTAGGATTACTGTAGGTTTTGCTGCGCTTCACTGAATGTAGAAGCGCATTATGTACTTATATTTATACCTTGACGATTTTCACAAGAGGGAAAAGCAGTTGAAAATGACAAAAAGGGAAAGTAAAAACAGGCTTTGGCATGGATTGCTTGTGACATTGGCAGAAGTATACGCGCTGTAAAATCCAAGTTGTGCGTGCGTTCTTCTAGTCTCCAGCGGTACCATACAACTTTGACAAGAAAGTCCATAAATATTCACACAAGTCAAGCAACTGCACTGTGCCGGCGACCCCAGAGAGAAATGCACAATCCTCCTTCTGTTCTAGTCCGCCAAGTCAACCAAAAATTGACTTTAATGCTGTGTGCAGCTCTCTTCACAGCAGTCAGCAAGAAAGAAAGAAAACCGGGATAATGATGACGAGGACCACGATAAACACTTTTTCTCTCTTCTTTTCCATTTCTTGCAACTCTTTTTCTTTTATTTAGTTAGCATTCCTGTAGAAAAATCTGCATGAGTAACAACATTTGACAGCGTACAACCAAATCCAGCCAGGGACCAGTTGTGTCAATGGTTGGTAGCTGTAAAAAATGCCAAAATTGTCATTGCCAATATCAAAAGTATCAGATTTCCTTAGTCGTATTCTTCTTTTGCTTCTTTCTCTTAAAAATTTCACTTCCAGGAATCCGGAAAATTGGAATGTTCTATTCCTTGCCCGGGATCGACAACTGCTCACTTTCCTTCTTATAAATTCCGGTAGCGTCGTACCGCCTATTTGCTCTTATTTTCTTTCTCGAGGCATTTGTTTTCCTTGATTTGGTTCACTTAAAAGAAGAAAAAGAAAAGTGGAAAAAGACTCCTGCCTAACTTGCTTTTCGATTTCGCCAAAGAATAGGCAGCACTTGTAGGATAACTGATACTTTCTGTAAAGTAGAAAGGGTTGCTTGCTGCCAGTTGCTGTCTTGAGTTTTTAGTGCCTTACGTAAGTGAAAAGCGATACTAGTATTCTCTGCCATTTTCCTACGAATCCTGTGATTTTGTTCGTAAGAAACGAGAAAGAAACCACAAGACCTTAGTGGATTTTTACGGCTGCTTTGTGGATACATTAAAATTTGTCATAAACTATTTACTCTCCTGGTACACCAGTCATTTCCCTTCTTATTGCATCGGAAACGATACATCCCAAGCTTTTGCGATGTTCTGCTCTGCTGAATAGAATGAGCAACAGCCACAACGGCTTGTTTATGTGTAGACTTTTTGTAATCCAATTACCATCTAATATCCTCTTAAAAATTCAGTCAGGACATGAGCTAGAATATAACTCTGGTAAAATCGCTTATATAGCTGCGAGAAAGGGAACAGATAAAAAATTTAATCGAGAGTAAACGCATGAAGAGGAGTAGGACTGTGGGACACGAGATGATAATAATGACGATTAAATCTCTGCCTGATGTAACGTAATACAATCATGATGATGAGTATGCCTCCAAGCATCAAAAGAAAAGAATGGCTTAGGCCAATTAGAAGTGATGGAGATGGAAGCGTCGACCTGTGTGGATGCCTTAAGGGGCCATATAAACAGAGAACAACTGTGCCACTGGTGCTACTGTAGTTTTTAATACTTTAAACATCTTTCCTGCCTTTACTTGATTTTATATGATACTGCGGACGAGGGAGAACGTATATTAGACCATGCCACTTATACCACTAATCTACCAGTCAGTTGCTAATGCATTTTTGCCCCTTGACTTCTTCCTTTTTCCAGTTTACGTAGGTAGATAAACGTATGTAAAAACAACATGAAGAAATTTAATGTGGTAATTATCATTTCGGGCGTTTCAACTAGGGTCGCATAATATATAATTTAAAGTTGAATTCCGGAAGCGATTCCTTCAACTATATAGCAGAATCTTTTTACATGAATTCATCACATAGGAGTCTTTATGCCAAACACCAATTTTCGTTTTTATAAAACTTATTAATTGGAATAATTTTTTAAAACCTTGCTGATACTTTGCTCAAGCTAAATTGAGACTAATTCTGTCAAAGTTCTGCCGTTAAAAGAATGTCAATTTCACAAAACATTTGCAATAAATGGTTTGGAACACAATGGACTAACAAGGTTGCGTTTCTGCAACTTTGCAAAATAGTTTCGAGTATGCTGGCATGTTCTATACTAGTAGGTAAGATGTCACCAAAACTGCAGAAGGCTTTGAGGTACGCGACGTAGTCACGTAAAAGTTAATGAAAAGATAGAATTATAGATCAGGCGGGTTGTCCAGTTGCAGGTTCATTTGATGTGCAAATACAGCCATCTAATTTCCTTTGTTACGTTTCAAGCCAACCCGGTCATAGATGTGCGCCCAATCGATATAAAGCGATGCTCTACATAAAAATATTGAAAAGTCCAAGGCAAACAAGAAACTGCATACATAGTATTCTGTATAAAAACAGGCAGCTTGGATAGGAGAAAAAAGTTGGGCATAATCTCCAGCACATCATCATCGTCCCTAGTAGCCCAGTATTATAAAATACCGTCATTTTCACCAAGTATTTTTAACCTCGTCAAGAACAACGCGACTGAAATTGTTACTCCTGATATTTGTATCGGAACAACTTCTATGTTATCATCATTATTTTCATGCCGAGCATCCCTCATCTTGGGACTATTAATACAAAACGACATGGAAAATCATTGCTCTTCTTGTTGCGTTGTTGTGTCTCGGAAAACACCTGGCGTTTACGAATTCCTCTTCTGGCTATGCTTAACATCTCAAGAAAAGGAAAAAATGAGATTATTTTCTTCATGAAAGAAGAGCAGATGTTCAGCTTGGGAGGGAGTGAGAGGGACAGGAGCGAAAGAGGAGGATTTTAGAAGGCTCGTGTTGATGCTGCTCTTGAATCATGCACACATGCAACAGCCGACAGACATGGCATCAGCTAATCATCCCAGAAAATATAGTTTTTAATCTTCCAGTTCTATAATATTCAAGTTTACACAGACTCTTCGTATTTTTTTGCTTCTGTCTGTGGATTCATTTTTCCTTCAAGTAGTAGAAAAGGCCAGAGATAAAGTTTTGGGTCATATAACAGCCTGTTCAACAAGGGATATTTATGTGCGATGTGTGGCTTTGTTTGATGGAAAAAGGGATTTTTAGAATCCCTTGAAAAGGGTCGGTGCATGTTACGAAATGAAAGTTTCAACCATCAACGGATTTTTGAACAATCTTAAAACGATTTTTTAAACAAAAAAGTCAAACAAGAATTGCTACTGCAAGACTGTACTTCTACTTCTATATTGCCCAACTTTGCTCCTTTTCCTTAACTTGTTTTATTAAAAACAATTTCATACCAAGTATTATGATGACTGGACGATAGATGTTAAATATACGTCTTATGTGACTTTTGTTGTGTCTCCGACTGATAATGGATGACTATGCTTTTTTATTCAGAATGATGCCTGATATAATTAGTGTAGTGGGGGTCAGTTATCCATCCAGCAAGTTTATAACCTAAGTCAATGGCCAGTTCAGTGCTCATTTGACTGTTAAATTTGAAAATCAACGATCAACGTTGTGTGTCTATCATCTTGTTATTTGTACGTGTTTTAATGTAGATAATGTTTCTCTGGAATAAATAGATAGCGCTGGAATTATCATTCAGGCGATAAAACGTAATTCAATGTTTAAGACACAAATGATAAAAGTGAATGTACCTAAATGTAGCAATATACTGGTTGGCCCAAATGGGAAGAAAAGGGGATGGAAGATTGAAGGTGACTTCTGTTTTCATTGTTTGAGATGCAACCTCGTGCATGATGCGTGTCTTTCTACAGAAGTTTATCATTATTAACCAAACAAGTTTGCTTCGAATCTTTGAGTTGTTATTACTTTTGCCCTTTCATAGGCGACAGGGTATATTACCATTACCACATAATTATAAATTATTATTGTGTATGGGTTGAAGTCCTCTTTATACTACCGGACTCGGTAAAATAAGAATTCCCAAATTCTCTAAAAGATTTTTTTTACCGCTGCTGAGTACTTTTCATTTCTCATCTTTGTTGGAGTCCTATACCAATAGAAGGTTTTCTGATTGAATGACTAGGGTAATCGTAATCAACCTGGTAGGTACAATACAATATAATGTTGGCAACATTATTTCGTGGAATTCATTCTTTTTGATAAAAGAAATGAAGACAATAATAGGAGTAACTTAAAGTACCTCCAGAATATAATGAATGCCATTATACTATATTTGCCCCTTTTTCAGGTTCAACAAAGCCAAGAAGCACCAAGAAAAATGCATCTGTAGTTTGTTGTATTTTCTTGTATAGGATGATGTAATCAGAAGGCTAATCATCTTCCATATATTCAGTTTTTATTGTTTCCCACTTTTTCTTTGACTTCATATCAAAGGATCATAAACAATCTTGCTGTAGTTAATTTGAAGCAAATGGATGGAAATGGAAGATGGTAAAATGATCATGCTTATCATCTAGTACCAATATCATACTTCATGTTATAGTGTGGGTTTCGATATGCCTATTTATTTTCCATTTCGCCGTTCCATAAAAGATATACTCTGTCTGATTTGATTAGACTCGACAAACATTCTCTCGCTGCGTGATCATCATCTATCCGTTTCCGTTGCTCTAAAATTTCTTACATGGAAAAAGAAACCGCTTTTGCAACCAGGGTATCTTCTGTTGACTTCGTCGATGGTTTCAATTCCACAACTCATTTTGTACAACCCCATTTTTGATGTCGCGTATTGAATATCACACAATATACCGGTAAAGTGGTAGGGTAACCGGAATTAAAAGCTTCAAACCTAACCCTGCTTTCAAGCAATAGCTTACATATTATGCGGTGTGGAGAAAGTGCCGTGGGTTTGCATTTTACGTCATCTTCATGAAGAATCAATTTGCGAATACTGCTTTTACGCGTATGTGTTTAGTGTTCCTCGTCCTCTAAGCACACAACAAGCAAAGCAATTGATTGCTTTTGCTTTCGTTTCCGCTTTTACTTTCCCCTTCACCATTCACCAAAATCTATTTTTTAGATGTTCATTTCCCAGAGAATATAGCAGAACTTGGGCCAACAAAGCTATAATTTTCATCTCTTTTTGGCATCCTTCCGCTACCATAAGATCATTTCACTTTTGCGGCATTAAGGGGCACAAGTGTACTGACTTGGACTTACGTAATAATGTTATTTAGTTGATGGGATTTTGTACAACGTACAACGTTGCGTTAACTAACTCAAAACACAGTCCTAAGATTAAGTCCTACGCATTGTATTGTTGTGTGGTAATCATGATCATCATGATCCTCCTCCCACTGTGTTGTTTATACTTATCTACATCTCCAACCCAGCAGTGAAAAAGCAAAAGGCAAACTCGTCAATCCCAAACTGTCCATTTTCCACTGCTTCATGCTTGTGGAAATTTTCTATTTTTTGGCTCGAGCCACAAAGCAAGTTGATTTTTATGGACGATCGAGTTGGGTTCACTACTGATATATTATCGAAAAGAAAATAATTTATTGTGCAACCAGCTTTGGCTCTGCTCTTCTTGTAGTTCACTGTGCTGGCTTTATTATGTTCTCGGTTTTGAACACTGTACTAGTCTCAATTCACTTACCACAATAAAAATCTTTCTCTCTTGATTTTCCCTATTCCGGTTCTCTTCTAACTTGGCCTGCTGCTGTCCATTCCAAGTACTCCAACTCGCCCAAGGAATATAAGATGGCAAGATTTAGTTTGATAGTTCCTCAATAAATTTCAATGATATCTATATATCAAGAGGAAAATAGGCGAGAGAAAATTCTTAATGATCTCCATAATGTATACGAGAGGAAGTAGCAGTATAAAAACCCGGAATCTTTTGGTTTCTTGGACGGAGTTTTGAGGTTTGTGTCATATTCACTCACAATCATCATGCACATAAAAAAGCATTGAGAAACTTGCTTGTCTAGAGATATGGGTTTATATACGCAATCAAATGCCTGCTGATGTCTCTTTTCTTAACAAAAATATTATCAAGCTCTATTCCACCAGTTGGAATACTAAAGTGTTCAAAACCCGTCAAGCGCACAGTATGGAACATTGTTTACAACTTGGATTGCCGGTTCCAGAGATGCCATAAGTTTTGTCCGATTTCCTCCCTCAACCGTAATAGTAACAATTTTGACAAAAATTTGCTGTTCAAGTACAGCAATTTATTTCTCATTCCACAGACAAATCTTATTTCTCCCGCTCAGACAAAAATATTGTAATAATTTAGCATTTTCATAAATTGTTCTATGCCATGCGAGAATAATGTGTGTGCTTGAGTCTGCCGATGATAGTTTTGATGCTGAGGAAAGACTACTCAGAATGCCATGCTACGTCAAATCTTTTATCTATCTCTGCATGTGCAAGGCCCAAAAAATTCACCTCGGCATGGTTAAAGGAAAGGGAAATAATAAATGGAAATGTGAGTGAGTGGGTGAGCAAATAGCGGGTTCGTACAGGAAGGAACCTCATCTTGTTCCCCCATATTATTCTCATCTCAACATTGCCTCGCCACTTTCCCAACTTGATAAGTTATGGCATTGTTCCGGGTATCTTTTGTACATACCAGCTACTGATACTATCATAATGTCATCATCACTCTACAAATATAGCCCAACATAAAAACAAGAGAGGTGGAAGAGGAGCAAAGTCGTGTAAAAGATAACCTTTTCTCACGGGTACGCGTATATATGCGTTTATATGTTTATGCACGTCAATGAGGAAGGGCGCAACGGAAAATATAGCAAACATAAAATTTTTTGCTGATAGTGTTGTTGTTCTAGATGTAGGCGTAAATTGTTCTATAAATTTTCAGTGAAAATTATTGTCGCCACACGACTCCCATTCCAGCGCTGACAAAAGTGAAGTTGTTACTTGAAAACGGTAAGAGGAAACAGTAATTAAATAACCTTGGCGGATAATATTATGGCTTGCCTGCCTCTTCAACCTAACTTATGACTTTGTTTTTACTATGAAATTTAAATGAAAAAGCATTTACTGTCGGTTGAAGGGAGATATAAGCGTTGGAAATGGTCAGATGCAAAAGGATGTAGTATTTTTCCTTAAAGCAGCAGACTAAAGTTGACAATGTGTGTGCGGGAAGTGAAATTATTTTCCATGGAGTGAGGATTCACGCTCTTGCTTTTTTCCTGTTTCGGACACACAAAGGCATCCACACGAACCAACACCTCCATTCCACCGAACAGCAGGACTGATCGTGATGATCACCGTCATTATCAAGAAAACCAACCACTACTATTGCTGGGGTGGTAGTTCACTGCTCTTTCCTAGTACTTGTGCTATTGTGAGAATGTTGAACTAACATAAAAACGACTCAACTTTACTTCACGTACCATTTTTTTCTTTTTTCCGCACCACACACGACACCACAGAAGGAAAGTCACGGGGCGTTTTTTCGCTTCTTGTGAGTTGCGAGTGAAAAGTAGAGAAAAGAAAGGAAAAAGAGTAGAAACAACTCCAGCGATATCATCAATCTCTGAAGAGAACTGCTCTATCTACTTAAAAATATAGAGGAGCAGCCACTAGGTAGAAGGCATGCAAAAGGGGAGAGAATAGAAGGCGAAGAATTTATGTGAAACTTTTCTTTGCAGAGCACGTTGCACACAATGTGCGCTAGATTTACTAGTGGTCTGTACACACGCGGTTATTCTGCTGGAAAAGAACCGAAACGTCAAGTGATAGAAAAGAGTACAAACACAAAAGCATAACTGCACTGCACTCTTGTCTGCATTGAAAGAGAAAAAGACAAACGGAAACAACTGAGCAGAATTTAGAAAAGGACGGTGAGCATGGTGAAGGGGTGGGAAAAGCATGAATTTTTATATTCTGCGGGGGTGTTGTTCCCGTCATGCTGATGTTTGGCGGTCGACGGATACATGGGTGAAATTAGAAGTTTTGATTCTTTCCAGAGAAAAAGAGTTTTAATGCGGACATACACATGTACCATTTTTTACTAAACTGCGTATAACGAGTAAAGTCATCAGAAGAAAGCATAAGAAAAGCTGCGTATTCATTGCACAAAACTTCTTTTAACAACGTGGCCGAAGGGGAAATGGAGAAAAGATGCACTTTTTTTAGTTTTCCTTTGGCCATATGGGGTAGCTATAGGTATGTGTGTATTTTTATTTGCCCTTGGAAAACTGCTTCACCGAAAAGGTATGTTTAGTTATTTTGCCCGGTTTCACTACTGCGGGAAAGTCGACATAATGTAACGAAAACGAGGGTTCTACTCTGAAGGAGAAAGTTTATTCCTTAGAGATTTATATCATGATGTTGATCATCATCAGAAGACGCGCATCGTCATGGCAATCATCAAGAAATGCTTCATAATGTTGGTTTAGCAAGAAAAATGTTGGGAAGAAGTAGCATACGCATATTTGCAGTACATTCACAAGAGATGGCCAAATAAAGAGGGAAAATATATTTGGCGGCTTTGGGGGTAGTTCATACTGAATGGCTGTTGCTTTTAGATTATGGTGATAGAAGGATTAGAGCTACTCTGTAAATGTGTGGGGTAAAGTTTCTTGTGAATGTCTCCAATTACATTACATTACAATTCTTGTTTTCTGAAGAGGAAAATCCTCGGGGACAAGTTGAGTGCTGGAAACGAGGACCATCAGCATCATCATCAACGACATCAACACAAAAGGACAAGAGAACAGTTTCAGATGATAGGTAGACAAACATACAACTACGCAAAGTAGAAAACACGGGAACAGATAGAAAACTTGGTCCAATGATAGGTATAAATACCATTTCGACAATACTGAACAGCTCATGCAGCTGGATGGAAACTGAATTTTTTGCGAAAACTAGTCAGAGTATGATAGCTCAGTTAAATATTGGAATCATAACAGCTGCATCGAAAAATAAATACGTATTGTTTGAACACAAGTTGTCGTAAAAAATAATGAAGAAAAATGAAATTGCTTATTTTTGCTGTAGAAAAGGTGATACCTTTGAGTAGGATTAAAGGTTGGTGCATCTTATAAAAATGAATGTACATAATATAAGTACATAGTGGTATATTACTTATGTATGTTGTGTGACAAATTTTGTATTCCAAACACGAAATATGCACAAAAGTCAAAGAAAAAGGAAAAATTTATAAGTATGATTATTGTTGATATTGCGGCTGAAAGTAAATGTGAGAAATGGAATTATAGAATCTATCGTAAAAATGTGCATGTTTTTATTTACTTGAGTTTAAGTTATCATAATATTTTCCAAGTTTTATCTTTTGGTGGTATCCACCTAACTCGATTAGGAAATACCTCAAAGAATACACAGAAA
Source organism: Entomobrya proxima (assembly GCA_029691765.1). Taxonomy (NCBI): domain Eukaryota; kingdom Metazoa; phylum Arthropoda; class Collembola; order Entomobryomorpha; family Entomobryidae; genus Entomobrya; species Entomobrya proxima. Next base: position 3,632,195 of record CM056168.1, read on the forward strand.
ACGTACTCGAGGTAAGCTTAAATTAGTTTGAAAGTTATTTTCTGTACATGAATCATGTATCTTTCACAACCCTTTGGCTGGGTTGGGAATTCTATTTGGGTAATATTGTTTACGAACTTTGTAATGAAGATCTGTAAAGTCCTGTTTTTTACATACTGATTATTCAGTCAAAATTTTTATAAAAGCATTTGGTGGAAGTTCGAGAACAAGAAGAGGAATCGGTTTAGAGGAGTAAAGAAAATGGGAAAGAGAAAGTTTTTTTCAGTGAATTATATTGAATTACGTTTACTTTTGACTTTCATCTTCTCCTTCTGCTACTCGAGCATCTGAATGAAAAAGTCTGCTGTCTCGCTTTTAAGCATATGCATTTAACATTGTTAAACCGCTCTTTTCCATTTTTCATTTTCCTCTTTTTCAAGGAAAAATGACGATGATCAACTTGAGTTGATTACGAAGGGTTACAGATGATGACGGTTGATGATGATGACTTTTCTTTCACAACCGTGTTTTCATTTTTTCCTTCTTTCCTCCATCCTCTCGTCGAGGTGTCCCTGATTGCTATTGAAAGACGGGTAGAGAGGAAAAAAGTACTTTCTTTGCTATTTATGCTTGGCTGCTTTATGGCTTTTTGGCCTAACGACGAGCAGACGCACATAAGGAACTCTCCTTTTGTGCTGGGATGTTGGTAAGGAGAAATGTGCATTAGAGTATGAATATTATTTTGTTGCTGCTCACTTGTGATGATGCGACACTTGGTGGTGGCACAGAAGTGAAAGGGTTAAGTGGAAATTGAAGCGAAGATAAGAAATAAGTTGAGGACACGAGGAGAAAAAAGTTTCTCGAAAAGAAGGAATCAGAGAAAGAGAAAAGTTGTTTGAAAAAGCACACATAAGAAAATGGCTGTTTCATTTCTTCATCCCATGAATACATGTATATTTTGCAGATGCACACACACGACACACGTGCTGGCAACTCACTCATCAATATTTTTTTCCTTTGTACTTTGTTCCTTCTCAGGTTCTTTGTATAAACTTTTGATAATGTGATCTGTAATATAAATAATGTGCATGTGATGCGATAAAGAAAAAAATGGAAGGAGTACACACATCAGGAGCAAAGACGACACATAATGCGAAGGGGATGTTGTTTATGGTGCTTTTACTATTGCTGCTGATAATGGTGCTGTGGTGGATGGAGAAAGTTGAGAAAACGAAAATGCGCATCTATTATTCCGGCAGAAACAAGAATGGGTAATGTGAGAGAAAGCTGAAATGAAACGAGTAGCTTTTTATCTTGGTTTTCAGAAAAAAATGTCGCACAAACCCTGAGCTTTCTTTCTCGTATTCAGAGAAATAAAGAAAGTTATGTTTCCTCTTGTCTTCATTTTACATTTCCTTTTTTGATTTGATTGTTTCTGGAGAGTAAACAAGAAAGGACGTATAGATGTTTCTCCTCCCCTGTCAGTACGGGTATGCTCACCAGTGAAATGAAAACAAAGAGCATTTTGATGCTGGTAATGGAGGAGAATGGTAGGATGACAGGGAACCAGGATGTCATGTCTGGTAAAGGGAGAACATCGCGAAAATGTACAAAAACCCAATACGACAGAATCACCGTTTGCAGTTGTATGGAAACAAGTTGGCTCTTTCTAGTTGAGCTAATGGTATCAATATCAAATTACGATTTAGCAGCGACTCACAACAAAGTTTCCTCCAAATAACGCAAGATTATTGAAAGGCTTGTTGCTATCATACGCAAAAGAGCTTGTGAGAGAACCTGAAATGAAGCTGTACGTCTATCTACACTGGATCGACTTATCCGAGCTTGCTAATTACTCCCTGTAAATAAACCGTCTAATGATTCAAGCTTCTTGTTGGCTGTGCGGTTGTTTACAATGTAATTTAGTTGGCGAGATGCATTTTAGTTTACACCCTGCACACCAGACAAAAGAAACGGAAACAATAAATTCGATGGGGGAGGAAAGAGTCAAGAACAAAAGAGAAAATGGAATGAGTCTTTTTGGTTTCCTTTTGCCTTGAGTGTTTTCGTAAGAAACCTGTTACGTCACAAAATTGAACATGTACGGAAATTCAAGGCAAAGGAACAATGATCCTTTTATTCCTCACAACGTATTCGCATTCTCAAATGTTGAATGTAGGAATATATTCAATGATTTCTTTGCACAGATTTCTCAACTAAAACGAAGAGAAGGTTGCTGTAAGAAAAGTACGTATCCCCAATATTGGGTGCATCATGCATGACAAAGTTTAAGCTCATAATTTTACCAATTTGTGAAATTCTCTATGGTTACCGAAATCTTCCCTATAAGGCAATACTAATACAATTAAATGGTCTTATTCGCATTGACCTTCAAAAGAAATAAATAACACTCAATGAATGTTACTGTCTTTGTTATTGTTTTTACCTCATTAATTCCCTAATTTTTTATTTATATTTTAAGCCCAAGTATTTTTAGTAAAGCAGGAGGAATGTTTGACGAACTGCTGGGATTCGCATTAACACTCCAGTTCAGAAATGAACACTCAAATAAATTATTCGCTGTGAGATGTCCACCTATTCGTTGCATATTTCTTTTCAAGAAAATTGAAAATTTGGCATTTGAATGTTGATTTCATCTCAAAACAAGAGATGCTTAGATGGGTGAACACTCCTCTTCTGAAATATTTATGTACGGACATTGCTGACATCGGAGTCTTTTGGTTACCAAGGTTTGGTGCTTGGGATAGGCTTAGTGTTTAATGTATTACCAACGCAACAACGGCAATTTTATCGTCCCTGCTGTGCGTCTTTTATTTTGTAAAAATAGGTCTCAAGTGTATGTCCCAAAAAGAAGGGTTCTTCACAGACAAGTGTATTATCTTTCATCCTAAACCAAACTGAACTACATACTTACTTCCAATATTCATCATCTTTTGAACCTCGATAAACAACTTGAGAGGGAAGGGAAATGTGAGGGTGCATCATGGTAGTTTCGTTGATGGTAGTAGAAGTGAATGTGCTCTTATTCGAGTACTTCTACAAACAAATCGAGGGGTTTGACGTTGATTAGCACCGTCTGTTTGAACCATAATGTGACTTGTGTCGACTAGTAAAACTGGTTCACTTTTTCTCTCATGATGAAGCATCTACCTAAAAGCATGATGCCGATAATAATCCAAAATTCACTTATTTATTTAGTTTTCCAATATTTCCCCTTGATCATTCATACTTTATCAGCAGCACACACAAACAACCACTAATTCATCCAGCTTTTTTCCTCTTAAGAAATTGAACAAAGTCAAACCAGAAGATCTAACGAAGAAGAATGAAAGATCATCAAATCACCATCAAGAACGCAGAGTACTAACTACGCTCCTTGGATCAAATGCCACCATGCAATGATAATGATGTCGATGAAGATGATGGTTGTTTTTGTGATGGAACATGGAAAAGAGCAGAAACTGTGTAGTTTGTCGTCCCGAAAGTATCAAAAATCAGTAGTCTCTGTTTCCCACTACTTTTTGTGTTCAATAATTCCTTTGACCAGTCATCCCTCCCTTTTCATCCCACTTGCTTGAAACGAGCCATCTTTTCTTTCCATCCATCTTCACTTTTGTATGTATTTGGTTCATTGAGCATTCTCTTCTTGTCCATACGACTTGTTTGCTTGTGTGTTTCTTTATACTGTCTTTGTATTTTCCCGTGTTGGCTCTTTATTATGTATTATTGGTTTACCCTCTGCGAATGCATGATGCTGGCATCTTGTCACAAACAAACATTGAAATGCTACGAAACGAAAAAAGGATCATTTGGTTTTATGAATGGCTATTTTCGGGGATTCAGACGCTGCATCATCGCCCTTATTTCGGAGTGTATGTACAAATAGTACTTATAGTTGGAACCAAATGCAAAACCAAATTAATGTTTCATCTCTGCCTATTTGTCCTCTTATATATTACTATTGCTTTAAGAATCACATAGTATGACTTTATTAGCAATTTCTTTTCAACATGACAGACATTTGAGTGAGGCGATTTGAAACTGCCGTTGTGTACTGGTTGAATCAAATTTTCAGTCAAGACTAAAGTTGTGATGAATCGTCACTGACGATATGTGTGAATACAAATGTGATGACAAGAATGTGATGGTAATGTGGCAATTTTTAAAATAATTCTCACATTTCTGTTGCAAATATAATATTTTTACTTGCAAAAAAGACACCATTAGCTAAACCAAGCAAAACTTTACTAAGCGTTTTGTTTGAAATAAAAAGAAGATGAATGGATTAAGATGGCATAAGATAAGGTACATGTAGCAGGTAGGTAGATGGTAAATGTGATAATGCCTAAAGAAAGAATTAGACTTCATTTTAACGTTTCCATTACTTACCTTAGATTGTATCAAGTCGGTTACTCCAAGTCTTTCTTTATAGAGAAAGATTACCTACCTATTCACAAACTGCGGAAATCATACCGTTACAATCCTAATATCTCAGCTTGCTATTGGAATAAGCGAAACTTTTTTCTATGGCATACATTTTGTATTCGACAGGTAATATTATAGAGATGGGTTTTCAATCGGCTATTTTGTTTGAACGATTTGCTTTACCCGCATCTTCGTTTTAAAATGGAGATAAACTTCGTATGGATTCAGATAATTCCCCAACTCAAAGAAAAATAGAAGAAAAAAACTTTATACGTTATTTACACATATAATATCTGTCTTTATACTTGTTCTGAGTATCAAATATCCTAATCTTCTTGAATAATGACGGTTGTATACATTTACTTATATACCTCTGTACTCTGTACTTTTGCTCTTATATTCACAGCTTTACAATCTTTACAAAATTGTTATTATTGAATGGCAAGGAATTTCAAGGGAGATTCACTTATTTATAAGAATTATTATGAAAAATCTCGCTTTTGTATAAACGCCATCATAATCACTTAAATGTATATTGGTAATGCATCAAATTTCGTGTACTCCATGAGCCATTTTCCTTCGTCCACCATCACCACCCACACAAAAAAGGTCTGCTGAGGTGAGTAATACCTCCTCTATGTTCCCTTTTCTCCTTCTTCATCCAGGCAACAATGGTCTCTATACAAAACTAGTTTATCTTTGCTTCTTTTGTCCCTTTCCTGTACTCTTTGCAGTGACACTTCTCATTGTGTCACCCAATAATAACGTTCAACTAGCTACCTTGCCTTACCTTCGATTGCTCCAGCACATCATCACTACCTCTACATTATTTCTAAAGGGAAACTTTTTTCATTCTACAAAAATGGTTTTGGCTCTCGGTTTTGCTGAAAAAAGTTTATACAATGAGGAAAGATCGTCCAGAGGAGGAAGTATGAAGGCGATTGTAATAATGGTGTTCACTGTGCACGATGAAGAATGATGATCATCCTTCCTCTGCGCATATTTATCCACCTTTTTCGTCTAGTAGCGGGGTAACGAAGGGACTAGAAAGAGATTTATTTTTCTTTGGGAGATTCTTTTTATTATGGGCCATTGGATGGGAGGAATATTAAGAAGATGAAGAGGGATTTTTTTACTTTTCTGTGAAGAGGGAGGAAAATAAAGAAGAGTTTTCACAAGTTTACCATAATATGGGGAACGCGTACCTTATTATGCGAATAATCCAGGAGACCTGTTCTGCAGAATGAAGCTACTTTGCGTGATAGCTGGTTATGGTGGAGCTCGTTCTGTAAAAACGTGAAGGGAACGCTTTGTGACATTTATTTGATCTTGTTTGTTTATGATGATGAATGATCAACTTTCCACGAATACTGAAGAAGAGAATAAAGAAGAATAAAAAATAAGGTGAAGTTTATGTCTGGATAAAGGATCATTATTGACTGAGAGAGAGAGAGGCATACCACAGACACATCTACACTGTGAAGTGTAGAAAAATTTAAAGCCCTGTTAGGTATGCATGATTATTGCAGAGATTGAGAAAACGAAGAGAGATCATTAAGTATAGATGGCTGAATAGTTATCATTTTCGTTTGGAATGTATGAACTCCTTCGTTTGCTGCACGTCCCTCTTTTCTTGTTGAAGCCTTTTTGGATACATTCTTGCAGTGTGCAAAGATTCTGAATCCTTCAGACCTTGTTTTCTGTAGAGAAACTTTTTCTACCAAAAAGCCAAGAAAAAAATGAGCAGAGTAAAGAAGCCGAGAGTTCAAATTTAGTTTGGGTTTATGTGTAGGAGTAAGGTGGCTTATTTTCTGTAGAAAAAAAAGTCGAGAAACTTGTCGTTAGAGGGTTAGAGAATACTAAAATAATCTCTGGAACTCCAACTCGCGACTCAAACAGGCACAGCGAAAATCTCTGCGTTTAACATGATGTATTATGTAATAGCTATGTTGTTTGAGAAGAACAAAAACTGTTTTTGTTTTAAATAGTTTAGCATGCTTGGCACATAGATTGTGGTTGAGGAAGAGGATGATGAGGCTGGCGATGGAGCCAGAAAATAAAAACTGCAAGGACAGAATTAGCTTTTGAAAAGTTACAAGCCTCTACCAGCAGAAAAGTGCTTACAACTATTTTCACTGTTGTTGGAAGTAGAAATTGGAATGGATGTCACCACATCGCACGCACACAAGCAAACTACTATAGAATCAAAGGCTAGCGAAAAGTCAAGTGAAGCTGGGTGCATTCAAGAGAGCATGCAAGTGATTTTTTGGAGGGAGGAAGTTGGTGGAATATTATGGACAAGGAGGAGGAGGACAAAGAGGGAATGGCAAAACACTGAGGCTCAGTTGACTGTGTCATGTTCCCTGTTCTTACATTCTTTTGTTTTGACAGACTTTTTGATACTAGTAATGGTATACTGTAGTAGAAGTAAACTAAATACAAAGGAATCGGATTATGCCTTTTCATTTGAATGTTGTTGTTTGTTTTTACTTTTTGCATAGCTTATAGGTTGAGAAGGCTTAATGAAATATGTTATAGTATCAGCGTGTCATTTGTGTGTAAACAGACTGAAAAGTTTTTAGCATTGTGTACTCTTTCGGAAAGAGTCTTTCCTAAATTAAAAGTTACTACTACTACATGTTCTAGTTGCCACTCTAAAATACCCCGGTATTTACAATACAACTCAAACATACTTAGCTGACTGACTTGCAGAAAGGACATTTTTCTTTTATGCTTTATAGTGAGTGACCTATGTGACATGACGTCGAGTTTTCATTCTGTCTAAATTTTTCGCTAATGAAAAAACTACTACGCAGTAAAATATCTGAATGAGCAAATAAATATACTTTATTATTATTGAAAATTACAAGCAACCAAATTAAACGACAATCCTAAACATGACTCTTCTCGACTCTCGAAGGAAGTATTAAGCGATTAATGTTTCTACACTGGCAAGTGAACGATTATATAGGTTTGCGTTTGAGAAAAACACTAATTTTATAAGTAGCTCATCAGATCTTTGCTCGACTAGAGATCCTGTTGTAGATCCGCTATCTCACTCAGCACATCTGACAAAACTCTCCAAAAATGAGTGGCTTAACTACTTTGCACTAATTGACTCCCGACATGCTGGAATCCCATTACTGCTCAATTACATTACATTTTTTATGCCTCCTCCACATCCTTTCATGATTTTTAGCTTTTCAATGCACATTTTTTGTCACCTCACTCCCACCACCCGTATTCACACACAGTTCACATACTGGTTTTACCCACATAAAGTGCGGGGTAAAGTACTCAGAAAAAGTACTATTAACACCATTAAACCATTCTCGTAAAAATGTATCCTCTTACATTTGCCTTCTCACATGTGTGCCATGCTGAGAATGAGCGAACACTGCTGCTTCTGTCTTCTCTTCTAACGACCAAAAACAAAGAGCTTTATTCATTTCCTTTCTCTCTCCATTTCATTAAATAACATTGGATCGCATTCCATTCTTCCATGTGCATGAACATTGCGTATTGCTGAATGTTGTAACGCGTCTGTTTCAAGTCAACACACACAGCAAACTAAAAAATGTCCCTTGTAGACGCACATGTCTCCCGATGTATTCAAGAAAGTATTTTTCTGTGTGAAAAGACGCGATCTGTTTTTCATCTTCCATTTTTTGTCCCCGCGAGATACTTGAACCAAGAGGGATCCTCCTGAAATGCGAGGGACCCAACTTTTTTGTTCGCCTGTTCGCTTTTCTTCCAAATTCGATTTTACAATTCTTTTTTTTCAACTTGTTTAATGCAATAATATGCATTTGTTTTTAAAGCAAAGTGGGTAGTCACCAGGAGGGCTCCTTCAAACAACCAAGTTTTTCTTGGACTTCTTTCCGCTTTCTTAGCTTTCCAAGACCAAGTTTTTATATCAGCATTCATCGCCATCTTCCTAAAAAATGAGTATATATGCTTCTCAACAAACTTAACTCTTCGTTTTGTACTTCCTCCCGTCACTTCTTTTTGTTTGTGACTATTATTAGCGCTACTTTCACAAAAAAAAACTTTGTCTACTGAATTACTACAGACAAAAAATATGAAAAAATGTTACGTTGTTCCCTGTTCATATCCACACACAAGATTCCAGATATTATAGAAGATCGGAGCAGAAAAACAAAGCGGCAAAGAAAGAGAGACGGAAGGAAGCGATGACTTACAAGTTTGCTCTCCTTTCTATCTCCAAAACAGCCATATAGACTAACAACTGCGTTTAACTATTATTTTTGGAAAGGACATGCATAACACTAAGGGCATCATAAACGGTTTGGTGTGTGATCGTGTTGATAAGCTGAGTAATAGAAGCATTGTCAGACAAACAAAAATTACAACGTTATTTTTTTCGATTCTCCCCAACCTTTTGTTGGGATTTACTTTCCACCACTTTTGCTACTTACTCCACTTGCCTGCCAAACAAGCTAAAAGATTTAGTACTCTCCAGCAAAAGCAGAAAAAGTATCCAAAAGTTTTGTAGCGAGTTGTTGTTAATACGCTTTACTGGAGAACCAGCCATAAACAAATCCCTGTATGCGTCCAGGGGAAGTTGAAGTACATGTACATATATATGTCCGCCTACGATGATGTGGAAATTCTTTGGTATGGGACGTTTGCAGACGACTTGTCGACAGCAACATTTCGCATATTACTTCATCCAGGCAAAGTTTGTGTTCCACGAGAGGTTTTAGGATGCAGTTTTATGGAAAAGCTGTATCAGAGTAGCCATACTAGGTAAAGAAACAGTTTTCACCAAAGTTGGGAAACTGCCTCGATATTTTGCGTGAATAAAATGCTCTCACTAGTCATGGTAAAGTTTTTAAAAGCCTTGCACTAAGAGCTGCAAAAGTATAGTTTGTTGTGCCGGCCGGGATTTCACGGAGAGTCATGTCTCTCATTCCCCCTTCCATTTTCTCTGTCACAGGCTAGCAAAGTCGGCGTATGAAGTACGCAGAAATACCTATCTTGATTATGTTCTCTCGCTTTCTCTCACTTTTCCCGTTTTCTACGAGAATCTAATTGTCCCATGAGACATTTTTGGATATCGTCATCATCTCTTGCCCCTGATTTCTCTCTTGTCACATTTACCCAAGCTGCTAGGTCACTTGGAAAGTTGACTCTAGAGTTGTTTCACAAGAGTGTAAGCAAGCTTGCCACGTAATCGTTTAGCTTTTTGCACAATTCACATCAACGAAGTTGCAAAAATCGTAGCAGCTAAGAAAATCAAAGCTCAGCAAAACAAAAGTAGACACAGAATTAAAAGGTCTTTTGGAAGCATCACTGTCTCAGGGGAATCCATGCCATAAAGAATGAACAATGCGGCAAGTGTAATAGCAAGAGTGAAAAAATAAATATACTTTATGCTCTTGGTGGCGGTGATGATTGTCGTGATGATCCCATCCAGCAGTAAAAGAGATCTAGTATACATGCGGCTTTCATTAATCACTTCGGCTGAACACCGGATACGAAAGAAAAAAAAGTAACGAAATATATTATTTCTTATTTTTATTACGATTAGTGCTACAGCCGCCATTTCCTCTTTCATATAAGTTGGCAATGCAGACAAAACTTGGTATTTTTGGAAAGACATAAAGAATTGTGTAAAGTGTGCAGAAGACAAGAACGAGAGAAAGAAATGGGGATGAAAAAGACCCAAGTGGACCAGAAGACGTGTAGTGGAACTAGGGAATGAATACGCAGGGAGAGAAAGGAAGTGAAAATAAAAGTTTTTAATGCTTCCGACTTGTTTCTGAAAGAGAGAGAATATGTATGCATAATGATATTATGTAGTACTACAAGCTGAATAATAATAGAGAGCCCGTGTTATACTACTTACTAATGTACTTGCATAATTTTCCATGTCTCCATTTTCATTCATGAAATTTATCTCTTCTGCTAAGAAGGAAGGGAAAATCTGAAACTTTTGCCAAGCCCATTAAGAAAATACACTGAGAAAAGGATATAGGATAATGTGTGTAATGTATTTAATGTGTAATGTTTTCTCTGTCTTTTCATGTCACATTATATTCTATTATCCCCGTGTGGTGCACACCAAAGAATGAGCATGCCATATCATCCGTTGACTTTGTTCACTTTTGCGACAAGCTAGAAACTTTTGGACGCAAAAAGAAGTCGTGAGAGTGAAATGAATGGAAAGACGTTTCCAGAGATAAATAATACACGATTTTCAATAATTTTCCTTACAAATTGACGTTAATGTAGGACTTAAGATGGTTCCATAAAAATAAAGAGTATTAAAAGAGAGAAGAATCATTCAGAGTCATGGATGATGGAACAAAGAGGCTGGAAAACTCTGGCTTTGTAATGGGTCGTTCATTGCAAACTTGACTGGTTAGTTCCTTCAAGATTTCCCCACGAGTTGTCATTCAAGAGTAGAATTTCACTACCACCGACACGGAAGGTGAAGGATGCCAAGATAAAATATTCCAAGTGGAAATAAAAGTAAATTTTTGAAACTTGATCACTCTTTTGGTCTTGTTCTCAACTACAAATTGAATACATTAGGGGTTATGCTTTCTCTCATTTTTTCCCATTTCACGGAATTATTTCCTTGTTAGTATGTGAGTATGTGCCCTGTGTGCCACATATTTTATCTCGGGAAAGACAATGACAGTAAAATATTGTATGTACTTGCAACAATAACTCGGTGTAAGATACTAAAAACCGGAAATGAAGAATTTTCGGTTGTAGAACCCCCGAGAAGTCAAACGCTACGCTTCGCTTGCAAAAAAACTACATTTTTATTATATTATGGCAGAAGTGCTTCTACATGAAACATTTTTTCGTTCTTTTGTTGTATAGCTTAACGGTTCCGGGCTACCAAGGAACACTGGGAGCTACCACGATTGCATCCCACATCAACCCGGCTCAGGCATTCGGAATGGAGCTGATTTTGTGTTTTGTGATGACACTGACATTTATCACGGATCCAGGAAACAGTCTTCCAACAACGGCTGTTCTGCTTGCTGCTAATCTAGTTGCGGTAAGACCTCCAGAGAGAAAAACAATACTGCTTTTTGTTTTATTTCTTATTTATTTGTACGTTTTCATCATCCCGACGTTGTCTTTTGTTGACGTTGCTCCGTTGCTGAACTTTGTGAAAAAGAGATATATTCCGCGTATCCATCTCTGTCTTGCCTGTAGACATGCGGGCTTATCAATGCACACGCTTAAAAACTATGAGGAGAAACGTCTATTGGACTTTATGACGGTGTGGCATGGCATGGCAGGCACTTCTTGCCAAGTTTTATGCTGACTGCCGAAAGCAATCTGTCTTTTCTAGTTTTGTTTTGCCCTTCTCTCAGTCGGTCACCACCAGCAGCATTTCTCATAAAAATGAACGCAGAATTAATTTTGTTTCCACTTTCTCTCTTCTAGCTTCCTTGTACTGGAGCTGGGCTAAATCCTGTGCGTTCATTAGGACCTGCCTTCGTCATGAACAAGTGGCCAAGTCACTGGGTGTTCTGGTTGGGTCCGATTCTGGGCGGTTTGGCTGCTGCTTATTTGCATCGGTTCATTTTGCGAAGATCTTCAAAGAACAAACAACCAAAGGAGGTGAGGGATCAGGTTCCGTCTGACGGAGACTCATTGGACATCCCTGTTGCAGATTTACCCACCTCAATCCCGGACAGTAAGCTAACCCCAATGAAACTAACGAATTACTAACTCTACTTACTCAACTAACTGCCCTACTCCTACCGTTTTTTGCGTTTTTATTATTTTATTTTAGTTTTAGAATTTTTTACTCATATCTCCACATGCTGCATGCTATGAGATTGCAGTAGCCAATTGTTTATTTTCCCTCTTTCTTTAGTTATCCTTTTGAAAGCCAAGAAATAACCACAAGCTTGTTTTGTTAAGCCAATTAGTTTTTATTCAAGCAAAGCAACATGGCTCTATTTTATGTAGATCACTGAATTTTACTGGCCATCTATCTCATTTTCCTCTGTTGTTCTTCGTGTTTCTCTCTCCTCTGTGTAGAATTCGTCAAATTACGCGTTAACAAAGTACGAGGATGGCTCTCTTCTTTGAAAGGACAACCACAACAACAGCAAGAACAACAAAGACTACGTCAACACTCTGATAATCTGTCTTCATTAGTATCAACCTCATCAACGGCAAGGGTGACGTCTCCCATAAGACTTGTTCAGGTGGCACCATCCACAGAGCGAGATCACAATATTATAAACTTACAGCAGCTAGAGAATGGGAGACGAGATAATTTAAACATGGTTGCTGCTGCACCACCTCCGGTTCCCAGCCGAAATGGGACGCTCAGACGAAGCGCGGTTGTAATGATGCATCACGCATCAACGACCGGACAGGGACATCCACAACATTATCAGTCATTGCAGCAGCAACAGCAGCAGCAGCAAGATGTTTATGAAAGCTTTTACGATTTACAGAGACAACAAAAGCCACAAATTGAATTTTACTACAATGTTCACAACAGCACGCCACCGCCACCCCCACCAACTTCATTTACGAAAAACAATCCAAAGTATCAAATTTACAGTGTTTGATTTTCAAATTTTTATTGCGGTTGGATTCAACGTGCTAAAATATTTCAGTTTTTTCATTTGTAAATCTGAAAACATTCTTGAGGCTAGAACATGAATACCTACTTAGGTAATTTTTTAAAACCATGAATCCTTGATAATATTTTCTCAATATTTATTGGCTTCCGTGATACATAATTTTCCGTTTTTTGTTTTTGTACAAATATTTGTGTTGCAATTTTTCCTACATGTACATAAAAAGCCAAATTAAGCATGCAGAATAATCTCCACGTAATAGATAACCAAAAGTCAGTGTTTATTGTAAAATAACAAAAATAATAATTTCATGTGACTAAATAAATCCTCTGGACTGACAAGTACGCCAACGACAGTCGACAGTTTTGACCGTGATTACAATTCCCCCTTTGTTTTACATGACATGTTTTCCGTTTTGTATTACTAACATTTGCATGAAGATAAGCATGCTTCTATGTATATTAATTTTATTTAAATTCTGTACTATAATTTGCTTGTTTTAAATTATTTGAATTTTTTCATTGCATAATAAGTTTGTCTTTTTGAGTTTGCTCATACTAAAATGTGCACCATTCTTGTTGTTCAATTTTTCTAGGATTACTCACAGAACGGTTCGAACCCTTATACGGGGGAACCCGCTCTTTATATCTGAAACCATCACCCGTGCTTCCCCGTACCAACCTCTCTCGTTCCCAGTCCGTCTACGCTTCCAAACGTCTCGAATACCACCAAGCAAAATTTGAAATGGCACGTAAACAGCTTCTTACCCCACAACCGGGAACAAACACCAACACACCCCACTCCTGCTTAGCCTCCGAATCCAACTACGAGCCCCTATTTGATGGCACAGGTCGCAAACACAACCACCATAATCACCATACACCATCTGGTGCCGGGCAGAATCTCCTTCTTTCCACTGGTCCTCCTTCCTACGATTCCAACTACTTCAAGTCCTTGGAAAAGCCCAGCAGTCATGTATCCAATCATCACAACCACACTCACAGTTTGCATAGAAGGGATCACAGTGACATGTCTCGAAACGAAAATCACGCAAACCGCATCCTGGCTCAGTACGAAACTTCCAAAGGATTGGTGGACATTGACCCAAAAGCCTCCATAAAGCATAGCTCATCCTTTAACAAGCATCACCACACTATTGACATGATGACCACGGCCGAGAAAAAGCTCATCGACACTTGTACCCCACCTCCTTTCAAAAACAATGGGACTAACGGTAACGGCAATGACAATAATAATCCGATGCCTCCATCACGATTTCGGATGCCACTACCAAACCATCAACAGCAACAACCGCAACATCAGGGCCGGTATCAACCCTCTGGTCAATGTGTCCCCGCATCTGATCTTCCAAATGATCTCACCAGTCCAGGGGGAAACTACGGGACAATGAGCAGCACCGGCAGTAGCAATGGAAAGCATTGTAATAATAGCAGTGGGGCGCCGCCATCACAGCCTCCTCCGCAAGAGCCTAAAAAGCCATACGAGCTCTTGGAGGGCGTCTATGGAACGAGTGGCAGTAATGGAGGAGGTAGTCTCCATCATCACCACAACCACAATAACCATCATCATCACCATCACCATAATCATCACAGCCACCATCAAAGCAGAAAACTTATGGAATTTAGTCCTACTGGCCATCATAACCAGAATGGAAGGGAAGTGGGGAATGGGGGCCAGCAGCATCACCACCAGTCCAACGTCAATAGCACTAACAATTATACTTCCAGCCTTCTCATGTCCGAAAAGGATTCCACGTACTCGCGAATCCTAGAGCCTCTCATGAATTCCAAACCCACGGCTAGTCCCAACGGGACTCTCTGCAAACCATCGCCAAATGCGGCGGACCATTTGATGTACTCGTATCATTAAACGGGCGAATGCCTCAGTAGAGTGCGTACCATAAGTGTTTTTAAAGCGATGCCTCTTTAAAACACGATAATAGTTAGAGAAACGTACGTCTTCTTTACTTTTAGCATTAACTCTGGCTAGGAAAACGACCAATGGGGCTACTCGAGAATAAACTGTAAAACATACTTGGATGCAATATTATGCCATTTTACGAGATAACACATTGAACTTAATAGTAGGTAACTGGAATGTTAAGAAATGTGTGACTAGTATCTGTACTGTACACATTTTATAGAACTTTATGATTATGTATACGTATTTATCATAAACTATTCCACATCTAAACTCTAGAAGGTAAACCTAGAAGGTGAAATTGTAAACATATCTTTGGCTGGGGCTGCATAATAAAAGGTTCAAAATTTCTGGTGTGCTCGCTGAGCAACATTAGCATTATTAGTGCTCCTCCATCAAAGAAAATGAAAAGGGTAACTATATCTTAACTATTCAAGACTAGATTACTATCTCTATCTTTATATGACCTTCATTTTTCATCGATTTCTTGTAATAATAGGGTTAGATAGCGACTTAGTACATGTCTAAGCCAAGTTTTCCAACAAATTAAAATGTGATTCTTCATAGGTGATACAATTAAGATGTGCAAAATATAATGATGCGGATGTAAATACTCTAGCTAGATTTTAGATAGAGTAATCACATAAAATTCAATTGTATCAGTATATTATGTCACGGTGAATAGATGTCTACTTAATGTAGACTGACTACAAAGTGTAAATCTAGTTACTGTACATTCTCTCGTTCATATTTGTATGCAAGGCTATCGTATTTTAAAATATATGCTTGGTCCCTTTGCTTTCCCTTCATGAAACTAATGTGAAAGATGTGAACTTAAATTAGATTTTTGAGCTGTATTGTTTTGTGTGTTTCTTTTGTGAAATGTCATTTACTTACGTGACAATCTTTTTATCAAAACTTTAATCATTTTCAGTTTTAAACGTTATTAGCAATCAGTTTAAAGTAATTTTTTTTACATTATAATTGGATTTGCCTGCAGAAAAGTTGCCAAACAGAGAAAATGGTAAATGTGTAAATGACTGTATACTTTGTAAAAAAGCAGTGTATAATGTGTACATAGTGAGAAGCTCAAGTAGTAATCTAGGCCAGAGATGGAAACTTCCTGGGAATCTGTAAAAAGCAAACGAAAGTCTACATTTTCTGATCTATTCCTCCTCCTTGTCATGATCAGTATATATCAAATTAATACAAAGATTATTATTTTGTACTTAAGTAACTAATAATTTTCACACATTATGTGTGGCGCAACTGCTCTCTGACGTGCATGCGCTTATTAACCTCCTGACGAAAAGCTCAACTGGAAATAGTTTTCATATAGATTCTGCAACATTGATGGCTTCATCCAAGGTTTCCTCCGCTGAGCCCGGTATATAGCATTTCCAATAAAATATCAACTAAAACTTTAAGACCATCAAAGAAGCTAAATCAAATGGCTCGGTTGGAAGACAATCAAGGATGTGCACCATCAACAAATGCGGATGATTATGAAAGTGTAGAAAACTGTAGAGACTTAAAAATTATAATTGTAGCTCACATTCGTATTTAATTATCTAATTAAAGACTATTTAGGAACAAAAATGTACGTGTATTTTAATAAGGTAACAATATTGGAAACTCTATGCATGCATAAATTATTGATTTTCTCCACAGATTCTCTATTTAGTTTTGTGACAAAAATTTTTTGGAACCTACTGAAATGGTATATATTGTATTTGTATATCCAGGAAACGATTGGTGGCTGCTACACTTTAGTTAGTATTTGATCCTCTGCTCGGTTTGCAATAAAATCAAACTAAATACAATGAAGTGTAATCCGTATTACACAATATGTTGATTTCACATTCTTTATAATTTGGTTCACTAAAAACCTTATTTGTATATTCCAATGTGCACCTTTGTATACCTTTCTCAAATTTGCAACCACTCAAAACTTTCACTATTTTACTTTATTGATTTGTAATTGTACGTGTGCATGGTATATTGAACAAATGCTGGAATAAATGGGGTTTTCTCAAACTATTGAAGATTTGGTAACTAAATTAAATCAATATAGAAAAACTCACAATGTAGCTACGAGCTGATAATTTTAGGCTTGAATATGTATGATTTAATACAACACATTGAATATAAATAATAAAAACTATCATCAAATTGCAAACGTACACAACAACACGTTTAACTTTAACTGTGAAAGAATGAAGAATTATATATTTTTATATTGCAGGGGTACAGTAAAAAACTAGTAAAATCCACTTATTTAATTGTAATTTGCTCCAAAATCTGTATACCTGTGTATAATCCTAGTTTACTCATAGCAGCTCTTTCCTATTCAAGAATTTCCGGTTCTGAAATAAATTAGCTAAATTGTTAAGAATGTAATGTTATCATCATAACATGTTATAATATTGTACAATTAACTGTATTAGCAATGTTTACAAAATGAAAAACCTATCAACATTAATACGATTTTTGCTGTTAAAGTCATTGGGAAAGGTGAATGAGTCATTTGTTTGCAATTTTTCAGGAAATGATCACAATATAAAATTATTACTATAAATAATATTAACATATATAATAAGCCTAATAATATGTTTAATAACTTACCTTTTGGCTAGACCAATTGATTGTTCATAATAATTTACTATTACTATAATGTATTATTATCATAGAATAGGTTTAGAATGATCTTTCAGTTACTAAATGTCAATTTATCAAAGCATACCTACTTCATTTTTAAATCCTGCTTGTTAAGGACATCACAACCCAAGATGATTTTGTACATCCACTATAATTACCTGTAACACATAAATTGTCACAAAGTTCAATAAATAAAGATTTTTAATTAAAGGTAGATTTGTGCATTCTTAATTAGCATCCTGATGGTAAAGCAAGCATAATTAAATCAGCAGCAGATGCAAGATAGTAAGATGAACAAAGGTAGCGTCCCCTGCAGCATAGAGAAACGGGGTAGTGTGCAACAAAGCCAGTGCACAGTTTCTGTGGCAAGCAAGCCAAGTAAAGCCGTCCTTGGTCAAGCAGTTTAGAGGACGGCGGCCAAGTGGAGCCATTCAAAGTTCGCTTAGTCGTTGTACGCTTTGTGCTCAAGTTGGCTTGTGTGCGTACACCCTCACTCAAGTCTCAATGCATTGCGAGATAGGAGCGCATTTATTCCGCAGTTTTTGGATCTCCACTCGCCATTTACATTCTCTGTTTTTCCAGCATTGCCCAACCCGCTGGGGTGCATAGAAAGAAGCAGTTTGATATCTACTTTTTACCTCCCTCGGACTTGGGTGAATTTAATAATTTTTGCAGTTATTCCAGTCAACAAAAAGGCAAAGGCAAATCTCAGGTGGCACTTTATTTGTTTTTGTGCAACGGATTGTCATTGTGTACACAATTAGCAGCTGAGACAACAGCCAAGGGCCACTGACACTCAAGTCAGTGCTCTAAAGCACAATTAAAATCCCACTAAATGCCCTCTTTTAATGCTAATCTTCGGAAACAGATTAACGGATTGCTAGAATCTAGACTGTGATGACGGTGCGATTCCTGTCCAGACGCCTGAGTTAATGAGCAGGAGGGAAGTTTGGTCAGGGTTTGGTTTACTACTTTACTAGTTGGCGTTTACTGCTACTACAGGCGTCAAAATGAGTGGGACCGTGTGCTGTTATAGTGGTTGCAAGAAAAGTTATTCAACAGACAAGGACGTATCATTCTTCAAGTTTCCAGATGAACCTAAAAGGTACTTTTATCACTTTAATGCACGTGCTTTTAATTTTACAGGCAGTGATGTACAAACAAGTGAGGTATATAACTTTGTAGATAATTGTAAATAATTTAAATCGGGCTTATCTTGTTGCAGACGCAAAAAATGGATGCAAAACTGTGGGAATATGGAAATGGAAACTTTGTCAGATCGTCAACTCAGGGGAAAGAGAATTTGCTCAGATCACTTTACTCCTAATTCATTTATTAGACCGGAGTCAAAAACAGCCTTAAATGACAAAGCCGTGCCTATTCGTTCCAAGAATGCTGATAATGAAAAAGCACCAACTACACCGACCATTGTGACAACTCCAGCTCGTGGTGGGAGGAAAAGCAAAGAACCAGCCACGCCAGCCAGCACTCCCAAACCAGTTGCCATTAAAACTAAAGCTACGACAGAGTCACCAGATGACCCTAAAAGGTACTTATCGCTTTCACTTTAATACGCGTGCTTTTAATTTTACAGACAATGATGTAAACATAAATATATTATGTGTATTCTAACTGTGCTTATTATGTTACAGACGCAAAAAAATGAATCAAAACAATGTGGAAATTGAAATTCTGCCTACTCTGCCAGATCGTCAACTCAGGGGAAAGAAACTTAGCTCTACTCCAAGTTCAGAGTCAAAAACAGCCTTAAATGACAAAGCCGTGCCTATTCGTTCCAAAATTGTTGATAGTGAGAAAACACCGAATGTTGTGACAACACCGGCTCGTGTGGAAAGAAACAAAGAAAAAGTCAGTTCGCCCAAGCCAGTTCTCAGTAAAACTAAATCTACGATAGAGTCAGCAGTTGTAAAGGTTATAGCGAGCAAAACGCCGGCCAAACTAGTTGCTGTCAACACATCTCTGCTATCTACTTCGCATAAAGATGTGGCTAGTAATTTACCAATTAAAATCGAGGCGGAAGAAAAAGTCATTTCCCCAAAACCAGTTCCCAGTAAAACTAAAGCTACGATAGAGTCACCAGATGACCCTAAAAGGTATTACATATCACTTTTAATCCACATGCTTTTAAATTTACAGGCAATACAAGTGAGACATATTATTTTGTATATAAATATTTTTAACCGTGCGTATTTTATTGTAGGCGGAAAAAATTGATGCAAAACTGTGGGAATGTGGAAATTGAAACTCTGCCTCTGCCTACTCTACCTGATCGTCAACTCAGGGGAAAGAAAATTTCTTTAGATAACCTAACTCCGAAATCATTTCCTAGACCAGAATCAAGAACAGCCTTAAATGACAAATCCGAGCCTATTCGTTCCAAAACTGCGGAGAGTGAAAAAACACCGACTGTTGCGACAACTCCAGCGCGTGTAAGAAAAAACAAAGAAAAAGTCGGCACTCCCAAACCAGTTTCCAATAAACCTAAACCTACGATAGAGCCACAAGTAGAAAAGGTTGTAGCAAGCAAACCGCCGGCAAAATTAGTTGCTGTCACCACATCTCTGCTGTCTACTCCGGATAAAGATGTGGCTAGTAATAGTAGTATTTTACCCATTACTATTACGGCCGACGCGGATGGCTATGATGATTACAGCTATTACGATAGAGAATTCGATTTCGAACAAGAAGAGGATACCAAGGCAGACAGAGAGTTTGAAAGGTTTCACATTGCTCTTAAGAATTTTTTGAAGCTACCTGGCAGGTGGACAATGGGTGGAGTGACGTGGGATCCTCAAGGAAAGAGAAAAGTTATTATAATTTCGGAACCAGAAATTCCTCCGAATGGAAAACCTTGCGTGAAACGTTGTTTGCAGGTATGGGAGATAAGTTTTATTTATGGAATGTTTTCACAATTAACGATTTTTCATTTGGTTCAATACATAATATCATTATTATTGCATTCTTAGTGTTTTGAAGACAAGTCCATTAGAGTTTTCGTTGATCAAATGGACATGACGGATGTTTTTGGATTGAGTTGTTATTCTGAAAAGGAGGACGTTGCGGGGTTGATTGCACGTGTAGCGGATGCATCATCTTGTTGTGGTGTACCTGAAATGGTTGTTGATGACCTTGCTTACTTTCCGGATGTGAGAAAAAGGAATACCTCTTATTTCGATCCTCACTGCCCAGGTGTGATACCAAATGACGCTTATGATAATGATCCCATTTGTACTGCTTGCAAAGATCTGCAAGTTCGACTGTTAGAAACCAGAGAAAGGGAGAAGAAGAGATTAATTGAACGAAGAATTAGGTATGAATCAACTCAAGTACCAAGTTTCAATGTTTTCTCTAAATTGTGTGTTCTATGAATTTAACAATGGGATTTTGTTTTTGTTAGGTCGGAAGAAAAGAATTTTCAACATCCATTTGGGGAGGCGTTATATAATTTATTTAACGACCTCGCCGATGAGACAGATCCTACTAAACCGAAGAAAAAGCGAACTAAGGAAACGTTTTTCCGAAAGTTTTTGCACGACACTCGTTTCAAAGTTAATGGGGACACGGCAAGGACGGAACGAGTATATATTGAAAAACCGATATCAGTTGATTCAGTGTCCCAGAGTTTTCAAGATATTGTATCAAAGCTTGGATTCAACATGCCCAATGCGAAGAAGGTAAGTTCCAGAATTTCCTTCATCTTTTCTTCTCTTCTTTTCAATTTACTTAAGCAGAACTGAACTGAATGATTTTCTTTAATGATTTGTAGAGAGCATCCGGGGGTTTGCTACCGAGACCTACACCTTCCACTTCAACGTCACGACCTTCCAACAGAGTGTTCCCAGTGGGTACCTCCAACTTTGTTAACAGGAAACTACCAGTGGAGCATGTTCTTCCATTCACTCCTGGGTCAAGTTTCACTCTTGACGATGGGCAAGAGTACGAGTTAATCGGTGAAGTAGAGCCTGGTTCAGAGTTCGTGGAGATGAAACCTGCTCCTACTCAACAGCAACAGCAGTACGAGATAATTGAAGTTGATGATGAAACCTTAGCAAAGTTAGCCTCGTCAAAGAATCAGGTCGTTATGCTGCCAGAAGCAACCTCACTAGTGCCTTCCAGTGTCCCTGTTACAACTAGAATTGATGCAAATGACCCCAATCTCAGCCAGTTCCTTAAAGCTATTAATACGTCACATGGTTTTAAGGTTTCTTAATGTTCTTAGTAAGTAAATTTTGAATTAAAAAATTGAATAAATGTAGTTTAACGGACTCTTTTTATTAGTTGTAGTTCTTGGTTGTTGAATATATATCTTTGTTCATATCATGTCGTATAGTTGAGTTAAACGCAGGCTAATTATTATTATTACTACAAGTAATTGATTTGTAAGTTCAATTCGAGCCGCTAGTTGGTATACTTCTTGAAGAAGCTTTATCTCAATTTTTCTTAAACAAACCATTTTTATGAAATTGTTTAATTAAAAAGATATAAGAATTCTATTAAAATTAATAACTATTTTATCAAACACAACCAATATGTCATAGAATTTGTTTTTGTTTTAAGCTTTGCAGTGGCATGCATTTATCAAAATCTGGTTAATAATGGATAGTAATAATAATGGGACAAATAAAAGGAAATCACACAACGTTCACCACAGCAGTGCTGAAATCAAAACCTTTACTTCCTACACCATGTTAAATGTTCTCTTATTTTCGAGAATGGCATAATAGTATAAAGCAATCGGTGCTGGTGTTCGTACTTTTAGGTTGATTAGTTTAGCAGAGACGCATAGTATAAGCAAAGAAATAACATAGATAAAGGCAATTAGACCTCTAAACTCATGTTAAACACAGTTGCAACAAACTTAATAAAAGCATGCACGTATTAAAATTATGCTACAAGCCTATCCGCAGTCAAATTTCATGTATTGCAATGCCAGCCCCACTCAATTTATCAAAAGTCTTCACTATGTAGCATTTAGTGAATTACCGTTTTACGTCTGCGATTATTGTACGGTAGTTGTATTGTAATTATTTTTGTGGGAAGTGGGTTCGTGACTTTGAATCAGCATCGACAGCTCTTTCCTTTGTATATCTGCATGTATATTTCAAACACTAAGGTTTTTGTGGTATACATGTGCTCGTGTTGTAAATGGCCATGAGGCAAATGATAAGGGATGAAGATGAGTCAGTTCGTCATACAATTCAAAGAATACTACACCACGATGAGAAACTACATACCTATTCTAATTCTGTAATAATATTGCATGCATAGGAATAGCAATACAAATCTATATAGTTCAGTATGTTAGGGTATGTCCTCGTTTACCATTGCTCTCTCCCTACGCAAAGCTAGAAGCTTCATTTGCGAAAATTTCTTTTTTTCTTTAAAGTATAATTGCAATTTGCTAAATCGATTCCGGTGCAAAATGTTCCTTGTGTAATATTCCAGTGATGCGTATACGTATTTGACCATGCATACCAAATTATTACAGCAGAAATTAAGACTAGCCTGCCTCTGCATTCAGTAAGCAGCGAATCACTCAGACTGGATTGAGGCAGTAAAATTTTGGCAAATGCCGATATCTAATCAGCAGAAAATTACTCATCAAATCAAACGTTAATCATCCGAAATTCCAATATCGGTTGTTTCATAACTGCCAGGAATCAAACTTGAATTTACTTTGCTTTCTTAGCAGTACGAAAAGTTAAAGAGAATAACTTTTTGAAAAGGATTCGCAAGTTTACTACTTACAGTATCAAGCAAAAAGTGCAATAGAAATGTCACCAGCAGCCTTGCACTGATAAGATAGAGTCAAACTGTATATTACAGAAATGGAATGAGAACCTTTTAATTTTCAATTTCAACGATGGAGTTACGAAAAGCATAAAACAAATTAATTTTACCAACTTTGTCGATCTGGAAAACGCGGAAGCGTTCTGTGAACACCATCAATCTGCAAACCGTTACCGGGTTTGACGCCCAATACCCAATCAGTCATTCTAATCCAGCAGTACTTATTAGTGTTCATCTAACCAATTGCAAACTGAAAACTTGCATGAAAAATGCATTCTTTGACATAACTGGTGATCCTACAAGTTGTCTCCGTTGATCTGTCATAAATATCTTTTTCCTGTTTCTGTCCATTTTCCTTTCTTGAAAAATCTGAAGACAAAATGGCTTCAGAAATGAAATCGAAACCTGCGACCTCTATTATTGACCATCTTAAAGGACCGCATCCAGTGGCTACATTTCAGAGACTTTGTGGTGTTCGTCTGAAAAAACGAGAGGGTAATGATGGCAAAGAGGAGCACGAAGTAGTGATTGAGCGAAAATGGCTGTACTGGCTGTTTCTCTTTGGAACCTCGTTGGGGGATGAACTGTTTTACTCCGTGTTTTTCACATTCTGGTTTTGGAGTGTGGATGGTGCTGTGGGACGAAGAGTAGTTTACGTTTGGGCTATCTGCATGTATATAGGTAAGCACTCGAACTATAGTACAACTTTTTGAAACGGTTTTCATCGAATATACTTGCAACTAATAAGCTGATTTCTTTTCATGTAGGTCAAAGTTTAAAGGACATTATTCGATGGCCACGACCTAGTTCCCCTCCAGTGGTAAAAATGGAGAGAAAATGGGAGCTGGAATATGGAATGCCTTCAACGCATGCTATTGTTGGTGCCGCAGTGCCTTTGGCCATCCTAATTTTCACAAGCTCGAGATACATGGTAATTTTGCATTTCAAATGCAACTTTTTTTGTCACGAAAAGTTATTTTTAAGCAATTTTTAAAAACTGCTTTTTCCTATTTCAGTACTCGGTTTGGATTGGAGCAGCCATTGCTGTGTGTATCTGCATTCTTGTATGCCTGAGTAGATTGTACCTGGGAATGCACTCCGTCCTTGATATTATCGCCGGTCTGGCACTGGTGTTCACCTTGTTACCGTTTGTGATACCGTTAGTTGACAACCTAGATGGATTCTTCTTGACACATGAAATGGGTGGATTTTCGCTGATGGCTTCGGGGATATTTCTAAGCTTGTGCTACCCATCAGGAGACCGTTGGACGCCAGCTCGTGGAGACACTTTTGTCATTCTGGGTAGTGCCATTGGTCTAAATCTTGGCCACTGGATGAACTTTCAAATGGGAATAATCAGAGGACCACCAGCATCCAGTCCACCCTATGTTGTAATGTGGCCTACAGCCACCATGATAATGCTAGCTGCTATCCGACAAGTCTTGGGACTTGTAATTGTTCTGTTATCAAAATCGGTGGCCAAAAAGTTGGTCACTTTTGTCCAGGCAAGATTGCAGTTGCAACAGCACAAGCCAGGCATTATCACCGAACTGTTCACAAAATTTTTCACGTACGTAGTCGTTGGATTCACAGTTACCCATGTTGCACCAAATATATTCCGGAGCTTACAAATTGAGCGTCCAACTTTTCACACTGAAATCTAGTGCCTTGCCTTAACATTCCTATAAAACGCTAAAACGCTTGAAGTATATATTTATTTATTTTATATTTTTAATTCTTGTTAGCCGAGTTCAGCTAATACCAAAAAAGCTGTATACAACTTGATGTTACTGTGAAAAAATAAAACCACTAAAACAACTACTTAAACTTAAATTACCTTTTGTTTGCAAAAAGCCAGATATACAAACTCATATTATGCATAATACGCAATAAGCTATTCATTACCAAGTTAAATTAGGGCCATTCATAGCAGCATTCATATTGTTAATGCAAAAGTCATTGTTTCATAAAAAATGTAACATTTATTTGATTCATTATTCTTCAGACAAAATAATCAAATGCAACTGTAGAAAGGTTACGATTCCAAGGAATTCTCTAAACTTGTATCTTAAACATTGCTACACTGCGTCCTTGAGATTCTCAATACACCCCAATTTTTACTTAAAAGTTGAAAAACTGACTCTAGCTCTCCGTGAATTAGAAACAAAGTATTTTTCATAGTAGAAAATTCAACGAAAAAATTTCTTTGTGTTCGTGCGTGAAGGTTTTTAAAGCTAGAGACTAGAAACTGGGATATATGGAACCGAACAGATAGCAGCAAGTCATCATTCCAAGGAGACTCGCAGAGGCAGCGACCAGTCAAGCAAGTAAAGAGCAGCCCGACACAAGTCCACGCAATTCTAGCAGCCAAACACGGTTACGGAGTGGCAAACCTATAAAATCGAGACAAAAAATTCTCAAGACCAGAATTTCCCATCTTCCAGTTATTTGTCCTTCTTCAATAAACTGCTCTTCTAGCAGGAGAGAACTACCAGTTCACGTTCATTTATAGTAGCTGTAGAGAATCCATTCACGTCCACGCAAAATATTATCATTTCTTTGGTACTCCCTGCATACAAAATCTCCGTACATGGAATCATCACCCCCTTTCTAATACTCGGACAGAGCTTTTCTCATCACTCTGCCAAAACCAGTACCAGTCGCATTCTCTCATTCTCCGTTTCTCATCTTCTTACGAGCATAAAA
Organism: Entomobrya proxima; assembly: GCA_029691765.1. NCBI lineage: Eukaryota > Metazoa > Arthropoda > Collembola > Entomobryomorpha > Entomobryidae > Entomobrya > Entomobrya proxima. The sequence continues at coordinate 3,658,327 of CM056168.1, forward strand.
AAGGAAACCAGATGAGCTGAAACAGGCAGAAGGGGCCTTTTGCTCGTTCCTTGATTCACATTCCACATCTTTCTCCTTTCTTTAAGTCATTTTCATTTCTTTTATTTTTGGAGTACATGTGTAAGTGGCTGTTGCACACATGCCGCTCCTGAACAATTTTACTTAATCATTCCATCCAAAAAGAATCCGCATTCCTAAACGAGAGTATGAACACTGACACGCTACATTAACTAGCAATAGGTTTCTCGTACCACGCATCATACTACACCTATAATATTTTGTGAATAGGCAATTAAAGCCGTTTCATGCAAAACAAAGCAAAAAGCTGAAGCAATTTCTTTTCGCGTGACAAACTAGTATCACCATCCGCAAAAGTGACAAGTGCTGTAATCGTGTGCATGTGTGGAAACAACTCAAAATTAGACTGTAGCCGCAATGAAACAAAGCACTTTGATGTAAATCCGTGGAAGAATCTAAACGATAAGTATTTTGCGATGCCAATACATGCTCAATTTATAAATACGTATACGTACTCTATTTGTTCAACCAGAAGAGTGAGTGATCGTGGGAGTGTGAGAAGTCTGGTGACAGGAAGGTTAGGTGGGCAAACAAGTTGTCACGCTGCTGTTGATACGAGATTAGTTTGATAAACTGGAAGATGATGACCAGGAACAGTGATCACTTGATTGTTGCTCATCATCACTTTAGTTGACAAACAAGCACACAATGACAAACATTTTATTGTGCTCTACGTCGAATGCACTGTAGTCCAACGTTAAACCCTTCTTCACTGCGAGCTTGTGACTAGCAAGTTGAACACCATTCCGACATCGTTGTCAATAGTCATTGTGTTATTCCACTAACAAGTAGGTGTATCTATTTATGCTTTATTAGCATTTTTGATTGGGATATCGCATCGACATCATGTAAAGGCATACACAGAGCATGTAATGAGCTGGAATATAATCAAGAGGTCATCTTTCCCATTCGTTAATTTTACCGTCATTGCTTTGGTTTAGTGAAGCAGGAAAAAGACTCCTCCCCGTACTGATTTTATCTTCATTAATAACCATCAGCAGAATACTACAGTAATTTTTCTCCCAAGTGCTTTTGCATGAAATAAATCACATGCAGCACAACAGTGGATATAATTTACCGAGTAATACGTATTGTCTTTCCAGAACAGACACAGATACGCCAACTGCCAACTAGCTCTACATACTTTCAAAAAGTGCATTACATTGTATCTGTAATCCAGGTTGAGTTTTGTATTTTTTACAATGAATCAGTTTTATTACGCTAGTATGATGTTTGTCACATAGAACTTACATACCTGAAGAAATACACTGCCAATATCTGATGCTGAAAATATCTGCAAGCCATTAACATTTATTTAAGAACTGATTGGTTGATTGGTCGTCTTTTGTTTTATTCATCCCTTTGCTCTTTTCTTGGTTTGGCATATTTCTTAAATGATGCAAATAAGATTATTGTTTCAAGTTGACACGAATTTATTTCAACATTCGTGAATATTACAAAGAGAAATCACATCACAGAGTGATAGACTTGTTAAGAAAGGGTTTAAAAAGGTGTGTGTATGTGCCATGTGGTGTACTAAAACGAAAGGCCATGAATGACTCTTGTCTCTTACGTAGAAAGGAGTAAGCCGAAAACTCTGGAGAACTTAATCCTTTTGTATCCTCGTCGGCTTATGACAAACAGTGTCTCCTGGAAAGCTAACAACATCATCGCGTGAAAGCAGCTACGCTAGGAGCTTACAGTAAAAACGAATAGTCTTCAATTCCTTGGCAGAGCTTATTCATTCTCAGATTTTTTACGTCAAAAAGTATTACAAGTGGTGCTCGCAAACATTGTATTTGTACAAGTTTTTGAACAAATTTGATTTTATATTGTTCGGGATTTGGTGGATCAAGCGGAACTCCAGTTTTCAAGAACGAGATTGCAGGAAGGTGTCAAGAAAGCTCTCTAAGAATCATGTCTTCTCCAGCGGTAAGTCAGAATTGTGTTTTACTATGATTTTCTGAAAACAACTCCGTAGTAGCCTTGTGAAAAATTTGTGCTTTGCTTTGCTGTGCTTGCTCTTAAAAATGCCATGTAGTTTGAGCTCTTCAACTTTTACTGTTGTAAAATTGACTAATGCAGCATAAAATTTAGTAGTACATATTTTGTTCTCTTTAAAGTCACTTTTAATAAATCTGTTTTATTAAATGTTGAAATGTATGCACATTACAAGAATGATATTGCATTCTTGATTTGTGGATATGGAAGTGGTATTTTCGGGTTTTCTATAAACTCCGCTTGCAACGGTTTGGCATACCACGTTACATCACACCACTTGCCAAATTTATTTCCATAATTTTTCCAACTGCCAACCAGTTGAAAACCCAATTGCTTGTGAAACTCAATGCTATTTGCATTTTTACCGGAAATGATGGCCAACGCTTGGAAGTAACCCTGTTTTGAAAGGATTGAGCACAACTTGTTGTACAGTGCGGAACCTACCCCCTGCCCCCGAAAGGATTCGGAAACGTAAATGGCTGTTTCTGCTATCCACTGGTAACCCTCTCGTTGGCGATGTCTGGATGCATACGCATAACCAGCTACCGTACTAGTTCCGTTTTCACTTATGCTTTCGCAAATGAGCCACGGGAAAGTTTGTTGCGTGCTGAGAATTCTTGCTTTAATCTCCTCTTTTGTTGGAACATCGAATTCCAGGGATGTTATTGAGTGGGTTATAATAGGAGCGTAAATGGATAGAACAGCATCTGCATCCTTTTCTGGGTCTGCATCACGAAGTCGCAAAATGCCGCGAGTGTTTCTGAAAGTGGACAAAGTGGAGTAGTCTCCTCGTAAAATAAGTGATAAATTAAGGAACTGTACATTAATATCAAATTTATAAGAGTCATGTTTTCTTACGGCATTTTCTTGAGTATGTTAACCCGCAAGCACGCTCTAATGAAGTTGGAAACTTAATATATTTTTCACAATTACTTTTGGTGTGCTTCTTTTATCCTCTCCTCCAGAATGAAACTATAGACAGCAAAAAGTCGTTCTACCAATGCATTACAGATTTTGAAAGTATATGATATGCACCGCAAAACCTCTGATCAAGTTACCCACTGGCAACTGCTATTAAATTACGTTATGATTGTTCGATGGTCACTTACTTATGTTGCAGTTGGGAATGTTGGCTGGCAGTTACAACACAGGCTTAAATAGAGATTGTTACATTGGTAAAATATAGTGTTACATTCTTGATCTTTACAGCAAACCGTTTCAGATAACGTTTTACATAAAACCATGCAAATAAGAGTTCAATACAAAATTATTATCAATCCGTAAAAATGATCGCATAATGTACAGAAAGTGTTTTTTGTTGGAGTTGTCCTCATCCCATCATAGTCTTTAGCAATGAATTGTCATGTATTGCGCAACTCAGTGGCCACTACCTTCCTAAACTATTTATCTATAAGAAAACAGAAAGACGCAATTATATAAGTTATATAAATTTTCTTCTGTTACGTAGCTCACCTTAAGAAAAGATGAACTAGATGAAGCCTGCTTGCTTGTATGGCATTATAAATATCCTCCCATTAATAGAGATCAATTTCTGGAAGAAACATGTCAGACAGCCATGTATTGTTTGATGGGTAAATTACCTACTCCTTTTTATTACATGTTGGCTATATGCTACCACCAGCGAAAAATGCCTTAGGTAAAATGTATTTCGTGTTGGTGGTAGCTTTTGTGGTAGGTAGCAGTAATAGCAGAGGTGGGTTACCTTAAGTTATCTAATCTTTTATTATCAAGAGTCAAGAGCTTCCCGATGCCTGGCCTCTCCTCTAGTATTCCAGACAGACAAAGAAAAGCCACAATAGCATGAAATAATATGACAGGCAAAACCAACAAATAGTATACTGTACAAGATCATTTTGCTCCATGTAAGCCCAACCATATAATGAATGAATAATTTATTCTTGTGTGTAATGCATTCTCCAAGTTCAGTTTTTATTATGTATTAACAGCAACAACTGGTTTTCAAATGTAAGGATGCAAAGTTGATAAGGGATTACAGTTGATTAAGCAGACAGAAATACATAGTTCGCAGAAATGGAACAAGAATTGTAGTTCATTATTATTATGAATGTGTTCCTGATCTGATACACAATGTGAACACAGCTTTAATATGACCAAACATTTGGTTTGTCATTTAATTATGACTGACTATCTGGAAAACCAGACTTTGAGCAAATTTAAAAAATATATGTACGTAACAGTCTAAAACTCCCACGGTGGCGCGTGACGTTTTGACTTTGTTAAAGGGAATGGGTCGAATCCCTACTTTTAACTGTTTACTTAGTTCAACGAATGGCCAAGGGCTAGAACGACGATGAATGCTCAAAAGCAACTTCCTTTGATTGTAAAACTTTACAAAATCTAAACTGGCTTTGTACATAATGCATCATTGTATTTCCACCAAGGGAATTTATAGGTTCCATGAGTCAGTTTGCCCCAGCAGGCAAGATGTAGGAAGAATCTGCCTTTGCATTTTACTCAAGCATTATATAGCAGAGTGGTTGACCTTTCTAATCTTGTCTGCGGCAGGAGAGAAAGTGTAGCTGGTAGTTCACTGAGAAAGCTGCTAGCATGTTAAAAATCAGTTTCACTCAATGTATATTCCATGTGATTAAAATTATATGAGGAAAGTATGCTATGAATTATGACCAAAACCACTCCCTCCGACTTTTCATAGAAAGGTTACTGGTTTTATCATGCTGGAACAAAAAGTGAAAAAGTTCATGTTTACACTTAAGCAGGATTTCATGTTGCAATTTCAGCAAGAAGCATTTTCCCTTTTATTCATAATTGGAAGAGGCAACTTATTGCACTTGCTACTTGCTTACAAAGACAATGAATATCCAATTGTATTATACAGGATTTGCTCTATACAATACTCTACATAAAAACTGTAAATAACCAGGCACTAAAATATCTGCAATATGCTTAAATTCTACAAAGGTAGGCAATAGGCAAGTGAAACTTTAAAAAGTACGAAAAAGTCTACATGTCTACGAGAGTGTCAATGAAGTTCATGTGGGACGACAAGGGACGCAGAATGGCAGTAATATTTTAATTTTTAACGAAGACGAACAGATAGAGGGGCAAATTGCTGCGTCAACACACTACTGCAGCACGTTTGCAGATGCTGGAAAAGCAGACTACGTGAAGAGCACGCTATTCGCTCCGAAATGAAATCATGAAAACATTATAAGATCTAACCTTTCACTTGCTAGTATAAGGATACCTTTCACCAGTAGGCAAGTTTTCTGAAAAATAGCCGCAGCTCTGGGTATCACATACTCTAAATTATTGGAAAAAATCTCGCATGATACCATCAATTACAATACGAGGATGTCAGGATGTGTACTCATATTCCACTTTGGTCGAGGTATCTCCGCCAGTGTACCCTTATCGATTAGAATCAAACATTCAAAATGGGATATCAGAGTGGGTTTTATAAACAGTATTACGATTTAGAAATGTTTCAAAGTATTTTCATACGTAAAGAAAGCGTAGAAAATAATAACAAGACGACATTTTTCGAATTGGAAAAAATAAAGCCTATCTCTGCCAAAAGTACTCGAACGTAATCCGATTAAGAGATTTTATTTCCCCTATCTATATCCTATCAGCAAATGGAAGAATTTGCATTTTCGTATTTAAATGGGTCTTGTTCGGACAAGTGAAGCCTTCTGTTGTTTGCTGTACAAAGAGTCTTGGATAGCCAAGAACGGTAGTGCTAATATAGTAGTATCTATCTATTTAGTTCATAATAATAATTTAGCATATTGTATTCAATAGTACCAGCAGCCAAAATATATAGTATTTCAAATTTTGAACTGCACATATCAATGTACTAGCTCAGTTTATACGAGAGAAAACTATGAATACATTATAATGTTTGGAGAAAATGTTCGCTCGTTTGTTTCTACTTCACCCTTAAGGGTTGTCGTTGTCCGATGTGCATATGTGCACAAAATTCTTTCCGATTTTTATCTTTTATGAATAAAAAATTGTGTGAATTTGTAGAATGCGTATTATGCATTGTCACACTAAAACTTACATAAAATCTTTCTTCACTTTCCTTGAAAATGCATGTAGCACTATAATAACGATTTCTTTAAAAACTACTTTCATGCATTTGTTTAAGCCCAATCGATCTACTCTGTACCATTTATATGATCATGGAGTGGATTTTAATGTATTATCAATATCTTTACATGCCATGGTCTATGGGTATACCAGTAAAAATGGTATTTGAGTTGAGTTATAAAACTTTGTATTCTAATACTCAATGGACTGCAGTAGGTAGTAAACCAATTAACATGGGACAATGTTTCGACTAATTAATTTAATTCCATCAAAGTGAACATTGGTTTCAAATACAACGTAAAAGTTCTAAAGAAGCCCCCAGAAAACCTAATTGAGAAGCCGTAGAGTTTCATGCTCCCCAGCTTATTTACATCAAAGGGAATAAACATTATGTACACACACCTTCTACAAGCATTCGAATAAGAGATATTAACAGCATAATATTTTTTTGCACCGATTAAATATCGAGTCTAGCTCTTCTTAAAATTTCGACATTGTATCTTAACTAATGCACTTTGTACTTCATCCACTGTTTGTCAAATGCCAGTTTCACTTACAACTATAATTTCGATAATTGTATATTTTCTAATGCAGTCGTACTATCATCTCACTGTTTGTCAAATGCCTGTTTTCACTTTGTATGTCTTAAAGCTAAATTTCGATAATTGTATATTTACTAATGCAGTCGTACTTCATCTCACTGTTTGTCAAATGCCAGTTTTCACTTTGTATGCTTAGGAAGTACCTTCTAAAATCACCGTGATGCTGATGCGTGTGATTTTTAATCTCGCATATCTGTCAATATATAATGTACTGAAAATTAGTTACGTTGTACTTGTACCGGTCAAGGTTTTCGATCTTTATTTCAAAGGAAAAGTATATACATACACACAGTAGATAATAACTTATATGTATTTTGGAAACAGAAAACATACACTAGGACACAACATAACGAGAGAAAATTCAAAATCATCCATTGAATATAGTTTAGATGTTATAAAACTACATGTTATAGAATTACATATTTTAGAAATTTAGTTCTGCAACAAAAATAAAATAAAAGCAATAACAAATATAGAAACCAGCTACACGAAATAATATATTTCCTTTGCAAACAATTACCTATGTAGAAAATGTCATTCTCATTGTGATAAATATTGTTTAAATATCTTGTTAATTTTATCAACGTTTAAAAGGCATTATTGTTTACTGTTTCTATTTTGACTCAAGTTTCCTGTTTTAATGTTTAAACAACCAAAAGCACAAGACTTTGACATTACAAATTGTTTTATTGTTCATACTCTGACTACACTTACCTATTTTCACCAAGAAGTGCGTTGCATTGTTTTATATGATGTTTCCTTTTCCGATTCTAACATCTTGATGTAACGTTCCTTATTTTCCCATATAAAACTCTTATATCGGTACTAACAGTGCAAGTCAAAAACGTAGTACCTCGTAATATTCATATAATTTTTGCATAATTCTGTATACCCAAGTGCATAACAATAGCAGGCCAGGCAGAAGAGGCATAGGGGCTTCCGTGTCAATAATTTTAGAGTTTATCGTTATAATTTTCTGATACTGTTTTCAGTATTTTAAGTTGAGTAACAATCTTTTCGATAAATAAATTTAAGATAAGTAGGTACTCGGATTTTATCGGTTGTGTAAGTTTTCCGGTTTTTTGTCCTTGTTGACCTTGTTAGGCGCGCTTTAATGATAAATCCAAAATGGACAACTTTATAAGAATTATACTTTGTACTACCGATAGAGTCATAGTGTGGTTTTATATTCAATTATTCCATTAATCCCACATTTACTTTCCTTGTCTTGTGGTTTCTCATGCTTTTCATGTAACATCAAGTAAAAAATGCTTACATAACTTTAGCTGCTCACCTTCTCTATAAAAATTAACGTTAGAATTAGAATCCACCCTATTGCCCTCGTCGCAGTTAGTTTAGTACACATCGTCACCAGCCACCATTCCTTAGTTCATTTTAGAAAGATTATGTAACTTGTTGATCGATGGGAATTTTTTGCTGTTTTATTTTTATCAACAAGGTATAAACTTCATATCCTTATTCTTATATAGTTGTTAGTTGTCTTTGTTTTATATATTCACTCCTTTCTTGGCATTTGGCAACGTACATGAAATGTGAATTTGCACATGTTGTTTAACAGAAAAACGGCTTACAACTGCTTTCAAGACCAATATTAATGGTATGATACACTAACGATGTAACTTCTTCTATAACGAGCGTCAGTTGTGTCGTGCTCCTTGGGTTTAGCTCGTTAAGCTGTTATCTACATGCACTTGATACTTTTTTAGTTATCATCAAACAAGAAAAAAGTCAAATGATGGAAAATAAAAAAAACTGGCAAGCTGGCATAAGAAGCGCATAACAATGAACACAACAATGAGCGGGTACCCGAAGTGGAGATATGCGTTACAGATGCGCATAATGTTACGTATGGTCGAAGGTAGCTGTTATGCAAGAGGAAATTATGGCAAAATGCAAACTAATAATAATACTGACACTTCTGTTTACAGAAATGCAGGAGCAGAACCAGTTATCAAGTTTGTACACAAACCATTACCGCCAATTGCTTTGTTGTTTTATTGCATTAGTACTGGCATAAAATAATACCTCTGTCACTGGAGGAGGGTTATTGGCGTGTCAAACAAAGAAAATGCAAAATGCAAACCAGTAGTAGTGGTAGTGCCACGCGCTTGTGAGTTTACTTATAATTCACGCTGTTAGCAGTCTTTTGACTTAATTATTCATTTGTTAAGATTAAATCATCAACTTGACGTGTTCCTAATAAAGCTGTATTGAAGTACCACCACCGCCCAGCAAAAAAAACCTGGAATTTAGCCTTGACTAGTTCCCAAGCAGTCGCGTGGTGCTATGAAAATTTACAAATAAAAGTTGAGTAAATCTTTACCTGTTGCGGTTTTTAGTCTCCTAGATTTGCATATGACAATCTCAGAAAAAAGTGCATATCAAAGTTTTGTAAGAAAACCACAAAAATGTACTATTTGTTTCATAGTCTGTGAATAATTTATTATGATTATGAGACTGTCAGTTCTCATCAACAAACCAGTACAGAAAACGAAACTTTCATCTTTTGACGGGTTCTTTGATTGTAACGTACAGTTGCTTTTTCTAAAGTCATAAACGCAATTCGATACTGTGAGAAGTTGGCATATTATGCACTGTGCACAATAATCTAAAGAAAAGTACAGAAAAATATCGAATTTCAAACTAGCCATCAAACACCACAGATTATATAATTTTTTCTTCGCCATATTGACGTACATAGCTAGTTAACCGTGCCAGCAACATTCCATGTGACACATCACCCCAAAGTTTGCGAAAAAATCTTTCATGACTATAATATGATAGTATAATGAGTGCTAGTTAAATATCCACACATCATATCCCATTATCCCTCATCATCAGAATTGCTGTCATTATATGGACTAGTATAGGAACAGGAAAGGAATAGTGTCGAGGCTTTCAAAAGTCTGCTCCTATCTACTTCAACCTTGCTTCCTCGTCATCAACTTTTGTTTTTGTTTGAGTGTTGCTGTACCTGTGTAATCCAATATTGTTCCCATATAATCCAATCTGGCTCTTTGAGGTTTCATTTCTCCTGACATCAAACCAAGCCAGCAGAAACAATGAGCGAGCATTCTATAACAAAGACTTCAACCAAGCCTGAAGGCTTTACGGTGGTGGACACGGCGTCTTCTGCCCTGGCAAAACACAACGAAGACTCTTCAACAATACCTCGAAAAAGTACAACCGAGGTTGGAAATAATTGTATTGAGACGACTAATGAATGTGGCGATGCAAGCAGTGTTTCACCTGCTTACTCCTCGTCTTCCTTTGTTGATTCCGCAAACGACGAGGAAGACTCAAAAAGTTGCTGTAGCTCTGGAAAGGACAGTGGAGTGGGGAAAAGTGTACTCGAGTCTGCAGATATCAAAGCCATCAGTAACCGGAAGAATAGTGAGGAACATAATAATTTTGTTACGAGCAGTAATTCTAGCAGTGTAAAAGAGACTAGTGCCACCGGAGGTGGTTCACCATCGCAAGTGGAATTGGATTCTTCATTTTTGTGGGGCGCTTCATTATTTTATTACACGGGCATACCCGCACCGAGAATAAAAGAGCAACATTTTATTACTTCCCCGTCACCGTCACCGCCACCGCTGCCCAAGGCAAATTCCTCGTTTGCATCAACATTTTCCCTGTTTAGAAGCCGGAGTACTACAAAACTTTTCCGTTCAACTTTGTCTTTACGCTCCTCAGAGGACAACGCTGGCATGGATGAACAGAGAAAAAGTCCGTGGCGCTTTCGCGGAAACTCCAAAAAGTTTAATACTCTTCCCATAAAAACGTCATCGCCGGTGGCACTTGAATCTCCATTTGGGACAATTGGATCTTCAATGACAATGACTACTCCTGACAGTGGATTTTCATCTGGGACCGGAGGGGAGAATAGTGGAGGTGACATGTTAACTTCTCCTTTGCGGAGGCGACATGCAAGCTGTAGTTCCACCACACCAACCAGCTCCACCGGAGCTGTTTCAGGGGGATTGCGAGATCGGATTAAAAACAACACCAATTCCCTGCGGCTTTTGAAAAACGTGACATCCAGACCAAGTTTGTCACAGTTTTTAGATAAATCTTCCTCCAATTCTTTACCCAGATCCCCTAGACGGAACAGAATATGCGAGGAGATTGCAGCACAACAACAGGTAGAAGGACTCAATTCTCCAGTGTCACCAGTTTCAGATCAGAAAGTATCATCAGGATCTTCAGGGTTAAAGTCTGCTAAGAGAGCGCTTAGAAATTCATTCAAAGCAGCGAGAAATTTTCTCCCCGGCTCATCATCAAAAATTGGACCTGCAGCAGCATCAGGAAAAGCAAGTTTAAAGAGCAGTAGGGACAAACTGTGCATGTTCCCATCTTCCTTTAATGATAACCAGGCTACATTGTCTGCACAAAATTCCTCTGCCCCCAACACTCCAGTGACGGTTAAGAAGTCACGCCTGGAACGAGCTAAAAAACGGTTTGCATCCACACTTTCATTACATACCGGTGGGGGTGGGAGCAGTAGTAGCGGCAGTACTGCTGGTACTTACCCTGGTGGTAGATCCAAGTCCGTTTCCACATTGGTTGTCTCAGATTCAGAAATTGTTTCAGGTGGGATTCCCACTGGGGTAGTATCTTATACACATCATCATCACCCGCATTCGCAACGTGCTTCTTCTTTTGAAGAAAGTTGTGATGTGTTGGCTGTTGTGGAGGGAGATCGTTCCACATCTGGAAATGCGGAAATGGTACCAAGTGAAAACAAAAGCAAGGGCGAGGGCAGCAAATCCCCTTTCCGTTTCATTGGTAAATACAAAGCTAATAGAGAAAAGAAATCGGACACCAGTACTCTAGGGTTTCATGCCAAACATGATCCCCAGAAGGAAGAGAAAGAACGAGGAGAAAATGTGATGGTAATTCCAAAAGAGCAGTCATCACCTCAAGCCAATATTGAATTGCTTCCGAAAAGCGTGCAAGAAAAAGTTTCCACAGCAGAAGCAGATGAGAAGCCAAGTAAAAAACGGATGTCCCTAGTGAAAAGCATAGTGGGCAAAACGATTCTCCGGGGAGGTAGCAGCGGTGGAGCAAGCAGTAAAAAGGGACATGATGATGGGAATAAGCAAGAGTTCAGTCAAAAAGAGACTGTCATGTTTTATAAAACGGCAACTGGCGGAATGCTAACTGATTCAGGTATGCTGACAACTTTATTGAAAAATGCGCTGTAAAAATAAGATTAAGACATGTCTCAGTCTCACTTTTATGACATGTGCATCTCAACAAAATTCAATATTTCTCCTTATTTGACTTTCTCATAAAAATAAAAATATGTTTGTCTTGTGGAACTAAAGAGGCAAGCCAGAGTGAAATTTTGGCATGACATACATGATATGGTTGAAGCGTAGTCAGTGATTAGGAATGGAATATATAAAGTATACTTTGTATTAGTCTTCGTGGCATCTGAAGAATAAACAGTCAGCAGTCATAATCTTTCATGACAGTTTGACGAATCACGCGTGACACGAAGATGGTGTATGATTTCGTTGAATTCCTTCAAGTTGATTTTCGCTGAATAAAAACGAAAACTGGTTAAAATCTGCCGAGTGACAGACTTTTTGTACATTCTAACAAATGCTACGTCTTCTTTCAAGATGTCAAAACTGTGATACTTAGGAAAGGGAAGAGTTTTTGTACATTTTTTGAAATCATGCGACTCGATAATCTATGGACACTCCCGAGTCCCTAATCCCAACCCAACTACATAATATACGACAGTCAAGCGTTGGGTCAATTTTACTTTTCACATGATTCTATTGTGTCATGAACAGGTTTGACTGGGACATTTAATAGATTATGTAACACGAACATTCCAACTATCAACTTACTGAATTATTATGGGTTTCTAATACGTAATCAGATTTTCTTCTTCAATTCTAGAGCATATCTTCTTGAAAATGTCTACTAGTTACATTCATTTTTATACAAAATTATATTTATCACGCATCAAAATAATAGGAAAAACTGTGAGGAAGACCTACGTGTAAAGTATGTTATGACAGGAATTGCTATAACTAAAGTTTACATTAGGAATAGTATTTGATCGAACAACATTCTATAATATTTATACATCTACTGGTGTACTTTTATGGTTTCTTCATGACAATGCTGCCAATGACAAACAAGGGAAACCATTCAAATGAATAGAGAAGGGAATTCGGTAATACGAGGATACAAGTAAGCCTACTTTTACTATTACCCAATAAGTTATCTAATCAGTATATTGTACAACAGAACGATACGATAAATCAACTAAAATCGCTCGTTTTGTCAGTTTTAATGTGTAATTGTATGTAATGCAGGCAATGCGTAAACAATTATTCATCATGTGATGTGCCGTTTACTACTGGGCGCAAAATGCTCAACTTATATAAAAGATACTTTCCCACCCTGGGTTTTACACACCTTATAAAGTCTGGAATATTATTGCATTTGCTTGGTTTACTGGTAGGTACAAATATCCCAGGTTGACTCCAGCAGGTGTATATAATGATTTTTTTATTACCATGCTGTAATACTTATGTAAATGTAATAGACGTTGGGATTCATGTGTCATGGTATACGAAAAAATCATGCACAAAAAAATTTACCTGCCAAGAAGCAGCCATTGTAGTTAGTAAACACTTACATAAGTTTCATGCAATGTTTCATGCATGTCTTGAGCTGCTGAACACTCCGGACCTGCAAAACCAGCATGAGCGGTTTTGAAGCGGATACCTCTATTATGGTGTCCACTCATGTATTTTAATACGGTTGACCATTACACAACAATGTCCATGCTTCGATTCAAACATGAATTCATTTTTTCATGATTCAAGTGAACATCACATAAAGCAAAGTGGTTATCTTTACCTGTATGATTTTTTATTTACACATGTTCGTCATGTCGTCCATCGGTGCCGAGATATTGTATAAGATTACTGTATAGGGTACTATGAACTCTTATTGTGTTACTTTATATATTCTGCTACCATTCCGCTTATCATAGTCAAACCTCTTTTTCCACACTACTTTGAAACTCTACTTTGAATGCACTGACTTGAACAGAATTTCATTATTTTGCTCGAAAGGAGTCTCATTCTTTGGCTGTCACTGTACTGTTAAGCCGAAGAGATAACTCTTGTTGTGCGTGAATCTCCAGCCAATTTAATTTGCATAATTCTTAAAAGAATTAATTGTTCCGGGCAAACAAGTTGAGTGATTTTGACAGGAAAGCTTGTCAGAGCAGTACATGCTAAGAAGAAACTACAAAATTACATCTTCCAAACAACTTAAAGTTTGTCTGTTAACAGAGAACCCTCAAAATTGCCCAAGTATCATCAACACAGTGAACTTTCTTAAAAGAAATTTTCTTAAAAGTGCTTACACACGGATAGGCTGGAGAACATGACAAAGTTTCATACTAATTCGTATCATCTCTTGTCTCCAAAAAGGATCACGAAATCATCCCACGTTTCCCTGCAGTACATTGTAGTATTGGCATATGCATGAACCAAAAGAGTCATATTTTTATTCAGAGAAAGTCAGAACAATAAATGGACAAACTTTGTGTTCATAAAAACTCTCGAGTAAAACTTTTTCTCTCTTCTTTCCATTCATTAATTGGATACGGCAGAGGGAAGGAAAACTAGGCGTGGGATCCGGGAGCAGAACAGTCAGGAGATTGTTACATTTGACAACGAGCCGAGGGTCCGCACTCCAAAAGCAGGACGAAGGCAGAGATTGAATAGCGGCAGCGGGACAAGCGGAAGCACGGCTAGTAGTAGTGTCACGTACACACCACCTCGTTCAGCCACAGAGCCAGTTGCCTCCACTCCAGAGAAGGATCGTGAGATTCATGAGCTGGTAGTGAGTGAAACTTCCATTGACATCACGCCGGTGAAAAGCCTGAAGCAGCCAAAACAACACTATCTCCCACTTTCTCATTATGACACAAACAACAGCAATAACCCTGACAGTTATAACGATTATGATGAAGTGGCAGTAACCAACCCAGTCTCTAGAGAAAGTACTGGTAATAGCAATCCACTTGCCAGCAGCAGCACTAACATCCAGAAGAAGCCCAGCAAGAAGACAAAGTCACAGCGTTTAATTACCAGTCTTGTCTCATTGTCCCCGTCTTCATCCTTCTCTGCAGGGAAAACCATGGAAGACGGCACTAGCAGTAAAAAGAAAAAGAAGGGCTTTAAGAAAGCCAGCAAAAAACTTCAAGAAGAGAAAGCCACTTCTACACAAGCTCAGCAGCAAGCCAATCAATCCTCATCATCTTTTCCCGTTAAGGGAGAGCACTCTGGTGAAAGTATGGCTGCTCAGAGTAGCAATAACGCTAATATAACAACTATCGATAATAATAACGATGATCCAATCCCCTCGGCTGCCAGACGACGAAAATCCTCTGAAGACTATAAAGACTTGAGGAAGAATGCTATGCGTACAAACGGCATACCTTTTGTGGACCAGGAAAACCAGGTCGTTAGTGGAGAAAACTGTGGCGCGGATAAAATGGAACGTGACAAAAGGGAAAGCAAAGAGAGAGAGGAATACGAAGCTGTTAGTGGAGACAATAATGAGGTTGATGAGACTGATGATCCCGAAACTGCTTGTACTGAAAGTTTTAGGCAGTTGAAGCCATTTAACTATGATTTGGAACCTGTTGAAGAGGTTTTCAAACTCACGATCATTTAGAATTAACAAACTTTTGGAATAGCTTGCTTTGGTGCTTACTTGCTTTCACAAGGAGGAAAGTGCTAAAACATTTAAATAAATGCTTTATGGGATAGCTCGGTTTTTTTTGCATGCTGTAGAAAGAAAGTTGTATTCTTGAATTTAGAAAGCAGGATTGAAAAATACATAAAGATCCAACAAACTTTAATATGCCTTTTTTATAAATGTATTTTGCAGGGTAAAAAGGAAAGACTGTACAAAGTCCTGGTGGTAGGCGAACTTGGTGCTGGGAAAACCTCCATTATCAAGAGATATGTTCATCAATTCTTCAGTCAGCACTATCGTGCGACAATTGGTAAGTCATCAACCAGTAGAAATCCAAGCTTTATTTTTACTAAACATAATTGTTATTGTTAATTTCATCATTCAATTTTTGTTTGTAGGGGTGGATTTTGCCTTAAAAGTCCTCAGATGGGACCCCGACACTGTGGTGAGGTTACAGCTATGGGACATTGCAGGGCAAGAGCGTTTCGGCTCAATGACTCGGGTCTACTACAAAGAAGCCGTGGGTGCCTTTGTTGTTTTCGATGTAACGCGTTCCGCGACTCTGGAAGCGGTTCCAAAATGGAAAGCGGATTTGGATGCTAAAGTCGCGCTACCGGATGGTCGACCTATTCCTACTGTGCTTTTAGCAAATAAGGTATAATATAATAAATATAATTACCGCAATTTTTGTCGTGAAATGGCATAATTCTAACCTAAAGTACCTATGCTGCTTTCCAGAGTGATCAACCGAAAGAAGGTATTGCAGCAAGTCGTGAGAAAATGAACGATTTTTGCCAGCAACAAGGCTTCTCTGCCTGGTTTGAGACATCTGCAAAGGATAACATCAACATTGACGAATCAGCTAACTTTCTCGTGTCCAAAGTAAAAACTTAAATTGAAGATAAATAAATCCCTCATGAATATTAAAACACATAAAAATCGTTTTCTTAATTGTTTCAGATTCTAGAGATGGATAAATGGAGCCAAGAGCCTTTAGTGGCGGATCCAGACAAGGTGGAACTTACGGCTAATGGAAAACATAAAGGCTCGTCATCCAGTAATTGTGCCTGTTAGTAGTACGTATTTTGCTCTTCCATAAGTGGAGCACTACCCAGTACCAAAACAAAATCGCCCGCCATTGAAGCAGCCTACTTAATTACTAAAATAAAATAATTACTAAAAGAAGATGGAAATATAAAACCCATGTACAGCCAAGAATACTTTGTAAAACGACTGCGAAAACAACTGTGCTTTCTATACTTCATTTTTTATTAAATTTGTAATCTATGAGGCATTTTACAAACAATTTCCACCAGTTTTGTTTGGGAGTACATCAATAATTAATTTCATGTGTACAATAGATCGCGACATTTTCATTAAGTCGAAATACCTTATAAATCTACCAAATCCATGTGGACCAAACAATTTTAAGGTCATTCATTTATAATCAAGTAAACTATACTATTTACTTATAGGCTACTAACTACAAAATTATATGAAATGACAATTATAATATATTATAACATTAAATCCAACCGGAGCTCATTAAGTTCATTAACAAAATTTAAAGCAGCCAAATGCACACAAATGCTGCTCAATCACTAAATCCTTATCTCTGCCCTATCCTCATGTCCCTTATTCTCTCTTGATCATCCACCACATGGGAGTGTAACCTGGTCCCTTATCTTCGTCAGGGTGCTTGAAGCATGACCTTCGACGATACCCTCTCCAATAGATGTTTGGGTATTCCGTCACATTAATACAGCCAAAAGTACCGAGTTTTGCATCATACTCTGGATCAGCGAATTTGTCGTAATCCCCATTAACCTAGAAAAAATGTTAATTTTAATTTCATCTTCATCATAATTCATTTCACCTAACAAGTAATTATTAATTGTATGCGCACATACCATTCTTTTGGGATATCCGCGAGCTAAGTAGGTCCACTTTTCCAAAGCGAACCAAAAATCCCAACATAACAGCTCTTGATTAGCCTGAAATCCAATCCAAGTTTAAAGACAAAACATAAAAGGTGGTTACTTAACCACATTACAATATTTTTATTTTAATATTACGTAGTGAAGACGAGATAAGGTTCCAAAGTCTACATCGAAGAATTCTTCTTCCCACTCCTCAAAATGATACTTGTTGGATAGTTGAATGCATCTGTCCTCATCAATCAGCCTAGGCTCCCAGCGCGTATACTTATAATTGAAGTATTTTGACCTACTCCTCCAGTACTCGTAGCACTTTGCCGACTCCAGTTTTCTGTCTACCTGCAATTTAGAGCCCAAATCAACTATTTATTTTAAAATACAATGATGAAAGAATGCATGATGCATGAGACTTAGTGCCAACTACCTACTTCGTCTAAATGCAAACTAATGTAGCGGTTCATTTTGGTTAACGTCTCCGCATCAATCCCCAGAGTGGGCTCATCAGTGTCTGGATTAAATAACACCAGAACTTTATTCCTGTCTGTTGCTATTTCCATCAGTTCATCCCAGGGGCAAGCTGGGGTATCCAGCTTACACTCCAACAGCTTGTTCCGCTTGTAAGCGTTAAAGTTTCGGGCCGTATTACGGATGGAAGCCGGAGTCTTGTCCTCCTTGGATTTCACCGCAACATCCTTACAAGGTGTAAGAGAAGGGCTTGGACCAAGCTTCTGATCTTCCAGGATCCTGTAGCTTTTCACTTCGCAGTAGACATTAGGCTCCCGTTCCATAATAACCTGCTCTTCCTGCAGAGGACTTTTCTCGTTGTCCTGAAGGATCGCCTTTACCGTAAAATTAAGAGTTGCGCATGCTCTAACCATGTCTCCAGTCAGCTGAACAATCTTCTTATCCACTGAACGCACCAAAATGTCCGGGAAGTATTCCGGGAGGTAGGTATAGCCGCAATTACAAAACGTCTCGCACCACTGACATGGGTGCATGTAGAGTTGCATGAGAGTGTGTCCGGGATTACAAGCTGGGGGCCTGTACGAAGGGATTGGTGGTGGAACATCGGCGGAAGCTTCTTCCTTCTCTTTCTCCTTCCTTATCTCTTCCGCAGCCTTCTCTTTTTCGCGGATTCTCTGCAAATGTATTAAAAATAACATCCTTTTAGTTCATTATATAACCACAGCCAACATCATTATCGAATAATATTACACAGTATTGCAAAATAAACCCGGTTTTCAAACTCACCTTCAGCACGAGCGCAGCAACTTCTTCTGGGCAGCGAGGTGGGTAGTTCATGATGATGGCGTTCACTAAAAGTCCTCTTTCGAAATAAGTTCCTCACTAAATTCTTCACTTTACACTCCAAAGCCGGAACTCAGAATGAAAGAGTTTCTCTTCACCAAGTCTCCACTTGCATTGAAGAACTACGACACAGCACACGTTCGCCGTTACTTCCACGAGAGAAAAACGCAAAAGAAACGCAATCGCGACACGATTAATCGTACTTTTTATCGTCTCTTGCTTTTCATTAGCTTAGATTTGCGTATCAAGTGGGAGCCAACTTCTTCCAGAAATAGGTACCAGTCCAATTAGGAATGATTCGACGCTCATACTTTTTACATTACATTCAAATGTTCATGCTAAGAATATAGAATGGAATGGTGTAAGCTGGACTTGAAATACGTGAAAAGCATAATTTTGGAAATGGAACGAAAGTGAACAAAGACATCTTAAGAAAGCTCTTAAGCAAACCTACTCCGGCATCGCCTTATTAGCTGCTTTACATATTTCCTTGAAATTTTATAATCATATCATATAATATTAGTCCATTAAATGCGTCATAAATATTCTGAAATTTCTATTAATTTCATGCAGTGTTTCATCATTTTCCCCCAGTTTGTGCACTGAGCACCATAGTATGCATTATCCATTTGGTAGTAAACAAGCAATTTTCTACTCTCGAATTTCCCTATCTCCCTCGGTCCGGAGTCTAAAACTGAAAATATGAAAATTAAAAGCAAAATTGAGCATAATATTATATCTCCGTAGAGCAGCCAGTAGACAGTACAATGTAAATTGTGAAAAGTTTGGTAAAGTTTGAAATACAACTTATATTACAAAAGGAAGAAGCATTGAAGAAGGTGCGATTGCCGTAGACTATCTCTTCTCTTTAATATTCACTTGTAAAGATTGCATGAAACTATAGAGTGCACAATCATAAAATGTACACATTATTATTGCAGTGAATAAACTCTCTAGAGAAGGCTTTTGCATTTTGCTTTGTTAGAATATTTTGATAGAGTTAGTGGGTCTTGGTCTACTTGGCTATGCCTCCGATAGGATTCATGATTCATACATAGACATGCTGCTAAGCTATTATAGAGCTCTCTTTACATGCCCTGCAGTTTGTGTGCCTATTGTTGCTTTTGAAATATTGTTGGGATTTTATGGTGTTTGTTGATGGTGTGAGCCGTGAACTGATGATGATGACGGAGCGGATGTTGTACTTGGGGAGTTTTAGGGTATCGCATCTCTTGTAAGAAATGGGATAAACTTTGAATTGAAATTTTCGTGGTAGTCTGCACACAGTTTACGCTTTTCAAAACTAGCTTTAAAGTATAGTGCATATAGGGCTTGTATACTGCACTGTACAGGATGATGATAGTAATATGACGATGCTCAACTCAGATGCTGGTGCTAGTGCTAAATAGGCAAAGTGTTGCTGTCCTGTCACTATTCTGTCCATAAATGTAATGGAGAGTACATGCTATTGTACTTGTGTGCATATATACATCATGCTACAGAAATATTGGACATACCCATAAAATGATTGTTCATAGTAGTACTGCTGCTTAGTAGAAGAGGTATATTACAATATTTTGTAGAAAGGGTAGAAAAGATGAAGTCATGAAATGATTACAGACACAAAACATTCATGTAGACACACACACATCCTTTGCACTGGCTCATTTGTTTGTACTTAAAAGAAAAATATTTTTGCTCTGAAGAAGACGAAAAAATCAGTGAGTTAAGACGAAGGAAAGGGTGTGTGTATTTTAATAATGCACCCAATGCCCATATTTTTTATAACAAAATGATCAAGTAAGTACCAACAATTAGAAGTAGCAGGGCAAAAGGGAGTTCAGAAACTGACGACTGAGACTGCTAAATAAAAATGCTTGCTTTGGTGCGTGCGTATACTTTTCAATGTGTACTTTTAAAAAATTGTTAAAACAACATACCATACTCACACACATAAGGCAATTAGTTTATTACCAACAACAAGAAGTGTGGTGTTTGCTAAATAATATTTTTACCTGAAGAAAAATCACTGTTTACAATAATATCTCTGTGTGAAGAAACCAGAGAGCATAAGACCACCCGTAAATGATGCTCATTAATTAAGTACATTAGCACAATAATCTACAACCATTTTACTATTTACATGATTCAAAGATTATTTTATAAAAATTGTATCAGCCAGACAAAGTTTTATGGTTGAACGGATACGTAAACTTTCTGAAGAAGTGCACATTAAATATACATATATTTTCTACCGTAAATTAGCAAAAAAAATTAAAGTACGGAGACGAAGGGGTGAATTGCGTAAGTGTTTATTATTAGACAATTACAACAGCAGCAAAGTGGTTTGAGAGAGAAATCGTGTCAGAGGCAGACAGCAGCGGCTTATTCAGTGCAATTCAAGTGTTTTGTTTTAAAAACAGGGGAAAAGCAGCGTTCCCAAAAAAAGATAACAGAAAAAAAAATTACAAGGGGTAATCTTTCTCGCTTTGTGCAAATTAAGTTTTCCCCTGGTGCGCTGCGTTGACCATTATCATTGCTTTTGCCCGTTACTGTCCTCCTGTCTGTCCTACTACTCATCATTCTACTCGTGTTGTGTTCTGTTTCATACGGGATCCTTCCTTTTCAAGGAGATTAAAACAGATTAATTAAATTAGACTTGGCATATACCTCTAGTCTTGTTATGCATTTTCCCAACAGTTCCATGTAATTGTAATGTGAGCTCTTCGTTTCGATGAGCATCTTGAACTGTGCGAGGGTGGATGGATTCAAATTAAGGACGCAGTGATGCTCATGCTAATAAGTGCTACGCAAATGTGCCATGGTGGATGCAGAGAAGCAAGTGGGCATTCATTTAGGTAATCTCCATTAAATTTTTTCAAAGTGGTATTACTCGCACAGGCTAACAGCTTGTTAGCGTCATATCGATCATCTTTGGTAGTTTTAGTTTTAGCAGGGCGTTTATCACACATCATGAATTTTTGCGTGCATGGTAGTTTTGCGTACTGACTGATTGCAAGTGTTCATCCTTAGCCCAAAAAATCACGGCACTCGCTTTATGCAATTGTAATTGTTTAACAAAAGAGTGATAAAGAAGGCTGATAAATAGCATGATTGCGATTGATGATGATGGGCATGATAAGAGAAAGGCTTGTAGTCGGAGATTCATACCACTAAAAATAGAGTGGTTGGATGTAAGATTGTGTGAGCAAAAGTAAATTTGCGATAGGAAGCATGTGCTTCTTTCTCTGACAAGATTAATTGCAGAAAAACAGAAAACAAATTTTGAAGTAAACTCAAGGATACATCATGAGCCGGTAATAATAACGTTTCAATTTAGAACACACATCATCAACACCTCCTTACTTTGCAACAAGCCATATTATTTGCATCCTTGTTTAGTCTTTTGCCAAAAGGGTGGAATCGGGATCACCACGATTGATCACAAAACAAATGCGTTGGAAAGAAGCTTAAAATGGCTCGTTGTAATTGTAATTTTGCCTTATAGATTAGTGAAAGGACAAGTGACTGTGATAACAACGTGTATTGTGGCCATTTTTTCATTTGTTAGTGTAATCTGAAGTAATTGTCGTGCGTAATTAACATAGCGGCGCAGGTGTGATTTGCATTCTGCAAGTGAGAATGGGGTGATTGTGGTGCAATGTGCGATGAAATTGGGCCTTTTTGCGTGTAAGTAAGAGCATTAAGCTGCAAGCGTATTTCACGCTGCGGACGCTTGTCCTTTTTCATCTGTATTTAACCAATTTTACAGTTCTTTAAAGGAAGGGTTGTTGACATGCAAAGATGGTCACTTTTTGAGTTCCTGCATGTAGGAAGCAGCACTTTTTTTGCTACAAATATAATTGCTTAGGTATGCTATATGAAAGGGGTGGACCTTCCCAAAAGGCACAAAATTTTGTGCGTGATTCTTTTATGACGCTCTGGGGGTGTTGGTTTGTTTCTCATTTTTTGGTGGATTGAACCAAAGCAGAATGATGATGATCGAAAGCCCCAATTTTCTTGTGGATAATCCTTACATGTTCATTTTTAAAGAGCTCGTGTTCAAAATGTTCATGCTCACAAGTTTAAATACAAATTGCGGCCAATTTATTTTCATGTTTTTATTCCATTTTTGTGTCAAATGGAGCTGCATGACTATGCCACGACGACTTGTCAGCGCACTAGGAAAATGTACAGCGCGTTGTTGCAAAACAGTTTTCTTGTTTTCTTCATAAACTTTTGATTTCACAAGAACAGTCTGACAAGCTGCAAAGCTTATTATGGCATTTACGTGTTCGGTAGGATTGTAACGAAAAAGAGACAAGCAACAAGAAAAAGATAATTTAAATATCAATGTTGTTGTATAATATGGCAATACTATTGGCAATGTAATGGCCACAGGGCTGCAACTACAACACCGTGTGACAACGCACGGGGATTACGCACTGCACTCAAGTGCAACAACAGCTTCAATTATTGTACGAACAATCGTTAAATTATTATTTTGCTTCATATCACAAAATACTAGAGGTTCTTACTAAATACTTTTTCAAAAAGAGTTCCTTTGCTTGTCACTCCACCATATACTAATCATCAAAACAGATATAAGAATGGCGATGATATCATTTAAGCCGTAATATAAAAAATGTTTATGAGAATTTTCACATGCAGCAGCAAGAGTGCTTGTGCTTGAGCACATTAACCAAGTTAGTCAAAGTAACCTCTATTACTCCTTTTTATGCAACCATAATAATAACAACGCTCACTCTCGCTGGCTACAAACTGACTCATTCGATTATCCAAAGATGATGATCGCAAATGGATAGCAGTTTGCAATTTGCAATTTACTTGACTCTTACATTCCCCATTTGGTGGCATTTGGCATAAGAGTAAATATTAAATAATATGTTAGCAACCTTTGGTTTGTGTGAGTGTGGAATGTGAGTCGGGTGTCGGAGACCAAAAATCTAACAACTTATAATAATATTGAAATGAACATTAAGTCATGTTTCTGAATGCTTTCCGCTTGAAAGTAAATTTAAACATAATGCTAAAAAGTATTATTAAGAGGCAATCAGCAAATAATATTAGTGGCAGAATTGTAGTTTAATGACATTTCATTTTTTTCTAATTTGACTACTCCGCAATATTGACATGAGATGTTTGTGTGCACGCATACCATACAGACAAATAAGAGGAATGCTGGTTTTTGGTTTTGGTTTGCATTAGGACGGCTTAGTGTTTTGCGATAAAATTAATGCAGTGCTGGTTCATGAATTTGTTGAAAAGTAATATTATTTTGTTACATTTACAGATGCGGACAGGAAGAGTTGTGAAAAATGTAGTGCAAATATCCATGTACTCTCCTGCATGCAGTGCAGTTTTCATTTCATGCCGTTTTTGAGACAATATCAGTATGGAACTTGGGAGAAGGACAGATATTACACGGATGCAAATTCAAGTGGGTGATCATTTTTTGAGGGTGAGATGAGGTGGATGATGGTGAGGTGAATACCAAAACCTTTTGGACTACAACAAATCCCCTCTCTGCTAATAACGAAATCAACGAATAGCTCAAAGTGTAACTATATGTGTTTCATTAAACTTTCCGACTTCCAGCACAACAGTGATTCATGATATGTTAATATCTATTCATAATAGATAGTGTGTGTGCGTGTATTACTATTTTTATAAAAAATACATATTATTGTATTTTATCAATGATTGACCACTTTATCAGAGAGAAAAATCCGAGACTATGGACAATGGATAAAGAATGAATAGTTATGATGATGGCTATCTGAATACTCTGCGGAACAAAAAATGTTGCAAAACCAGGAGCCGTCGAATTTTTGTATACAAAGCGGATTGTGAACATAATTGAAACTTGATGTACCTTTCTACCTGAGCAACTTGTACTTGTTTGCATATTATATACTTAATTAGGCTCACAGTTAAAATCTATTCTTAACAATTAGCGTGCGGCAAACTGTATTTATATCAGCAGCCTCAGTGTCCATTAAATGTGTTGTGTCGCTTTTGTGAAATTACAACTTTAGCCATTCCGGAAAGCATTCCTCTTTGTACCTGTGTGTGAAATATTAATATTATGCTGAGCGTGGCCTGTCAATAAAATGCTAGAAACTAAAAAGCATGATAATATTTTGGATATGGAATTTTGATAATTACATGAACGCGTTGTAAAACATCCTATTGGTTGTGGACAATACTACGTTTAATCGTTACATGGTGCGATTTTGAATTGGCCAAATTTGTCAACTTTCTGATAAGTGCCAAATACAAAAAGCAACTTTTTAAAGTATTGGTCGGACACATCAAAACTTAAAAATGGGTATGTAAAGTTTTGTTTTAAAAAATTGAAGCATGGATATTTTTCATTATTTTCACATGGAACATGACTAATTTATGAATTCTTATTTTTAGAGTGCCGCGTGGAATTTGACTACGTTGCTCAAGAGCCGGATGAACTTACCATTAAAAAAGGGGACATTATAAAGAATGTTCAGACAAAAATGGATGGTTGGTTCGAAGGTACCCTTCGAGGAAAAACTGGAGTCTTTCCAGATAACTTTGTGAAACTCGTAGAGAAACCCAACCCTGAGCCGAAACCCTCGGAGATAGTCGTTCTCAGGAACAATCCGAGTAGTGCGAGGTATCATTGTGCAAAAAATGAACTTGTTACTTGATGATTCACCTAGCCTTGAAATGCAAAAAATAAATTACCAAACATGTTGTTATTTTAGACGTGTCAAGGTATTGTTTTCCTATTCCCCCGAACAAGATGATGAACTTCCATTGGAGGTCGGAGATGTTTTGGAATTCATCGAAGAGGTAGAAGAAGGCTGGTGGCGGGGGAAACTGAAAGGACGGGAAGGCATATTTCCCTCAAACTTTGTCGAAGAAATTGAAGAGCCAAGAACAAACGGTGGCTTTGAAGGTCACGTTAAAACACCGGAACAGCCTAAACCAAAAGACGCACCTAGAAACAGCCTTACAAAAGGTACTTTGCATCGTGCCATCCTATTTTTAGAAAAGCATGCTTAATTTTTAAATCTACTTGTTACTGGGGGTAAGGGAGTCTACTGGGAAATTAGGAGATGGGAAAGGTCTAATTGAATGGTGAATGGGAAACTCTGGAATGCATTATAAGTAACCAATAATTGTGCTTTTTTGGTATAGTGCTTAGCATGAAAATTTTGTGTTTTGCTGGTTTTGTTGTACAATTCAAAGAATGCGATTTTATTTTTATTTTTAAACAATAACCGTCATGTACATCAGGAATTCCTGTCCCAGACGTGGTTCCTGCAACTCCACCATCAAATCAAAGCATAGAAGAAGAACCCGCTCCAGAATTGCCTCCAAAGCCTGGTAAGCAATTATCATAAAATGAAGGTTATTGGGGGTATTATTCGGGTCTCTGCCTGGAATAAAAATGAAAAAGGAAAAGCAGGCGTACCTACGACCTACAACTGTATTCATGGCACAGTGTGAAATGAAATGCATGCAAAAATATTATTATGTAAATGTATATGTTCTGTGAATATTTGCATGATTACCTTTTTCATTTTGTGCTGAAAGTAAAAAGTTGCATAGTTCAGCTTTTCATATTATATTCTTAAAAATCATTTTCATGGCTAAAAGAAGTCAGTATTTTACATGACGTATTTTGTCCTTTCCAATTTTCACAGTACGAGAACTCGCTCGTTGCTTCTATCCTTACACCGCACTTAATGAAGACGAGCTTACATTGGCGGAAGGTGACATCATCACAATCATTTCAAGGCAGTGTGAAGACGAGGGATGGTGGCGTGGTGAACTTCGTGGTAAAATCGGACTCTTTCCCGATAACTTTGTAAAGATCATCACACCGGGAGAAGCCCAGAGTGGTGGTGGTAGTGTCACTGGACCGCATGTAAAGATGTTAGCACAGGAACGAAATGTTGTACCTCAAAGCGATTTTTCAGCCAAATCTAAAAGAGACAGTACTGGTGGAGCGGTAACGATGGTGGATGGAGGGGCCCTCAGTCGAACTCACAGTACTGGGGAATCCAAAATAGAACAGGCCAAAGCGAAACTGAATAAAACCAATAGCAAAGAGTCGCAACCGCAGATTCCCATCATTACTCCAAAAGTTGGACATGTGGCCACATCACCGATTTCACCGGGGATCGCTGCGTTCCATTCGAACCTATTTTCAAACCAACAGAAACCACCAGATGCATTTTCCAAAAGCAAGGATCCTATACCTGTTCCTAGAGATGAGAAAGTGTCGGATGAGTCAGAGGATTTTAACTCTGTAGAACGGACAGAAACACTTAACCATCTCACAGCTACCCGTGTAAGTTACAGAAAATTTAAAATGAAATTCAAATGCCGAATTATTCGTTGTAATTTATTTCATTTTCGAAATAATCCTATCCTAATCAATTTTTTATTTTCTAGGCCAAAGCTCCAAAACGAAGGCCGCCTTCAACCATTATCACACGGGAAAACGTAATGAATTATTTTTGTAGTCTAGTGTTTTTTATCATTGATTGACTTAAAATATAAATTTGGGAAAATTATTTCAGGACGGGTCTTTGCTGAACGGTTCAACAAACTCTTACGAAAATTCGTTGCCGGACTCACCTCCACATCATTTTAGCACGCCGATGAATCATAGTGGAGCCACAAACGGAACGATGTCAGGATCCTTCGACGGAGGCTCCTCCCTGAATCACAGCGGAAGTTTCCTTTCTAATACAAGCCGAGCTGATAACAAAGAAGGCTCACCTACTCCCTCCAGTGCTAACAGTAGTGGCGTCAGTGCCAGCAAACCAAAGAAGCAGACACTTCCGTGGATGGCGGAATTAAAACAGAAACAAGACAAAAAGAGCAGTTTGGTGTCTCCTGGAGCCCCATCCACAGGATCTCCATCTATGCCAGCCGCTTCTGCTGTTACAAATTCCACCGCTGCCAGTGCCAGCAGCCAACCTCAGCCAGTTGCAAAAGAACCTGCCAAAGCACCTCCATTACCTGCAAAACCCTCGTCGCTGTCAACAACATCAAGTAGTCCATCGGTACATGAAAAGCCTACAAATAACAACTTGAATCACGTATCCCCAGCTAGCAACACGACGAGCTCCGCCGCGTCTTCATACAAACCCTTTGCAAGTAAAAAGTCACCTTCTCCAGCCCCAATGATGACCAACCACAATCATAACGCTACAACAAATTCTCCAATGATAAGCACCTCTGTGGATAACAGCGGGCATCAAGTACATCGAGGTGATGGCGAAAACTCCAATAGTACTTCCAACAAAACTTACGTCACATTTGAGGAGCATCAGGCACTGAAGACCAGGGTGACGTCCCTGGAAAACGAGGTGGAAACTTTAAAAAGACAGCTGAAGCTCTTGTTAGACCGAGATTTGAGAGGACATATAGTTTAAAGACAACGATTTTAAATACCTGACCTATTTGCCACCCTGTACCGTTCAGCCAGCAAGAGACTCAAGTCATGAACTTTTGATGAGCATTTGAACTCGCCAAGTTGTAAATTGGACGACTACTTATTTACTGACAACGTCCAATTTTCTGACATGCATTTCATTCCGTTAAACAGACTATACATTTTTCCGTTTACGATTCAAGTGAAAATATACCATGTATAACTTATGTAATTATTCATAATTCAAGATGACTGTACGCGTTTTAATGATTCATATACAATTTTACAAAGTCTCTTTGTCCTATGCACAATTAATATAATGTATTATAAAAAGATGATCGCATTTACTTAACTCTTATCATATTCATCGCTACTTGTGTGAATCGCGACTAAAATACACATTATGTAATATTATAGGTGAGAAATGAATATGCGAAAGAAAGATGTTTTTAAAATATGGTCAGCAAAATGGACTACAAGTGTAACTGGAGAATAAGGTTCTAACGATGCAATTAATTTTTAATGTAATATAGAAAACTAGGACAGTTTATTCAACTTATAAGGTTTTACGTTAGTATTAATATTATTTGAGAAAACGTAAGTACTAAGAAGAGTGATGATGCAAAATACATCGAAAAACTACTATTCCATTTCCAGTAAAGTAAGTTAACCTAAACTGTATTAAATACAGTAGAAAACAACATATATTATTACATATATTTCTATTTCTAAAGCTAACTTTATGTATCCAATATTGTTTCGTAATGTGTTTCCTCCACCTACAAGAAGTATATTTGTTAATCATTTTGACATGTGACTTAAGTATAATTTTTGATTATTAAAAATAACTGATAATACGTTACAACAATTTTGTTTCAAGATTATTAGGACCTTACGGCTAATTGTTACAAATTTATTAGTACATGCAAATAATTATTAAAGTAAGACGCACGGGGTTGTGTGATTAAGGCTTGAAGATTAAGTGGGAAACTGTACTACTCACAAAGACGACTACATTCCGCTGCAAGCTTCTTCCCCTCAGAGATCAAGTTATCAGTTGCACCTGTATCGATTAGTACTTTAATGGAGGGCAGCTTAAAGATGTCGATTTGCCTACATAACGCATTGACAAAGGCTTGTTCTTCACTCTCGAGCTGAGCATTAAGTTCACGGATGGCGGCAATCATAAGTGTCTTGTGTCGATGAATATCCTTGTTCAGTTCCATTTGACCAATCCGCAAGTATCCCATTTCCTTCTGCACTTGCTCCTGTAACTTTGTCAAATGATCCATGCGCCTCTGATACTTTTCAGAGGTCATAGAGTCACCATCCATTTTCAGATTTGCCAGTAGCGTGCCCTTCACACGAAGTTCTTCCTCGACATTGCGCAGTTCCTCCTTCTTTCGCGATAGCTGGTCGTCCACGAACTTGAGAGTTGGTCCAGTGTTACACTTCAGAACGTTACCAACTGCTTCTTTCAGAGGTAGCCGATTTGCTGCAAGCATTTGTTTCTCTTCTAGTTCCTGCTCCACCTCCTTTCTTATCTGAACTCTAAGTCGTAGCTCAACTTTAGATTTAAAGCTGTTTTCAGCTTTTAGCAAATTAGCTTCCCTTGCTCGCAACTCTTCGTCCACCTTATCAAGTCGGTTCTCTTGCTCCTTCATTTGTTTCTTCAATCGGGCATTCTCCTCTTCCAGGTGGTCCACCCAATGGTTCCTAACTTCAATCCTCTTTTTCAAATCAGCGTTTTCTTCTTCCAACTCTTGAAGTTTCCCTTTTAAAATGCTATTCTCAGTCTCCAGCTGTCCAAACTTCCTGGTTCCAGCTTTAGTTTGTTGATTCAGCTGCTGCTCCCTATCCATCAGCAGCTCCTCAATGTCCCGAACCTCACGTTCTCTCTTGAAGACCATGTCGCTACCTGCTTGAACCTTGTCGATTGCTTGATTGAATTTCGCAATTAGTTTCCCCGCATCCGCCTTAAGCTCTTCATAATCAACTACAGATGATCCTGCTGCCGCCATTCTTACTGCCACTGACCTTACAATGAAGGAAGTATGCTGAAACTGGTTATCAAGAAAACTACATTAATTTTAAAATGAAGTAGATTTATATTTAAAATATACGTATTTCCTACTCTGTGATACATAGAACCCATAATCTTAACGATGCACTCACCTTTCAAAGTTTTTGTAGCTCACCGTCGACAACTACAACCCGTGAACACCTGGGAAGGATGGACAAGCAGCGATTTCAAACTAAATTACCTGAAAGATAATCCTACGCTAGTTCTAGTTGCTCTTAATGGCTACGGCTAATTTGACAGAAAAATAACAGTTTATTTTAATTAAAAATTTTTAAATTTGCGGGTCACTTCCTACACAATCTGAGCAAATCAAAAATGCTACAGGTCTTCACTACGAACTCCGAATTCCGATGGAACAGTGGAAAAGAAGATAAAAAAAATTAACCTGCCATCTGCAAAGAAACAAGAGTAATAAGCAGCAATGAAATGCGTTTCGTGTTTTGTCGTGCAAACATGACTAGTTGCTTCCACTTTCAATTCATTTCAATTCATAAAGTGGTGGCGATAGTGGCGAGGCAAGTTGTATATGAATGCAGCATAGTATTTAAATTACTTTAAGCTCATTTGCATAATTATCATGGAGTCTTAATGAAAGGAGCGAGATAAGACACAATTCCTGCTGATTGGCTGTCATTGTCGAAAGAGACGAACATGAACGTGTTGGAAAATGTCAGCAGAAGAGAGGAAAAAAATTTGTCATTAGTCATTGACATGTGATCTCTTGAGAAATTAACAGATTGATTTGAAAAATATTTTCTGGAGTGTAACGATCAATTAATTATGGAGTATTTATCCGCATTTACAATGTAATTGGCTCGTTGGTTAGGGTAATTAAAGTGAGGGCTGAGCAACCACATGATTTAGGTGTGTAATTGCTTCAGAACTAATGTGAAAGCTAAGTGCTTTGTTCTTTGGCTAAACAGGGCCCTAGAGTGTCATCGATATGTCACGTCACAGCATAGTCCGTATGCCACGTCTCTGTGAATACATATTACGATGCTAAAAGTGCTGAAAGCGATATGATTGTATTGTGTACAGAATTTCAAGTAGCATCATGAAAAAAACACATTCGGCCATGTTGTACTAAGTGTACGCAATTGGCCTTTAAGCATTTCCGGTGGTATTTATCCTGTCAAAGTATGATCGTTTCTTTTTACTAACGCCAACAAATACTTTGTGTGTGAGTACCTAGTAGTCACTGACTTTCCAGCTTGTCAGAATAGAGTGAAAGCAGCCAGTTTTTACTGCGTAGTAGTAGTTGCTGTATGATAGATAATACCTATGTGTAATATCACAGACTCCCATCGTATTTTGTGACGAGATAAAAGGCAATTCCTTATACTCCATTCTGTATCATCCTCCATTTTGTAATTTGAGAAGAATAACATTACACAACAATTTGCATGTTTTGTGTTTTCAATGCGTCTTCGGCAATTGGCAATTATGTGCCACCACAATAGGCTTGGGATAAGAAGAGTTAAGCGTTGAATTGGTATTAGGGGGAAAGCTTCGATTGGGAATGTATATCGAACCGGCGATATGGATAGAAAAGATAGGATCATGACATAAAAGTATGAAAGAGAAAGTCACGAAGGAAAGAAACCTGTTTTGCATATGGCTTTATCAGCTTTCGCCCTTTCCCTCTGCTTTTCTTTACACTGCTGCTGGAACAACGCATTTGCTGGAATACAAAAGTACGTGACGCAAGAACCGTTACTGCTTTTAAGAACTGAAATTGCTACTACTAATGCTAATGTTAGTGTATTTCTCCCACGGGGAAAAGAAAAATGGAAAGACTGGGAAAAGCTATTGGAAGGAAATGCAATGTCTGCAAAGTGTGTTAAGGAGCCGATCTATATGGAAGTGAGGTGAGCTGGTATTATCTTTCAGCTTGTTTTTCATCCTGCAGCGATCATGGGGCGCCAACGCCAACTTTTTTATGCTTTTTATTATCTCTCTACAATTGTTCGTAGCACAGCTATGTATGTTTCGTTGAAGTATAAGCACATAAGCATCCTAAATTTAATAATGATTGTTTTGTTCCTTTGTACACTGCTGCGCAAATGGCAACTTTTACTTTCTCCATATTTTAATATTTTTGGCGTATTTTGTCTCTGCAAAAGTGTTTCTGGCTGACTGCTTCACTTCAGAAGGAGAAATGAGCTAGAGATTGTACTGAATTGATAAAATGAACTGAATTTTGTTGTATTAAAAGTTCTCTGGAATACGCACAATGAGAATTCATCATTTTCATAGACAGAAAGTGTTTTGGAAGAATATTATACATTGTTTCGATCAAACTGATATGATATTATTTTTTTACTAATGTTCAATCTTGGCTACAGATTACAAATATGCTGTATTTTTTCGATCCTTAACTTTGCTTGCGTGGGTTTCCCCATCATCCCCCAATATGCCTCCTCCAGCCTTAGCTCAAAGTTACACCGCTGCCACGGGCATTCTCATTATCCACGGACGGAAATCCTATATGCATAATAATATTCGTGTGGACTCTTCCTCTGTTGATTAGTTTTACAGTGCTTATTTTACCTTTCAAACTGAGAATATGATTATATGGTCAGAATAGCTATAGGTTATGGCTAACGAACAGAATGTGCAACAACTCTGGGCTTAGTGTTCTCATATTACTACTTATTATTCTCATGCTTTTCACACTCAGACAGATTGAAAGCTTAAAGGGTAGATGTATAAATGAAACCATACTACCTATATACTAGTGTATCGTGCTCAATGTTATCAGCGTAGTTTGCGGTAAGCCGTTTGTTGTTGCTACCAAACTTTCCCTTTAAAATTTCCCCGAGAAAGTTTTTCCAACTAAGGTGAAAGGTTTTAGCAAACCAAGCAAGCAAGCCTCCTGACGATATGAAGAAAGTTTTCTTTCATATTTTCTTAGGCTGTGGCTGTGTTCTTTTCATTACTCGGAGAAATGCAACTTGTAAACTGTGAAGCACTAGTTCACGTGTAGGCATTCTCCTATTTGTTGACACAACTGGTGGAAATAACAACCAGTGTGAGGACCCTTGTGGAAAATTTAGAATCTCAAAAACCCTTTTCATTTTGTATATTGGAACAATGTGATGAAGTGGTGAAAGTATCCCTTGTGCAAAGACCAACAACAACAGAAATCGTCATTCATTTGTGGTAAGAGAGGGAGAGAGCGGACAAACAAAAGCCAATTGTTTCATTGTGGAACTTATTATGTCGCATCCTGTGACAAAATTACTACGGCTCGCTTTGTGGTTTTGTTTACCTTTCGGGGAACGATATATTCCATTACAGATAAATATGCTACAAGCACACATACATCCAGTTTATACGTATAATATCTGCGCTGCATTTGTTTCATGTTCGAGTAAGCTTCCATGATTTCCCGGTGTTTGTACTTGTAACATAAATGTTATGTTTTAGAAGACAAATATATATAGTAGTACATAATGGCTATAAGTATATGCGTATTAAATATAGACAAAGGTCTTAATATCTTTACGTGTCAACGTTTCGAAATTTGTTTCAACTTTCTCCCATCTACACTCCAGATACTTGTGTATGTCGATACATTAAGCTGTTTTGTTTTGTACATTTCCTGTACCAAATGACCAGTACAACAAGCAATTGTGCAGAGAAAACCAACAGGGAATTCAGTTACGTTCTCATTACTAATCGTCTTTTGATTGAAAGAAAAATGTTTTCTTCCGCTTTGCTTAGTTTCCAGTCTGTTCTGAACCCGTAGGCATTAACTATGAACTTTGCAGGGAAAATTGGAATTGGTTGGAAGAGCCGTTGTAGGCTCTACAGCTTTAAAACACGTATCGAGAAAGTAGAAGCCACGACAGGCAATTTACAATCAACTGCATATAACGTGTTTTTTTATTTCAAAAATTCAATTTGTTTGACATGTTAACATTGGAATTCCAATTTTAGCTTCCATGCAAAAAATAAAACTATCAAGTACCGAAAAGTTCTCAGAGTAGTCAGTATGTAATTAATCATAGTACATAATAATAGTCACTTTAACAATATGAAAAACGATTTCTGGCTTCGTTTTCCATTTTTCTGAGAAATTAATTATCCGTTGCACTTGACATGAAGCACGGATGTTAAAAATATTTCCTGCGTAGAATCTATCACACCCACACCACAACGAGCTAATGGAGGTCTTCTGTATCTACATTCTATATAATGTTGCAACTGCATCTGAAAAAAGAGTAAAGTTGCAAGTTCTGGTATTATTAAGATGAGGATGAACAATTTTTGGATTGAAACCAAGCAGGTGCTACATATGGCATGCATATTAACCTTAGTCTTTCCAAAACAACGATCGTCCTCTCTAAAAACTCACCGCAGCAGTAAAGAGAAACGCACACATTCGCGTTTTATTTTGTTCATACAAAAACCACGACATTAATGCAAAACTTTGCTATACGCTGAACATGGACTCATGCATAATGCTTGAGGACTATATGTTTCTAAACAAAAATGTAGCCGTCCACATTTTTTGCATGCATTTGATATTGTTTTCAGCTCTAGGATTGGGCTATGTGAAGAACGTGGAAGGTTCAGAGCTAAAAGCCTCTTGCTTTGCTAACGTCTCCTTCAGTTCTTGTAAAGGTCTCGTTCAGAGTGGAGGAGAGAAAAGACCGCTGCTGCTCGATCCGTCGTTTGTTGCCACCTAAGTCTACTTTTATTGATTGATCTCAGTGTTTTCTACTCAGTCTACACAGTGTGCTATATGCAATCCTTGATTACTTTACTAGATAAAGTAGCACAGAACACGTTATTTAACCCAATGTGAGTTTGTGTTGACTCAATTAAGTGTGTACTCTCATTTAACGCGCTATGTCAGTGTGTAGCTTGCCGGTGATAGAGAATGGGAAGAATGCCCTTTCCGAAACACGGCTGAATTTGAAACAGTGTTCATTCATCCTTGTGTACGTGCACAAGCAATAATAATAACGCAACGCTTGGTTTGACCAGTGATGTAAACTTACAATGCAAACAAAAACCGTCTAGTTTATTATCAGAAAAAAGTGAACTTGCAATTTGTGCATGTTTGGAATATGCATGGCTCTGCCAGAACGGAAGTCTGTATTTTTTACTACGAGCTCATGGCGTAGCTGTAAGGAATGAACATATCCCGAGAGATTGTTTATGTAGCCAGCAAAATTGCCAGCGTCTATGAGCCAGCAATAAACAGGGATTTTTTATTTGGATAAATGATGCTAACCCTTCTGCTTGATGACAGAAGCACATCAGAAGTCAAACAGCATCAGCAACGCACATTTTTGTAAAGACTTCCCCTGTTCATCAATTGAGAGGTACACGGTAACAGTGGACCACTTGGTTCAATTTATATTTTGTTGATAATAACAAGTCAGTGTTGCTACTTCTGGGTGGATGTCTATAGGGTTGTTGTGTGGTGGTGAAAATGTGGCAATGTGGGTGATCATGAGACTATTTTTACGTGGTGAAAATGCACGGAAATAAGTGGCAGTGGCAGGCGTAGTGGTGATTGGTACACAAGATACTTCCATCACTGTCTTCCAGATCCTTGTGTTCGTTTCGAGCACATTACATTTTTGTTGTTCAACTTTTCATGTTTTTTCATGCGAGAGAAAAACAGATACAAAGAAATATAGGAAATTTCCGGTTGAACGTCAGTATAATGGTTGGTGATGTGACGATGAGAGCATGATGGTGGCGGTAGTGTGGTGACAGACACCAAAAGTATGATATGTCTGCTCGCTATTATCTACAGAATATGCTGATTCAGAGAAAGTTTGTCTATTGATTTTTTCCTCGCTATTTTCCTATTAGCTGAATACTGTTATGGTGTTTTGTCCATTTCGTTTTTGGATGAAATGGCCGGGTAAATCCAACAGAACAGTAGTAGCAAACAGAGCTGAAGGGAGAAAACAAAAGGAAAGTTTTTGTGGGTCGAGAAAGAGACGCGAGTGAACTAATGCCAGGGGAGCAGTGTGTAATGTCAAAACAGGGAAGGAGAAAGACACAGAAGCCCTATAATAACTTTACGAACAACATGCGTCGAAACGGAAGGTAGGAAAGAGATAAGAATAATGATGCTCAATTTTGTCTTTTCCTTTCACATTATTATGCATTCACATTGCAAAAAACAGGATAGCCATAAGGCGCATCATGTCGTGTCGTAACATTTCATTTGACATGGAGGAAAAAGAGTGAGAGGAGAAAAACGAATCCTAGTGTTATCTTCATCTATTATAAGCTGATGTGACGTAAAAACTGTTTATATGTTTGCGTTGTTTTTGTCAAATACTCCTACACTCATCATTGCAATGTAGAAAGAGAAAACAAAAAAACTTCTATTTTTGCTACTTTTAGCTGAAATCTGGTAAAGAATTAGAATGTATTATTAGAGAGTTCTAAATTCTAACAATGTTATGAGCACGCGTGGGCACTATAGAGAATAGCGATATTTCTTCATACACTCACACTTGAAAGTGCTTCCCTATGGAATACTAAACAATACAAAATAATAAATAATCGTGTTTCATTTTATGTCAATACGGCCATCGACCCAACCACTTAGAGTATTACGGTTTCTGTATCAGTAATCCGTTTTCGACAAGGTACAGGTACATTTGTAAAGTACAGTTATTCAAACCGACACATAAATCTGTTGAATGAAATAAAGTATTCTTTAGCTTTTGATATGACACTGAAAGTAACATAATGAGGAAGTGCCGTGCTTTGAAATATTTTCATACTTATGTATACCTAGCCCTTATCTCAATTTGGTGAATTACATTGTGTGGTTTTATTGTCCTATCCCGGGTTCCGGATTTTGATATGCGTCTATTATTTTAATGAAATGCTGCATTTTTTACTTATTAATACTTTCTACGAAAAGAAACAAGAGTAATTGTAAAAGTTGCGGAGAGAAACTTGAAAGCTCATGAAACTTGCTTGGTTTTATTACTTTTGCATGCAAAGACAGAAGAAAAGAATAATCAACCTCCTCATTACTTGACATACCAAACGTTATTTGCATTGACGCTGGCCTTCCGAGTCTGCGGTTTGCATTTTATGGTTTTTGACCTTGAGTTTTGCTAAAATGGTCTCTTTAGAGAAAGAGCCCTAACCTCACGTCATGCGTCACCCAGACTTTATTGTATTGCATTCCGTACAATGATGTGTCTCAGAATAACCAAACGTCAAAACAACTTCTCCACCGTTGGCTTGCCCCATTCCATCCATTTGGAACGCGTACCAGGAGCTCCGCAACTCTTGGTAAAGAGACCGAGACGTGAAGTGAGTTTGCTTTCCCTGTGGATCTAACAATTTACCAACAAAAAGTCATTTTGGCCGTCCGACCAGAATGAGGCAGTAAAGCGTTCTCTTGAGCCACAGCCTCACTGTCGCAAATTTCATCAAGGCCACCTGAAGTAGCACACAAACCTCCATCAGTCATCTCGCAAAGTGAAAACATTCTTGTAAAAGAAATGCAGTGACTTCTATGCATATATTTTATGAACAAGACATGCTTTTAGTTCTTTACTAATGCTACATCCGAATTCTGCAAGTAAAACTTTCTTACCGCTCTTAGCTGTCTTTCCTTCAAAAAGCAGGATTATAGCTACACCAAATTAATCATTACCATGAAATATTATCACTTTCATATTAATGTTAAAAATATCTCACTAGATATCTTAAACTTGCCAGTATAGAGAAAATTTGTATGAAACTTGAAACTTTCTGGCAAAGAATGGAAAATGTCGGGATCCGGATTCATCGACGCATGGAATTTAATGTATAATGTTATGTAAGCCGCAAACATGGTTGTAGGCAAACATAAGCCCAGATAAATAAGAATTCACATTAAGAAATGAAATTTGAACCAAGACATATGGAAAACATTGAAGTGGATGTACTAAAATAAATGAAACGAAATATTTACCTGCCTCTCTCAACTCAATTCAGCAAGCACCGTAAAAAGCCACAAGTGAATCCCACAGATAGTAATAACAATATTGTTTGAAGGAAGACGTGCAAGTGACTTGTACTTACTTGAGAGTATACAGCTACTTTCTCCGTACTTAAAGCACTTAAAAAGAAAGTACATGTAGGCACTGTAAGAAGAGAACCTTTCTCCACTGGGCATCTAGCTGGCTGTAAATAAAGAGTTCAATCTCAAAACTGAAAACTTTACAGTGGTTGGTAGTAGCGCAGTAAAGTGCCCTACATGTTCTGCGAATATCCCCTTTCTTGTTTAAGTAGACTAAGTAAACTGGGAATAATGCTGAGTAGGAAAAACGCGATAATACGAGTATAAAGTTTCCTTCACAGCGTTCATTACATATTTTTATATGACACAAATCCATTTTATTTGGACGTACTAAGTTGAAAGATAAACAGAGGAAGTGTGTGTTTTTGTGAGAAAAAATAAAGCCACACGAAGCACTGGCGCTATTGTGAAGTTGTCGGGTGAGTGATGATGATAGTAATACCATCACGGAGAGACTTGACAGTTTTATTTTAAGCGATAAAAGTCAAGTGATCGGTTGTTTTTCATGGAAAATGTTCTCTGGGGAGTCACCTCATTTTTCGTAAGAAATGGAGCACGTGGTATTGTGTTGTGCTGCTGGAAACTAAGTAGCTAAATTCATGAGTGCAGTCATTGTACAAGTCAGAGGTGCAATTATGGGAGGTTGAGGAAAAAATGCCATTTTGAATCCCTAAACATTTTTGCCCGAAAACCGTCGTAACTTTTTTCAGGCAAGCTTATTCACAGCACATATGTTACTATGTTACTACATAGTCAAATTCATATCCAGTACGCATGCAATATCACTAATAGTTAAACCTATCCGTTGGGATGCATTTAATGTTGTTGTTATGCCACAACCTGATTTTTTCAGGTTGAATGGGAGGAAATAATGAAGGTCTTTCCAGCTCACATTTTTCCATTCCTTTCCGTTTGTCTTGCTGCTGCTGAAAAAAAATGATTTAGGGTTCGCTCGCTCGTACACAAATTGATTAAATAATTTGTATTATCATCTATAAAGTTCATTCAGCGTATTGATGTGTGTATTCAAGTGCATTCGAAAATGAGATTCTCGCATTATATTCATCCATAGGTTTAAATGACCCTCATTGTTATGCCAGTTCTCGTTTTCAAGCGTATAAATACGGAAATAATAGAGGAAATGATGCTGGAGAGAATAGCTTTTTATTTCACAGAGTGTCTCGTACCGGAGGCACATGCGGATTAAATCTTCCCTGCCACAACCACTATACCACTACCAACAACGGGTTCTGTAAAGAGCATTATTTTCCTATTTCAACCGTATAATAAAATAATTATTGTTATTGTTATCATTAGATGAGAAAGGCGCACATCGCGTATTCATGAGTCTAAATCCAACTCGACATCTTGATGTACCTCATGGTTCCTTTTTGTGCTCTTTGCTTCCTTAGATATTGAGGGCAGGACAAAACTGATTTTTGTCGACTCTCATGCCAAAGCTAAAGTAGTGTAGCGAAGCTAACACGATCATCATGCGTGCAGGCGTATATAGCTTTCCACTCCCTTGGAACAGGAAATGTAGGGTAACCCAAGAAATAAAAAATGACTATCCTGCAGCAAAAAGCATGACGTGTTTCAAGTAAGTGAATGTGTTGGGGAAAAGCATTTATTTTTTTGCTCATTGAAAATGCAGGACAGATTCAGTAAGTTGTTAGCTACATTTTCTAAAGGAAAATTGTCTAAGCGGTATACCAAATCGGTTGGAATATAGTATTTAGACATCCTTCGTTTCGCGTAAAAAATGTACCTACTACCGCACCCATCGTTTTTTCTTCGTAAGTTGCACGCGGGGGTATCCTACTATCTTGACTTTTTTCTGCTGTGTCAG
This sequence comes from Entomobrya proxima, assembly GCA_029691765.1. Lineage (NCBI taxonomy): Eukaryota > Metazoa > Arthropoda > Collembola > Entomobryomorpha > Entomobryidae > Entomobrya > Entomobrya proxima. Next base: position 3,698,559 of record CM056168.1, read on the forward strand.
GCATCTCTTCCTCCCACCCCACCACACGGAGTAAAATGTGACAATGATGATAAAAATGATTATCATCATAGTCGTCATTTATGCTAGCGTCCCTTGCTCAACTCCAAACACATATTTCCTTTCCGCTTTCATCGCTTCACTTGTATTTCATTATCACATCAACTCTGTGAAAAATGGTTCTCTGTGTTGTTTATTTACAATTTTCATAACGTCACACCATTCTCCTTTCTCCAGAATCCCGCTGTTGATTGCATCATTTTTAGTGAAAATCTGTATGATGCCATTCTATGTAAAGGGAAGCCTTACTATCAATTTTCTCGGGTAATTTTGAAAGTGATACCAAACGCCTGCGGCCAACATAAATTGCAACAGCCAGTCTGCTGATTTGATTGTTGTGGCTGCTGGCACTTTGAGTGAGGGGTCTCCATTTCCAATTTACCGCACAGGTGTAATTTTACTACTGAACTACTATAGTCATAACCACAATATAAAATTGTGAGAGTATAAAGGAAAGTAAGCATGAAGGAGCGGATCATTTCGCAAAGAGGATAAGCTCATAAAAGTAGGCGTGAATATACGTTTTTTATGTCTATATATATCATATTTATGCATAACTCCAAGAACCACTGATTATAAATAAACCAAACTAGGGATGTAATTATGTTTTGTAATTCAGAGTAAGATAATTTGAAAAAGAGAGTAGGAAAGAGAAAGATGTATCACACATAAATGAACAAAATCATTATACAGAAATATCTGCATTGCTTTTGAGTTACGAAATGAGTTTCACTTTTCTCTCTGTTCTTTTCCCCTTTTCCTATTGCAATGGATGAAAAATCAAATTTTCTCTGTCTCCCTTTCATATCACTCAGCTCACAGCTCTTCTCTCAAAGGGTAATTGGCTTTACGAAAAAGTCAAGAGGAATTCCTCTTTCTTTCTCTTTCCGCTGCTTCTTCCGTCTTTGTAGTTAGCAACCTGCTTTTATAATATATAGGTACACAAGTCGACAGCAAGCTAATTTACCTACCTCGACCCTCCCCTTTCTCTCTTCAGTACACGAACTTCATACTTCAGCATTTTCGACTTTCACAAATTCCATTACCAACACTCACCACTACCACCCAGCAACAAACCCCGAGTTAGCGAGAGACCATCCAATAAAAATGGATAACATGTTATGGGCTCTATAAAGCGTAGGAAGATTTCTCAAAATGCTCATGATTCAAAATATGCAAAGAGTTGTGTGCTTTGTACTAGACACTTCTCTATATCATGTATACTAGACGTTGCTTACCTTTTATCAAGCCGTTTATTATGTAAACATGTTCTATCTCAGGTGCATGTACAAAGTTTTCTTCTTCTGTGAAACAAGTACGCGTGTAGTAGTCAAGATTATTGGATTTTCGCCCGACTCAGCAAATACTCCACGTATGTCATCCTCGCAGATTGCCACTCTGATCTGCAGATGTAGACTCAACACCACGCAGCTAGTCACAAGTCCCAAAAGGACGGAAAAAGCAAAATGACACATACCAGGTACAAATATGCAGTCTGCATTTGTACATGCATTTTAAGAAATTCTGGTAAAATAATAAGAAAACTAGACATGCAGAGAGAGTGCCATGAAAGCTATAATCAAGCCTTTTAGTTTCATCCTCCCTTCTACTTTTACATACGACAGTTTCAAGTTGACTCAGATGAAAAATGGGTGGAAAGCAGTGAAAGCAGTGCACTTTGTTCAGCCAGGTAAAGGTAGTCACTAGTCACAGTCTAGAGGACGAGAAAAACTTGAGAAAGACCAGATTTGTCTCGTGCGTGTATGTACGCAGGAGTGCATAGGGGTTGCTTGTGTACATATCTCTTACGAGAAAATTGGAACTGAAAACGAATAAATTACCAAGTTTGCTTGCTACCGCTACTTTTCCTTTTATCTTTTACGTATTGTGCTATTACCCAACCGTTGGGCCTTTAACGATTGTATAGATCATTAGTACTGAGAGACAGAGAAAGTTTCGTTTGCTTTGTAATAATTTATTACTTTAACATGGAATATCCCTACTTACACAAGTGAATAGGGAATCAGAATCGAGTCATAGAAAATCTCATAACGAGTTGCGATTCGACACCATGGCCATGGCTCGATCTTGTTGTCACATTCCATTTCCTTTTGTTTTTGCCTATTTCCTACAGAGAAAACGTTGGATACATTCGAAGTTTATAACTTATAAGCTTCTTTGCATTCTCGTACTAACTGCTACATTTATGCAGATGAAAATGCCAAGAAATTATACACATTTTTTCCTAAAGAGAATCAAGGTAGTCGGTCAATAATGTTTTCCTTGGATAACCTAAATCAATATTTACATAATCGTGCTTCTCAGAAAATGCATATTAACATACTTTTTTCGAATGCATTCCTAATGCAAACATTAGGAAAACTATCCTACTCGGATCTTTCATACAAAACTGGATGGCCATGACGGTTTTCTCTATCAAGATGCAACATTAAACTAACATATAAGACAACATTATACAAATATTTCTCTCAGTCACTACTCACGAATATGACATGACACGATAGCCTGTCATTTAGATAATGTGTTTTGGAGCACCTCCGTGTGCGTGTGGCTATTTGTTTTTCGTCGAAACGTCTGTTTTATTTCAAAGTGTCTCCAGAGGACTGATTCACAGCAATAAATTCTTGCATTCTTCCACATATCTACTTATTTTTAAACGTTCCGCAGGAACTTTTCAGAATAACAAGTTTCAGAACTACTTCAAGTACAAACAGTTTTGAAAACGGTAATTACGGACGCAATCAAAATGTTGGTTATGATATACAAGCGTTTTTGTACAACTTTCTTACTTATCTATCATCATACATCATAATTCGTTTCGTACATAGTAATATTTTGGAGGATTTAGTCACATCATTGGTATATAGCAAATCTTCTAATAGACTTCTAAACGAAATACTTTGCTAGAACTTGTAAGTAAAAGTAAAATACTACCTTGTTTCTTTCTAAGTTGTGGTACGTACACGATTTGGGATTTCTTGGTAATTTTCGTTGATTTTTTAGCTCTTAATAGTTTTGTTGTTCTGCATGAAATGAAACGTGAAAAGAAAATATGTATCCGTATCTCGTATCAATTTGTGTAAAACTCTTTGACGGTCTTGTGTAAAGAAAGAAGATCGACAAAAACATGCTATATTAGAACTGTGGTACAGTACACAAAAAAGTATTACAATATATTATATATATGACGGTGCTGTTTAGTACACAGTTTTGATATTCACCAAATGCCATCTACCATTGCTTGGTTCATTATAGGTATATGAATTATCATATTATCAAATAATTTTGAACATGATACACTAACTTACGGATAAATATGAAATCTATTCCACGACTCTTTGTGGTCGCTCGCTGTCTTGCACGCTTCTATTTCATTCGCGGTATATACTTTTTGTTGGTGAAAAGAAAAAGAACCACTCCAGACATCCAAACGATCCCCCTTCATTTTCATTTATTACGAATTCCTCAAGTGTAACAAGCCATAAACAATGATGTATTCTGAGCGAAAACAGAGAGGAAGACTATATAATTAAAGCAACTCTATATAAAGTATCCTTGTTTGCAATGGTTATAAATGAAAAGGGTTTAAGTGAGCTTCCATGCTTTTTGGAAAAAATATTGTGGCAGTACCGCATCTCACCCAACACGCATCACATCCCGTCCTCCATCCTCCTAATTTTGGTAGTGCTCAAGTTGAAGCAGAGAAAGATAGCGAGAGTGTGCAAACCCCAAAGAAATTAAGGGGAAATATCTTCTCATTATTTTTTGATATCATCTTTTCTCCTTAATAACTGATTAAATTATCAGTAATGTAACACTTAAAGGAATGCGTAGTTGTAGCCAAGATGTTTTCAACAAAAGATGAGGACTATTTCAGGGAAATGCGATATGCCTAGCTAGGTTTGAATTCTACACGTAAGCAACTACACCTTCATTGCAAAGATGCATCAATTTGATGTACAGTACAGCATTTGCACGCGTACCATCCTCTTTTCCTGACTGCTTTTCAGAAACTGCATAATATGGAAAGAAGATTAGACTAGTATAATCTCATCTAGTAGCTTTTGTAATGATTGCTGTCGCTTTTCATGATGTCGCTTGTGTATTTTGTGTATTTCATAGTGTATTGTGGATGTATTGTCAAGGTTACTCAAAGCTTATTTGCCTCGCTGTAGTAACGAGCGATGACGACAAGCTTTATTGAGCCACCCGCACCTTGGCAATTTTCTGATTTGAAATAAAAAACCGTTATGACTTTCTTGATGTCTTAGTAGTGGAAGCTGCCTGTTGCTACATAATTGTGTAGCAAAATAATGAAAAATTAACAGAACCTCATCATGCATCATTAATACAGCCCTCATGTTTGCTCCAATGGTAGTAAGAATGGAACTCTATGAAGTCTTGTCGTGAATTGTAGAATTCAAATGTGTGAAGTTTGAATTAGCATTTCTTTGACTACTAATGCACACAGGACAGTAGGAAAAAGACCAATCATAGAAATCCAATTCATACATAGCATATCAGCTAGCTCCCATATGGTATATACCTACATATATTTATCAAGTTCCCAAATACATAATATGTTACAATCTTCTTTTAGCGAAATGTGATTTTGCGTTGCGCATACCAACACCACTACCATCCACAAAGAAATAAAAAAATCTAAGCCAATTCTGTAGCTCGGGGCTATTTGATGGCAGATTATTTTGCATTTTCGTCCACTGTGAAATGTGCTGTTTTATGTCCAGGTGCTTTACATTGCATTGTTATTATGTAAAGCATTGTCAACTCATTGGAGTTACTACTGGACTTTACAGGTTTGCAATTATTGATGCTAATACGCTAATGTTAACATTGAAAGAGAATACATGTGAACAGGTTTGGACTACCAAGCACATGTCCTGGCTACTTGCAATGTTCATCTAGCAGTTTCTGGTCTTGTGCCAAAATATTAATTATTAGGTAACAGTTTTTACGGTAGATAGTCTTTGATTTTATTGTTTTTCCGAATTATTCTGCAGCAACAAATAACACATATTTGTCACATTTTCATTTCTGTGATATTCATATTCTCCATAATGCTAAAATGACATGTTTACTTTTTGTTTAAGCGACACCTCCATGTTCCGCAATTGAAACACTGTATAGCCCTGAGCTTATGATGTATCATGATCTAAAAAGTCAAAAGTGCTACACAGCGCAGTAAAATCAGACTTCCATCTACCATTATTATTTTATCATTACTGCACTTCTCTTCCTTTTTAGCTTATACTTGCAAGTGATTTGGCTCTAAAGTAGCTTCTTGGCAACAACATCGATTGAGCCAAAGTCGGTAGAAGGAAAGAAAATGGCGTTTGTGCTGCTGGGTAGTCCTTCCGCACAAATTAAATTATTATTTGTTTTCATGCGGATAAGCTAAGAACGGCTACTTACTGCGTTATATCTCTCTCACAATATACTATAAATAGGCTCACGCAAGCAAATACTTTCTTTTCCTTCTCTCGGTGGCAAGAGTAAAGTAAGGCTACGGTGACATGATAGATGACGCAGCACTGGCTTGAGTTACCGTCGCACCCCCATTGGCGCTGTAAAAGTGAGCACCTTAAGAGTAGAACAGTGTAATAATGGAAAGGGCTAATAGAATCTTGACCCTGAGTGCCTACGCTACTGGAAAATGTGATATATTTTACTGATGATGGATGATGTAAGTATTTCTCGTATATAGATGTTAACAAATACAACCGAAACATGCAGTGATGCAGGGTCTCCCGTCTCCTCTCTTCATGAAGCCGACCAATAATTACAAATAAAACCTGCAATATCAAATGCCACTGGTCGGGCAAGTAATTCTGGATTCTGACAGTTCCCTGTTATTTTTTAGGATTTACCGACAGTTGTTTCCACTTCTCTGTCTGTGTTTTTCTAGAAAATGCCCTGACAATACAAATGATCCAGTTCGAGAGTCAATATTAAGTGTTTGCTTGCTGTGGTCGTTGTGGTGTAAATTATTGCCGTTTCGCTAGGTTGTTTGATGAAGGGAGAAACTGTGTGAAGTTACTATAACCATGTTACACAAACACATTGCTTTACTGTCAGTGTGACTAACTTCTTCTAACAAGAAGTGAATATTCGCTATATGATGTCTCTCCGAATATCTGAGCTGAATAAATAACACTACTACTGCTTGGAAGTTAACAACCGAGATTTGTGGTAAGAAGAAATAGAATGCTTGCAAATAGCAAAGATATCACGTAGCGGCCGTTTGAGCATCAAGGAGATTACCTGCAATGCAACCAACTTATTGTCAAGGCAATAAGTTGGTTCGTAGGTTTAATGTTCCATAAACAGTACTATTGGGGTAAAATTGTTGCGGGGTTTACCTTTACGTAAATAGGGAAGTGTTAAATAGAGGTAGTAGCGCAATGGGCGATCCATTTCCTTTTTAAATGAAACGCACGAGTTTAACCATTGTTCTGTTTGTCCACTGCTGTGTCCCCGTCACCGGCATCGTCAATAACTTAGCACAAAATGCAATCTCTGTAAAGGTAAATCAATCAAGTTGTTTTTCATTGTTATCACCATTATTCTGCGATATGTCGGTAATTATTTA
>CM056168.1:3705346-4135604 GCA_029691765.1 Entomobrya proxima
CAGTATGTCGGACCATTACAAATTACAATACAGAAGCGGGCCATTCTTACTACTTTATGGTAATAGTTGTCCATCCTGTTCTGTCTGCAATGCTTATTTCCTTTTCATATACAACTTATTCTAGTGCAGAGTTCAAAGACTTCACGGTTATCCGTGATACACGTACACTGCGTGTTGTCTGTATAATTAGATTGAGCGTAGACGAACTTCAGGATTGGAGAAAGCACGGGTGGAGTGTATGGATGTTGTTGTTATTGTTATGCAAGTACAACAGTACAAAAGAAGCCATCTCAATCAACGGCTTACAATGTCATCATAATTACTCCCATTATGTCCCCATTTCTCCCTCGCAATTTGCTGAAAACCGTGGAGTAGCGTGTCTTTTTAAATGTTTATGTTATCAGCATTCGTAGGCAGTAATATGCAGGTTCAGGACAATACCACAAGAAGCAAAGGAAAACTTAGTTCGCTGAGGTTATCAATTTTTCCGCGTTACTGAATTTATTCAGTCAACTTTTGTTTATTTCCAGTAGACAATCCTCTCAAACGTATCATTTCACTTACTCAGGTGTAGTTGACGTGACATGACAAGCTGCTTATAAAGTTTTCCAGGCAAGCGGGTGTAAAAATGAGGTGGAATTTCGTGTCACATTTTGCCCCATTCTATTTTCTCGTCTTAACATAGAGAAAACAGCTCTATAGCTTTACGTACAGGATTTGCCTTTTGCATGCAGCACTGAGTTGTAGGTAATCATTTTTAGCTTCTTGTTCCTCTAACTTGAGCATTTTTCCTTATTTTTCTGTTCTTTTTTTGTAAAAAGATTAGCTCTCATGGACCACCAGCTACGAATCATTTTTATGGGAATTCCGCACACACATTTATTTGGTTTATACTCTTTGTCAAGACTTTGCCTGCACGAGGAACGAGGGTGATGTGAAAAAGACGAGAACAACAAATCAACAAGAGAATGCTCAAAAAACAGGTTGCGTTGAAAGGTAAACAGTTTCTTGGAATTAGCAAACAAACGCCAAGCACCATGGAGCAATCTTTTTCTCTGTTTTACCTTCTTTTTATGACCTACACAAAGAATTTTTTGTGCATTGTATGTTGAAAACACATATTTTGTCGGTACAATATAGTACAGAAAACAAAAAAGTTCCTTTGGAGAAAGGGGAGCAATTTACATTCTATTTTCATTACTTTCCCGTTCTATTTTTGTATTAACCAAAGCTAGTAAAACATTATACAAGTCTTCAAAGGAATAGTGTATCATCAGTAAAGGCAACCTAAAAAGGCCCTTCTCTCTTCTTTCTTGGTTTGATTTATTTTTCATCTCTCGCCCTCAATCTTGCTAACAAACAAAAATGCGGAAGAGGTAGCTGGGAATAAATATCCGTTTCTCTAGCAAATGAGGCTACTGTTCCTTCGAAAACTGATGACGCTGCCAACAACAGACACGCATGCAACGTTTTTTTCGCTACTTCTGTATTGAAATGATAAGCTGTGTATGGTAGTGTTCTGCTATATTTATGTAATATTGTACAAGGAGGCTAGCGGCTAACAACCCCTCAAAAAAACCTCATCCATGGCTGTGCTTCAATTTACTTCCCTATTTGTGCTGATATTTTTTGTACACAAGTTTGGTTTCGCTTTACTTGTGTAATTTTTGCTGCTGGCAGAAAATAAAGAGAAACAATGATGAACTTTCTCTCTGATGTTTTTCAGAGCCTTTTTGTAGCCTTTTTCGTGTCTTGGGCACGGTTGTTTAGAAATGGAGAGAGGCAAACCAAAACAATGTTCACATGAAATCCCTGCCAGCACTATTATGTACCGCTGCATTGAGTGAGCTTATATAATATTCCCTAACAGAGGCATAAAGTCAAAAAGGAATAGCGTGGAGAAAGCCAAACAAGACATTAATGATCAAAATAATATGAAGTGTACACAATTCTTCGTGCCCAGTTAGGGTTTTTGCAGATTTTAAAATAGAATTGTTTATTGCTTTCTACGTCGTGGTGTAGTGGTAATAGTGATGATGATGAACACGATCAACAATTTTTTACAGAATGACTTTCAACCAGCATACACTTTTTGACATTTGAGATATTATTTTGTATGAATACAACAGTGGGCTTTTGTGCATACAGATGAAACAAACATCAAACACGTGAATTATATCAGTATTCATGATTGCACAGAAATTACGAGCTTATTATCCTATTATGCATCGATTACTACTGACAAATATTGAAAATTGGTACATAATTGTTTTTGGGCTCATTTAGACTGGTGGTTTGGAAGTTTGGGTCTACCTTTTACTATTCTGAGCAAAATTATAGACTTTGCTTAAAAATTATATCAAAATAGGATGGGCTTGTCGGTGAATAAATATTGACGAATGCAAACGGAACACACGTAGGAAACGGTACATAAAATGGAAAAATCGAACGTGGCTTATCTACGCAACATTGTGGTATTCCTGCCAAATCTTGCACGCGCTTTTATTGCAGTAATAGCAATGTTTATAAGATAGTTTAATGTGATAAACTTTGCTTAAACTACTTTTACATTGTTCTGAATAGGATAAAGACCACTTTGATGAGAAGATACGAATAGGGCTGATGAAGATGGAGTTGCTGCGGTGTTGTACAAAGATGAAAAGAAGCTACTGTAAAGTAAACATGAGAAATAAATTGTTGAATACCTGCAAGCAAACCCTACTTTATGCGATGATGATGATAGGTAGGTATTCTATGTAAGTAGTGGAGAAAATGGAAAATCCAATAATAGTAAAACCTGGAAAGGATTTTGAAATGCCTGCAATTCAATAGTTTTACAACACTCGCAATAGCAATAAGCATGTAGAAGAGGTGGTATATCTCTTATTGCGTCGCGTTCTCCGCCCTCATTGTGCACGTTTTATTGAAACTTTTGGGAAGGATCACGTCTCACATCAATTTGCTTTTGTGCAATATTCTCCTTATTTCTGCTACTTTCTCTGATTTGCGTATACCTTTGGTTTATTCAAGCAGACTTGCCGCCATAGCGGCTCCTTTTCCTGTTCACGTTGCCACCGTTGTCGTCACTGAGTAAACTTTGGCAAAAGTAAAGCATCCTTGAGCAAGGAGAGCAAGCTGAAATGGAGTTCGAAGAGTATGGTGTGAAGAAGCTAAAAGGAAACTTTTCCAAACGGCTTCCCTTTTCCCGGAATTCGTAGTTGGTACGTCCAAGTCGAAATACTGAATAAGAGAATCTGAACTTGCGAATCTAGCAGTAAATAACAGACTGAGGAACGAACGTACGAGTTCTCCGCGGTAAGAAGAAAAACAAAATAAATGGGCATCACGTACTTGGGTTTGGGTAGTTCTTTTGGGACAAATGTAAAATGGTTTTGTATGGATATATAAATTATCCTGATGTAAAGGCAACCTTCCACGAAGGTTGTACAAAATTCCCATCTGCAGGCCAAAAAGCTGACAGCATGATTTCCGGGGCTGGACACAAGATGCACACTGGATATAATCAATCAAATTACAAATTAAGCGAATGGCTTCCCTGTGGTGTTGTATCTTTTAATCAATTTTGTGAAAAGATCACGTTTTTGTATTGCTGCCCATTTCCAACACAAGGAAGGATACTTCTTCCCAAAATTGGTGATTACGAATATTAGTTTCAAACGGATGATTCAGCAAACTCTTACGTATCTTTCATGGAAATTGAATACACCGCAATGATTAGTGTAGCATAGAATTTGAACCCATTCATGTGTACTCTACCTATAGTGTGTCTGAATCCCTCGAGGTCAGGAATAATATAATATAGTACCTACTTCTTGTACATCCGTAGCACATCAAGGGTCTTTTTATTGTACCCCTTACACATCATCTTTTTTCTCGAAATTTATAAAGAAAAACTTTTCGTATTGGATTATGGGAGAACTGACATAGAGAGGTACGTTTATAGAAACACTTGCGAATTTCTTATGAGCACACACTCCAAACTATATCATCACATTTGCTCATTTTCCACATTTCCATCCTTTCTCTGGCACAGAAAAAAGAATGGGAAATGATGATCTTGTTAAGCTAGCCATAATGAATTCAACATCTGTGGCTCATTTTCCTTCTCCCCTGACGAGCTTAAGCATGAGAAAGCCTTTCCACTTACAGCAAGACAAACAAAAGAGGAGCACTACTTGTCTTCTTATCTCATGTGGTTATATAGTAGAGTTTCTTCTCCTTCAAAGGAATTATGACAAGATTAGAATTCTAGTTTAGGAGGCAAGCAGGAACGGGAAAGGCGCTACACTCAGTGACGCATCTGCTTCCAGGTTTCATCTTTCCAAATGACCACATCGAGTCCTCATTACAGCCATCATTTTTTCGCTCTACGAAACCCTTCGTGAAGAATTAATGTCACAATTTTTGCTGTCTAACGTTCCAACAAAAAGTATTATTTACGAGACTGTTGTTGAACTATTATCCAAATGCCAAAACGTTCCATGTTCCTAAACAAGGCTATGTAAGGTCTCCCATAAACCACCCTTTATATGTAATTTTACGAAAGTATAGTTGCTCATTCATTGCTCAGTTACCCCAACCATATTAATATTAGGCATGTAATTTCTCGTCTATGGAAAAATACTCATTTATCTATGGGATTAACGACTTTTATTGTGGGAGGTAAAAAATTCAGTACTCCCTTATCCGGGAGTATTTTTCCAGAGATAAGTGAGTATTCTGTCTTTTTTGTGCACCAAAACTTGGTATTTTGTCCCAGTTGTGTACTATAGACTCTATAGTATAGAGATAACCATAAATATAAACTGTAAATATCATAACATGAATCATGTGCCATTTGGTGGACGATCCGGTCTTTGATATTGTTATGATGAGAGCTAGTTGGTGTTTCTATTCAGTTAGCTTAATCGGTATAATAAATAGGCCCTGTTGCCACTAGAAAATTTCAAATAAAACATTAATTTTGATAAAACACAAAAGTTTGTTAATGATTTTCATCTTAAAACCATTTTATTTTGTCTTTTTCCCAAACATTTACCCAAATTAGTAATATAGGATATAGATTTCCCAGTGTAGCTTTTAAATTTTGTACAGTACCAAACACAACAGGCTAAAGTTACGTTATCGTTACGTTGAAGTAATGTTTGGGTAAAGACTTGAAGCCAAAGCATACATACAATGACTTGAAGGTAAAAGGACTTTACGTTGATCCATAAACCAAGCGAGATTCAGAAAATTCTGCTGGCTGTACTTACTCTAAAAGTACACTACTGGGACAAAATACCAAGTTTTGTTGCACAAAAAAGCCAGAATACTCACTTATCTCTGGAAAAATACTCCCGGATAAGGGAGTACTGAATTTTTTACCTCCCACAATAAAAGTCGTTAATCCCATAGATAAATGCAGATTTTCCCAGGACGAAAAAGATTATCTCTTAATATTATCGTTTAGGGAAATATATTGTTTTAAACGTGCGAATAGATAGTTCTGTAAGGGAAATTAAATGTATTAAGATTAGAAAAGTTGACCATACTTCATCTTGCTCCTGCATTTGTTCGTTTAATGATAAAATATATGCATTTAATCATCAAGTTCACTGCTTAATTTAAATTTTATGTTTACTTTTCAACTTTGTTTAAAATTTGCAGCATTCAACAACTTTTATTTCAAGAAAAACAAATATCCTCTCTGTTCATCTAATTTTTCATCTAGATTAAAATTGAAGAAACGGCAAGACTGTTGACTTTCAGAGTCAGTCTTACTGGTACAAACAACAAACTTTATGTAGTCATATCTTCATGTTATGTGAGCCATGTCTCCTGAAACGTTTGCAGAAACTTTCTTTAGTTTCCGGGCATTCCTCTCTTGGTCGTGAATTTTTGAAAAGTATGATAAAAAAGGCAGAACATGGTCACAGGATTAATGCCTCTGTGTTTATCAAAGTTTGAGAAGAGTGTAGACTTGAATTAAGTTCAGAGTCAATTAAACAAAGTTACAATCTCGTCAAAACAATCTTTTCTCACAACCTCCGGTTAAACTGTTTAGTAGCATTTTCAAGAGTTGCTTTCAATATAAAAACATTCTACATCGAAATAAACCACTATACTACTACGAAGAATCCTCCGCCAAATGAGCTTTCAAATGACACGCGTGCTCATGCATACAAAATATGCAATTTGTTCCAGTATTTGTCTTGCTCATCATCAATGTACTCGACAGTGTTAATATGTCGAGGGAGTAGCGTCATCGTGCACTTATCTCAAAAGTCAGCACATGGGACCGACCAAATAGTGTTGTCGGTCGTATCCTTTTGGAAAGCCTTCAAAATCAAACTGTCTCCGGCGGTTTCCTCCTATTATTATTGCGCAATAATGTCGTGTATGTTTTATCATAAAATACTTTACTAGCAGAGTACGTCTACAAATTGAATATATGTTGAATAAGTATAGTATCATGGATATTCTTACCACACTTGTCATAATAATATATTATGTAGGACTCTATATTATAGTAAACCTTTTTTGTGATTTAGCCAACTTTGTTGTAATGTGAATGTGCGCCGTAGCTTTTCAAATGTATGTCTTTTCTGTTCCTTTCTTTCAGGAAAAGTCAAAGGACTATCTGAATTTCCTGTACACTTCCCCATCCCTTTCGTCGCTGCTACGCTGAAACTGACTGAGACTTGTGAGATGAGGAAAATACCCCCGGGTTTTTATTGCCAAAACTACTTGTGTTCCTCAATACTGACTTGTATTGTGCTCGAGTCTGTATTTCTATCCGTCTTATACCGTGGCTAAAATTGAATTGACGCCATTTCCTCCTTTGATTTTACACGTAAGTTGTTCAACGTCTACTTGAAAACCAGAGAGGGGATATGTGATTTTCACAAGCGTTTTTTCTTTCCAAAAAATAACTGACATCAATCCAGTCGGAGAAAGTGGGTAAAAATTGGAAGAGGGTAATGCGAGTGACAAGAAAACCTGAATAGAAAAAGCATTACATTTTATTATATAGCGTTAGGCGAACATTCTTCAGCGGCAGCCTGAACATAATAAAAACTTACATTATTATCCTAGTTGTACCTTTTTTCACAAAGTGGAAAAGTTGTGTAGTGAACAGACATATAGCTTTTTCAGCTTTGCAATAAAAAAAGTGAAAGTGGCTGCATGGACTTGGAGCTCGTGCTCTTTTTGCTGGCTCAGGAAAGGAAAAATCCTCTTTTCGAGTGTACATACCAGAAAAAGAGAACTCACAAAGAAAAGGAGAAAGCGCACTACCAACTAATACTTGTGCAATAAAATGAATTTGTTGTGAATACACCACCATTTTTCGCCTTTTAGCAACTAAAGAATGTAAGGAAAACGAGTTAAAAGAAGCCACAAAGATTACACTGAACACCAGCTTGATATACTTGTAAAAATCGGAGCTTTAAAAGGAAAAGAGTGACTGAATCAAAGAAAGTTTACAAAATGAACCAAGTTAAAAAGGAGCGGTAGTAGGGGCACGATAAATGTGTGGTTTCTTTGCAGGCTGCTGCCAAGTAGAAAAAGACAACGTACTCACACCAGTCAGTCAACAAAATTGTAAATAGGAGGAAATAAGATACGGTTGGAAAAGGATCAGAAAAAATACGCCTTTGTGGCAAAAATTTGATGCTTTGGCCGCAGCTGAACAAAAAACGTTCGCCACTTTCTAGCAAAAGTAGTGCATAGTGGATTCTGCAGATCAGAAAAGAACACTAGTTTGCGTGCTCGGTTAATCTTTGTACTTTTTTTCGGCAAACAAGCGGTCCCACTATACTGTAGCAAAATATTATATCTGAAAAGCATATTGCACAAAATTTGCCCAAAGCCGAATATATTCGTTCATTCCCCTTATCTTTTATTCACCCTCTTGTGTCAACCAGGAAAATTACACGTTTTTTCCTACAGTTTTTACGCGTTATATATGCCCAAGATGTTACAGCAAGTGACAACTGACAACGCTTCTGGCTTTTTGAGTGGCTGAATATGTCAATCCTTTTTAGAACTGGAGTCAGTACGGTCCGTTATTGACATGTTTGTGCTGATTTGATTTCGATAAGGACGGCACGAGGCTTGCAATAGAAAACCTCTCTGATATGAAACTATGCAAAATTACATCGCATCGAGTTTACTGCTGTAACCACATCTAATAAAACATTCCTTAAGAACTGCAGCACCTCAGTATTTAGTATATGACCTTCAAAGAATATAAATAGCGCGATGAATGATTGAGTGTACCAAATATTTCTCATGCGTGACAATGAAAGCATTTTTGATAGCTAATTTCCTTCGCTGACCAAATGCGCTTTTTGTGTGGAAAACCCATTTCAACTGATCAATATTTTCCATTAAGATTCAGTCGCAAGTAAAAACTAGGGAATTGTGAGTGCCGTGATGGGAGAACCTGGAACAAGTGGAGACGGTGGGAGCGGTAGTAGCTCCGGAGAAACGACCACCGCTACTACCTCGGCAGGAGCGGAGGGTGGTGCCACTGGCGCGAGAAGTGGTGTCTGTTGCAGTACAGCGGACTTGGATCCTGCTGTGGTAGCTTCCATGACTGCTGATGAGCTGAAAAAGTTTATCGAGACCGGGAGAACAGGAAGACGAAATGCTTTGCCTGATGTGACGGAACATGGTGTCATTACCACCTCGACTTCGGGGGTTGCTGAAGCCATGGAGTCCCTCAGTGTTGGTGGTGGTAAGTCCACGGCTCTTTTAATTCATTCCAAAACAATGTCCCATTATCCCACTGAAAGCCTTCCATTTTCCTACTTAAAACCGTCCCAATCCTTTTCAAAATGAATACTAAAAAATAATGAAAAAGCATATTATTCTTCCTTTACGAGGAATTGCTAGAAACTTTTTGTAGCAACTTTGCAGGCTTTGAAGAAACTGAATAAATGACAAACTTTTTTTTGCCGAATTCTCGAATAACACATCAAGGATATGAAAAAGAGTGAAAGAAAAATAAAAGTGTGTTTATGCTGTTGCGGTGAAAAATTTAGCCTGTAGTACCACGATGTTCATGTTCTCACAATGCTAATAATATGTCGTGTGGGAAAGGAATAACCAACAACCTTTTTTTTGCGTATGCAGCCAAACTTTTGCTTCTTTCTTTTGCTTGACACAAAATAAAAAATAAGAACTCGACAGAGGAGCACAAAAGAAAGTTTGATTTATGTATTCGTACAACGGACGCCATTTTGTATGCCTATTTGCACTATGAATGTGTCTTCTTTTTACCCTGGGCTAAAACGTGGTCCTCTTGTTGAGGTAACGTGTGGGAGGAGAACGGCTTGAGAAGGTGGCTATATTCAAGAACTCTCATGTTTATATTTCCACGGGGCACCATACGTCTAGAGTCAAAAGTTTATCCAACAACTTTCTCCTGCTTTCCCAGTTTTTGATTTTTACTTTAAAAAGTAAACTTTGTGATGAACAAGAGCAAACAAGTAGAAAACAGCTACAATCCTAAAAATAATGAAAAATGTTTGTATTTATGATTCAACTTTAGCATACTCTACGAATAATTTTATTTGTTTTCATCTTCATTTCTATGAAGTGTGTTATTATCTTAATCCATGCCCATTCTGTTTTCTACGTCCGTCAGTTCATCATTCTCATGTACATCTCATTCACCACGATTTCATCTTTTCTATTAAGTATGGTTATTTGATATGACAAAAAATGTACTTGCTTGAGTTTTTTTTTCCAAATCTCATCCTATCTATTCACCTTTCACATTTGTTCACAGCTTTAACATCACGCGTAGGAGTAGGAGTATCCTTTTAACATGAAGTGTGTCTTGAATGGAGCATATCTCATTGTTACACAGAAATCCAAAGGAAGTCTCACAGAAAAGAATCTGCGTGGAGGCAGTTTCATTAACATTTATGGAGATGAGAATGGGACAAAACAGTTCTCCTTTCTTTATGCCATACATTTCGCTAATTAGTTCATTTCGAGAGTTTGTTTGTTTGTTTTAACTTTTTTGAACACTTTTCTCTCGCAATCCTCAACAATAATTTTGTAATTGTATTGTCTGGAGTAGGTAGTAGTATATTATTGGAATGACTTATTCGCCTCGGATAAGGAGCAAAAAGTTCAACTTGAAAACACTTTTCGGAGTAATAAATTAAATTCTCAATTAATTATGAATAAAGACAAAACGGACTATAGAAAGCAGAATGGCTTTAGATGAATACTATAATATGTATTTATTTGTGTGGGTTGAAATGAAGGACTGAAAATAATAAAACTGATGAAATGAAGCGGGACAGAAGCAGAAGCATTACAACATTTTCATCATTCGTCCGTGTACCAATCCGAGAGTACAAAAACAAGCAAGTGGCCCTTGGTACTATTACACAAACTATTATCATCTTACTAAATCATTATACATCTTTTAGATATATTTCCCATCATGTACCACGATGGTAATGTCCAAATGTCCACATGCTTGCATCGAGTTCCACCTCCATACCAAAATTACATTGCTTACGTCAACAGTTCCGTCGTTGGATTGTGGTGAAATGCCGATAAACGATAAAATGGCTATTCTTTGTCAAAGTATCTTGTGTTGTAAGACAGTGTCGTATGTATTCGATGCTGGAATACCCAATATTTATATTTGCGCATTTGTGTTCTTGTTCTCCAAGTACAACCTTGTTCCTTTGAATGCACATTAAAGCATAGTGCATTTTCTATAATTATTTCATCTTCCGTTAAATGAATCTCTGAGAGGAGACTAATGATGATGACTAAAGTATATAGATAGATGGAAAAGGAAGAGTACGAGTTAGTAATTGATGTGGGAATTCTTGTGTATTCCCAGGAGAGCGAATGAGAAAAAAGACGTACCGGATTCCAACCAGACACATCTTTTATTTCTGTCCATTACACATCACCCGAATAGAATTTTCTGTTGTTTGTTGCTGCTCTTCTGCGTTCATAGTGCCCCAATCTACTTCATCATGATGAAATGATAATATCTTTATAAGCTTGAGCACACAAGAGTTATGTTACTTTATTTATCTTAAAAGCAACTCGAAATAACGAAGAAGATTCGAAAATGGGAGAAAGTTGAGTAGTCCATACCGTTATGTTTTTTTATTTGCTTTGGGACATTTTACATCGTCCGTATATACACTTTTCTTGGTTGCGGATGCGGATCATTATTTCTCTCTCGCATCAAGTACATCCATTTTGTTTCCGAGTTTCAGTCCTGTTTCTGATACTCGCACTCACAGGTTAGGGTTGGGACCTAAAAGAAAGCTAATGCTCACTCCACTCTTCTAAAAGCTACGTGCTTCCCATACAACACATTGTGTCACTTATACCGGGGGAATGTTTTTGCAAGAGAGCAAAGTGTGCAGAAAGAAAGGCTTCGCCCACATATAATGATCTTCCTTTTTTACTAATTCTTTACTTCTTCTTATCGCATTTCATTCCCTGAGATTCCACTAGCAATAATAATAGAAGTAAAATTATACTCCACTCCTTGTGTCTTTCTTCTAAAAAGCCCTTTTTATACAGACCTTGAGGACACAACCTGTCTGGCATTCCTTTTATCCGGCTATCATTCCTTAAGTAGCGGTTATTTCATCTGAACTTTCTCCTTTCTTGAAAAAATTCTCATTCTGAATCACCTCCTTTCAGCTTTTATGACGATGATGAGAAAAGAAGCTGCTTCCTTTTTATCCTTCTTGTTAAGAAGTTTCCTCAGGGGTTATCATTTTCATTTTCTTGACAAAACCATAATTCACGGCACGGTATAACACGTACTTTTTACTTTTTGTTAATTTTTCAGATGCAGAAAAGAATCCCGAAGGAGCTGCGGGAGGGTCCTGATGAATGAACACATTTGACAAGCGGAACAAGACTATTGTTATCTACTAGTACTTCTGTGTTACCTATACTACCCTCTCTTTATATTTACCTCCTCCGCAATGAAACGAACAAAGTACGAAATACAGTAGTCCAGGGATACATCTTGCAAGCATTTTAACCAGGCAATCCTTGGACGGGCTAATTTTCTTATAATTTCCCGGGTAACTATAAAGTTCGCTTTAGGAGGATTTCCCAGGCTACCCTAGATCGTAAAGGAGGAGGAGCGAGAGAAATTATTATTGAAGATGGAAAGAGCTACAATTGTCACAAAATACATAAATTATTGCAATCCGACACTATAATGGTGTTGCGCTAACGATTATTAAAATAATGTTATCATTATTATCATGTGCAATATAGGCATAAGAATCAAAATTCAGAAGGGTGGTTTTTATGTTCCAGAGTTTCTTGTGTTTTTCAGTTTAGCTAAATGGTTAAGCTAATCATTTGCATCTAGGTCGACGACCATGGTCATGTCAAATCGGCAACTGGAATAAAATTGAGATAGCCGATTTGTACTATAAATTTTCTTCGTATTAAATCTTCCAAAATTATATTTAAACAATACATTACTACAAATTTAAACCATTTCAATGTTAAATAAACCGACATTATTTTTTAAATCAATAAACTGATTATCTTAAAGTTTTTTTAGTTTCAGGTTATAACACAGTATATAACAATTTGTGTGTTGTGAAAATTCAATACAAGTACCTACCAATGTATGTGTCCCAAGGTCAGGAATAATGATAGCAGCCAGTGATTTACGACAAATGCCATATAATAAATATAGATAATGTTGTAACAACCCCGTAAACAACTAAAACAGCTTTTACACATGTAGATAACTTTATACCCAATATTATACATACATGTTTAAATTTTTAAGGTTGACATTGTAAATAGTGACATTTTCTTAGGCCATGTAAACTATTGCAACATGCAACTATATGTCTACGTAAATATTATGGGATTTCATATTAGCAAAGTGTTTACGAACAAAGACCTTACCACCCTTTAATACTGTTACTTTGCTTGTAACGTCGAAGAATTTGTGGCCATTTTACTTAACAATCAAGCATGGGATCGTGAATAAACTCCTGAAAAAAATGAGCTCCAGTTTGTTTAAAGATTGTAATAAATAAGCTACTGAAAAACAAGCATCCATTTACGCATAAAATGTCAATTATTTAATGTGCGTAAACCAAATGCTCGAGAAACAATTATTATTTCGAGCTGCGAAACCTGTAATTTATTTTAATTATATGAATATTGTTTCTTATAGTTTTTAATGTCAATTTTTAATTTTTTGTAGAACCATTAAATGTACTAATAATTCAATAGTATTATTTGTACAACTAACCATAGATGCAAAAATACTACATTATTGATTAAACTTTTGGCATGGATACTTTGGCTGATCAATCATTAAAATTATATTTAACGGTGTAACTTTTACTTGCCAAAGAAATCATTCCAGGATGTGACGGTGATTAAATTTATGGAGGTAGAATTCCAAAAGATACATTTGTAAAGTGAAATTATTGTGAAAACCGCAGAATTAAAAACATTGGTGACATAACAATATTATGTTGTTATGGTAAAACTACTACATCGACTTTCACAGTCAACAGTTGTCAACATTATTGTTGAAATCTCCAAAGCATATAATAGAATATAAGACATCAGCATCTTCTTTGCATATAAAATGTTGTATTTTACAACTTGTATATTCGCAATCATAAAGTTTTGACTAGGTATGAATGGAAATGAGCATTAGATTCCAGCATACTATTGTGAACAATGTATAATTGAGGTGTATAAACTCTTAGATCTCCGTAAAATTTCATCAAATAATTTAGGAGAATCACTGAAAGTATGTTTCAGCTACTAATTATTTTTACTAATTTTATTCGCTTGCTATCATTTTCAATTAGGTCTCAGTTTTCACCGACACGATGCGTAGAAGATACTTTCGTGTTTGAATTGGTAAGTGGGTATTTGCATACGACTACACGACATTACTCCCTCAGAAATCAAAAAGAATAAAAGGACAAGTACATACTTAACCATACTCTGTTTTATAGAGCCCTAAACATACGATCACCTTTCATATACATTAATTGCATTTATCATAAATATCATGTTCTATAGATGTAGCATAAAAGTACCCCATGAAAGGGGTTAAAGGGTTAATAATAAAGTTGAAAGTGATACCCTGAGACGCTTCTTTGTACATCAATCAAACATTTCCACTTTAAAAAATTCCAATTCCATTCCATTCTGTATACCCATAATTTAAAGCAGACATTTCTCAGTGCACGTGTATTTGTACTTGTACTATTCACGACAAATGTCTCAAAATTTCGTTTTTTTTTGCACTGCATCAACAATTATTATGATCCTCGTAATTTTAGTAGGATTTATGCTGATTTTTATTGTAGAATAGTTGTAAGTCGGATTCAGGATGACTTTTCTTCTTCTTTATTTCTTTCCCTTTGGAATTTTGACCTTGGAAATCGTTGTTTTGAATATTGTTTACCTGAAACCTAATGTGTTGTGTACTTCATAGTTTGTTATACAATGTTTTATTGTTTGCCATTTCATTTCATGATGAATTCATAACTATGACACATAGAACGTCTAACTTCTATCATGGCTTTGTTCACTTCCATCAATTCATCCTTCCAGACTCTGGAATCCAGAGTATCAATAAGTCAGTAACTTGATACTACTTTCTGTAAAAGTTCTTTCTCTGGAATTATTCTGTTGGAAACACGCGTCGTAGAAGCTGGAAGCAAATACCTATATATCGAAGAAATTTATTGACTTACGTATATGCTTTTCTTTCTTCAATGACAATGTAATATTTTGTTTCATTATTCTTTCCTTATGTGTTCTTGCATTACATGTATCTATATGAATATGTCTATTAGACGGTAGCTTCTTTCCAATATTTAAAAGTTTGTGGCTTCGTAGCTCATATAAACCTTTTCAATCATTTTTCATATGATCTAAAAACTAACAAGTTTCAGAGTACTGCGCATTAAATTACGATTACCTTACCTATGTGAGTATTCGAATGAACTAAACTGGCTGCAGAAAATACAGCAGTACAAATAGTTACGTGTTGTATGGGAGCGATTCATCGATTTCCGTTATGTTGTGCTGATCATGATTTTTGAGAACATAGATCATGGCGCAGTAAGTGCATAGATCTAATTGGAACACGCATCATTAGTTTATCATCCTGTGTGAAATCGAGTGAAGATATTTTATTGTCTTATTTATTTACAACATAGAATTACAGCATATAGTCAACATATAATTTAGTAGTTTTTGTTTCTAGCTCGGGTAAGTCGTTGGGTTGGAATCAATACCTTTGGATTATTATAGAATAAATGACGCAACACTTATGTGGACATAATATAAAGATTCAAAATCACGACTTCTACAGGTCGATGTAATTTCGTAAGTGACTTTCACGGCTGCTGGGTATCATCTTCTTCTGAGCTAGAACTGAAAGGAACCTCATCAAACTGACTGGTGGAAAGAGCTGAAAGGGCCCTGTTAGCCAAAAGAGAAAGCATTTTGCCCACTTGGGCTCGAATCTGAGGCTTTACTTCGGTGAACACCTCTTGAGAGTTCTCATTGAGAAACTTGTTAATAAACGTGCCTGTAGAGAGAGAAAGAAAAGTCAGAAGGCTGAAATATCAAAGAATGAAGTGCGATTGCCAGAGAAAGCACACAAGCAAAGAAAAGAATTGGTAACAATTGTATTTCTCCAAGATGACTGGGCTTTCTCAGTGGGAATGAACAAGTTTTGTACTAAGCTAGGGTATATCAATGGGGTATGGAGGGAACAAAGAAATGTATAAGGCAATAGGGAATGGGAAAGCGAGATAAAACTTTTGCTTAACGAAAGCCAAAAAGAAGTACACGATGACAAGCCTTCTTTCTTGGGAAGCAAGCAGAGCAAAACCAACCCCATGAATTTCTTCAATTCAAGTTACTTTTATAAGGACCATTTTGACTCACCCAAAAGTGGATCCCCGTTGAAAAGGTTTGTGAGATGAACTTTGATCGTGTCTATTTCCAAATTGACATCCGTCTTTTCAACAACGACTTGAGCAACTGTAGCATTTCTAAACACAGACAGTTTACTTACTCCCTTAGCCCTTGTCCCACCTTTCGAAAAATAATGAAAACTTGTAAAGAATGACTACAATGAAGTGTAGACTAGCTATATAATGTATTATTGCTCTATCTAAGTGAAAGTACCCAAATTTAAGTAAAAGTTGCCACTTCCTCCGATTGGAATATAGAAAAGGTTACCCGAAAGTTCATATACTCCCACAAGAGAAAGTTGTGGAAAAATCAGGTCGAAATCCATGCTTCTTTTTGAAACGTCCACCCTACAATGAATCATAATACAAAAAAAGCCAAGCGTGGTATTTGTTATCATTCAGCCAAACGTTAAGCCGTAACTGCAACTCATAGGATCACTGTATATTTATAACACGTTGGTACCAGAATTCAGATTGTGAAAAGTTTGACAACCCCGATACTTCCACATTCGTAAAATGAGATATCAGTTTAACGGCACCCGTCCCTTGATCAAATTCAACATTTTCCAATCTCAATGGTTCTAGAGCAGGTAAATTGATTTCTGGAATGCCCCGTCCCAGTCGAGGTCGCAAGTCTTGCAGAAGTTGATGCAGGCATTTGTTCAATTCAGTGGAATTCGTTTGAGTACATTTTCGCTCTGATTGCGACGAGCTTAGAGAGTGGTTGCTGATGTAATTGTTATAAATCGTTTGATTGACGGTCGATGATAATAATGGTTGTGTTACGTTTACTTCCTCTGCAAAAAATCAAAAAGATGAATCAAACATCAAACATGGCCTTGTTACTGATTGTTGTCATTAAACTTGTAAGCCGAGTCGATCCTAATCCTATCATAAACAGCCACTAACATGCAACGCCACTATTTGCGTTTGAGAAATTAATTTGTACTTATTACATATTAGAAGCTAGTGCAGTCATAAAGGTAATTGATATTTCTAAGTATTTAACAAAATGTTGTACAAACACAAGTGTTCGACTGAGATATATTCCTGAAGTTGTTAGTTTTATGTACTCAGAAATGTCTACATGATAATGGTTTGTCAGTAAAAGTTAATACAGTCTTTATTCCCATTTCGTGTTACATGTAAAAATATTGTGGAGAAATATTAATTATGAGAAACTGCAGCATATAAACAATATTTTATGAGGATGGGGAGAACACTAAGACAGATTAAGGATTTTTCTTAAATCCGTAATAGAAAAATAAATCCGTAAATACTTGTTTTAAACTGCATATATCGTTAAAGGTTACTTGAACTAATATTCATTAAATGCAAAACGACATGTCGCTTGTTTTTAATTTTTTATCATCTTACAAAATTTCAAACTTCTAATCCAATCAATTATCATAGTGTAAGTATGAAACTAGGCCAGGATTCCCGTGAATGAACTTTAATGATTGGCCACTACATTAAAGTTTCTATTATAGAAATTCTATATCATTTAATATGCAGGTATATAATTATTTTAAATCACGATTATTTGTTATTAAAGAAAACATGATATTTCTCGTGGAGAATACAAATATTATGTAATAAACTACAAAATAGAACTGTAATGTGCGTAATGCAATCATTAATTCATTTGTTCTCATTATTACATAAGCTTTGACATCAGATTAGGTATGCACATTTCAATTACAATGTTATGTACTTAATCTACCATCTTATCTTAATAGTCCTTATGACTATGTTTACAAATTTAAGAAAATTAAACTTTACATTGCATTGCACAAACATTATTTTCACTGTAATATTCTCATCAAAATGTTCAGTTTGCCACATATTTTTTTGGCATAAAATGTTTGCTTATCCTGATGACAGTTAGGTATCGAAACGTCGATGAATAAATCGTCATTTTCATAAACAAAGCATTGCGAAGGTTAAAAGAATTTATATATGTATTTTTATAATTATACATAACGGAAGGTATTGATGCAGTTTTTTGACAATATCTTTGTGGAGCATGTGTCACTGACTTAAACATATTCCTCAAACTATAATAATTATTATATTTCGACTTTCCATTTGATGATATTTTATAATATGATGAAGAAATACCAAAATTAAAAATTTCAGCTAACCTTTATTCTCGTCGCCGGGAAGATAGCTTACGGAACCTGCTTCATAGCGACTTTTCGTACTGGGTGTAGACGTCTGCGATAAAAAGATTCCATTGGTACTAGATGAATCTGTGACAGCACTCGCACTTTCAGTCAAATTGTTGTCGCAATTCACATTTTTTGTAAACAACACGAAGCAAAATACTGAAAAAGTGACTTTAAACAAGTAAAGTCCACTCATTGTAACAAAATGTAAAATAAATATATGCAAAACACTTGCAAAACGCGATGGGGTTGGTTTCTTAAGTTGCCCCGTTAAACACAGTAAAACTGAAAATTCAATTAAATGAATAATGAACCTAATCAGACCTGGAGTGCCGTTCGCACAGTATTTATATTATTTAACTCGCAAACACATTCCTGAGTATTTACTCAAACTTGTAGGTTTTTCAACGAACTCTTGCTTCGACAACCTATTCGCTCGATAGAGCTCCCGAGTACTGCTTCGATTTTCTTGATAGTTAATAGTAATATTGGTTTCCGAAAATTACGCTCTATTGCCATTCCACTGCATGTAGGGTGACCGAATTGTCTACAAACTAAACTAACTGTTTAAACCCTAAATGTTAAGTGACTGGCGCATGTGCTGCTGCCCCTTCACTTCACACTATTACATGACGTAAAGCGTTTGTAGAAAACATGATAAGTTGGTTATTCCAATACTTTAAAACGTTGACAGAATAATCTTTAAAGACTCCTTGCTGCAAACAACGTCATGGTTTTGAAAATAATTCATTCATGAGGGCAGAAAGTTTAACCATTCAAGAATTGTGCAATATTTAAACATTGCATAGGGAGCGTGGCACTAGTGACTCATGACTCGACTCGAAGGGGTAGACGGTAAAATGATGCACGTCAACTATTTGGACGCATCCACGATGCAGTAGTCTAAATTAAGTGATATTACTGCGTTATCATCAACGTATATTACATTCTTTGTAAAGAACGTGTACTACCATCATCCTAATTCTCATCAAAACAAATTTAAGTCCTTATGCAAGGACGACATTATGTAAGTCGGTCCTCTTTAAGCACAGGTAAAAGGGATTACCACTACCACCACAACTACGGTCAATTGAAAGATGTCTCAAGACAAGGAAAATGCTGTACTGCTGAATGCTGGATTTCTTAAAATTCTATTATAGTCACCAACTTTGAACTTCTAAGCTTACAAAAATTGTCTATATATTCCTGAAAAAATAAATCATTTCAACAGCAACTTGTGCTTAATGATGGTTGACACTTGATATTTTTAAGATCTTACATGAAATATCCATATTTAAAATGTGGTAGACAATAACCCATAAAAGATTGCTTTTGCATTAAGATGAAAATAAGTATTGCGAAACGCTACGTATAAACCCGTCACCAATTTGCAGCAAATAGCTAAAAAGATGATCAAGTAGCCAAGAAGAGAAGTGTCACTTAAATGTATATTCTTCCGTATAATTATTGCGTAACACAACATGACATATCTAATCCAAACTGTTTCGAATGCTAGTTCCTGAATGTTGAACTCAACAAAAAGTAGTTTTTTAAAAGACATCACATAATGTACCTATTTGCAGACATAAGCAATGTTTTACTCGTTGTACAACAACGGGAGCGGATCTACTCAAGCGGAATGTGCGAACAAAGGAGTAAGGCTAGACATGGCAATCCTTTGCGATTCGAAATCGATGAGCCATCGAGCCATGCATGCATGTTGTCTAAGGACATGTAAAAAATAGTTTGTTATAATGCAACAATACCATCTTAATTTCGCAACATTGCACGTACATACATAAAGAATGAAGGAATATTAGTTTGCCTGCCCAACACAAATTGAATTGTATCAGGGAAGGTTGCACTTCGTGTTTACCAATTCAGGTTAGGATGATTAGTGAAACTCAATTCCCTAGAATTTATTACCAATAAAGTACTTAAGGGTATTTCCCATTTCGCTGAGTATAATACGACGGGAATTCTGCTGGCATATAATATACTTCCTGATTTTACATCTAACTCTAACTGCCATGTATCGTCAAATGACTACTGGCGACCAATTGATAACGAACTCTAAACATAACATATGAAACGTCGACTTATTGGCTTTGTGTCGAGTTTTTGTAATGTTTGCAGCTTTTGTCAACCTTTTTGTGGCTTCCATATGAATGCCGTATGAACATGAGCTTTCTCAAATATTATGATGGTCAAACAAAAAAAACATGTCTTTTTTTGTATAAAATTGTTTGAATTTCGATAAATCTGCGTTCACCCACTTATCTACATTTTTAACGAACTTTGGTAGTGTTACCCTATTCTTAGGAGGAAATCATCATTCTTCTAACTGATATTATGCTTTTTACTACAGTACCAATTTACCCCAGAAATTTTGACCAGAAGCCCTGTCAATTATACAATTCTGAAGATGGATAGACGATAGACTACTCTGGAAAATGCATGTCTGCTAACTTGCATGAGCGTACCTTGCGGCATACTTGCACTTTGGTATGCATTGAGTGAATACGCTTGATGATGACTAATGCTCTGTGTGCACTGTGTATTTACACAGAAGGACAAACAAGAAAACAAGGAAGAAAGAAAGAGAATCGATCAGATGATGCACACATTAAATTCCCGTACTACAACGAAAAATTAGCAAGTTAAATGCGATAGTAAGCTGCATTATCTTCAAACTTGAAAGGTTTCTTTGCTTTCTTCAGCAGAAAGTCTACTCTTACTTTGTTGAATTCGGTGAACACTCATTTTTGTGTCTATTCTGCAGTTGGAAGTCGAGAAAGCTGAGTAGTTGTGGTAAAGAAGGTTATCAATTACGCTCCGAATAAATTTCCAGTGCCACCGCCAAAACCAGGAGTTGTCTAGAAGGTAAGAAATTCTACGATAAGCACTGTAAACATTTGACTACATTTTAAAAATGCAAACCTTAACTTTTAATTGGGAACATTTTTTAAATACATTATTTTTATGATACAGGTTCTTTAGTGCCAGTGAATCACTGAGAAAGATCTAACCTCTGAAATGGGTGCTGCGTTGGGTTTGCTGACTGCGGGGCAGGTAAAACTGTTAAAGCATAAAGTTAACCGAATTGGGCTGACTTTTTTGAGTATGTATTTGGATACACTTTAACCTTTGGTTTTGTTCTTATCGATAGTTGGCTTGTTGCTGCGGCTCAGCAGCATGCAGTCTGTGCTGTGCAGCTTGTCCATCCTGCAAAAACTCGACATCTTCAAGAATTATGTACGCCATAATGCTGCTGGTTGGTGTGGTTGTCTGCTGCATTATGCTAAGTCCTGGACTGCAGAAGGAAATGGAGTCGTTGCCATTTTGTAAGAAGCCAGGGGAGTCTGACAATGCACTAATGTCAGCGATGGGAATGTCTAGCGTCACTGTCAGTTGCTCGGATATTGTTGGATATCTTGCGGTCTACCGAGTGTGCTTTGCAATGGCTGTATTCTTTGCTGTAATGGCTGGTCTCATGATTGGTGTGCGGAACTCGAGGGATCCAAGAGCAGGAATACAGAATGGTTTCTGGGGATTAAAATATCTTATCATCATTGGAATTTGCATCGGAGCCTTCTTCATTCCTGAAGGGTCGTTCGGAACAACGATGATGTACTTTGGCATGATTGGAGGATTTCTCTTCATTGGGATTCAGTTGATTCTGATTGTTGACTTTGCGCACAACTGGGCCGAGTCTTGGGTGTCCAAATACGAGGAGGATGAATCTAAGGGATGGTACTGTGCTCTGCTCTCGTCAACTGGACTTTGCTATGGTTTGGTTATCACTGCTGTGGTTCTGTTCTGGAAATTCTACACTGGAGATGAGTCATCTAACGTAAGCAGATTATTCAAACTTTAGTTATATATTTTTACTTTGATCACTGATGACAAATCTCTTAGCTGAATTAGCTGGTTACTAAACCTTTTTCTCTTCTCATATGATTTAGATCTCCTGCGGAGTAAACAAATTCTTTATCATCTTCAACTTGATCTTGTGCGTGGTTCTCAGCATCGTTTCAATCTTGCCGAGGGTACAGGAATTTCAGCCAACTTCAGGTCTCTTGCAATCATCGGTAGTGTCGCTTTACACAATGTACTTGACCTGGTCCGCAATGAGTAACTCACCTGGTATGTTTAGGAAATAGCCTTGTTGCTTGTATATATTTTATGTATGACTTAAACCACTGACTGTTTTATTCCGTTATGTCTGTAGAGCAAACCTGCAAACCTCATTTCCTTGGAGGTAACGAAGCGGACGGAAACAGTCACCCTGGAATGGACACACAGAGCATTGTCGGTTTGGTAATTTTCATTGCTTGTGTACTGTACTCCAGCATTAGAACTTCTACCCAGTCTGCACGCCTGTCTCTTGGAAATGATTTACTCGCGGACAATACTTCAGTGACACCATCGGATGCTGAAGCTGGTGGAGTTCGAGCACAGGACGATGCTCACGATCGCAAAGTGTGGGACAACGAAGAGGAAGGAGTTGCTTACTCTTGGAGCTTTTTCCATGTCATGTTCGTGCTGGCTACACTTTATGTCATGATGACCTTAACCAACTGGTTTACGTAAGAAAAAATGCAAGTCTTGTTGTCGAATTTTATGTTTATTTGTACTAATTATATTTTTATATGCTGTAGGCCCAACTCATCTTTGGAAACCCTCTCCTCAAATACTTCGTCTGTTTGGGTGAAAATCGTTTCTTCTTGGGTGTGCGTCGTACTCTACATTTGGACACTAGTTGCTCCATGCATGTTCCCCGACAGAGAATTTACTCACTAATTAGTTCCGAACAGTCAAAACTGCACGTTTACTCCAAATTTCATTTTCGAATACGTAACGAGTAAATTAGTTTCAGTTTCAAAATTTGAATATGTAATTTCATTTCTGAATGTGATATGTACAAGCAACATTGGGTAGAGCAGATTAGTCATTAAAGAAATCTGCAAATGCGATGATTGTTTTGATTTTTATTAAAGTTTTGTAATATGTTCAAGCATTTATAAGTTGATTGTCATAATAGGTAGTTTTTGCTATTAAGTTTGTTCAAAGTATTTAACGGAAGGGGTGGATATTGATAATCTATAATAATACATTATGTACTGTCATTTGTAATAAGTTATTACTGATAACCGCTTTCAGTAAGGACATAATGATCATCATTAAGCAGTTTAAGATTAATTGCTAAATTCACAGTTTTTGCTGATCATGTGTCATTTAGTATGTATGAACTGTATGACTCTATTAGTAGTAGTAGTATTCGTTACAGAAATCAATCAATCTTTTAGTAGTTAAATCGCCTACGATTCCACATTACGCATTATAGGATAAGCAATCAAATATGATCTACACATGTTAAAAATAAGAATTCGACGTGTCATGGTCCAGTGATGTGTGGCAAAGCTATATTATGTTACAAATTACAATGATGTCGCGTTATATGACATCACAGAGGAAGAATGTATGTAATATCGCAATTACGTTTTACTAAACGCAAAACGACAGTTTTCAAAGTGTGAGTGCCATAGTGCCATTCTTGAGAAAGGAAAAGGAATAGGTCGATTGGAAAACCAGGATCGGTTATGTATAACTCTAAAATAGCCATTAACTATGCATAATATTATGCTTATTGAATTTTTAAAAATGTAATGAGAATTTATCACGATTTTTAGTATATTGTAGTGTGTTTCATTTCGGGTTTGTGTGAGTAGTGGTATTTGTGTTTCTTGTTTATGCCGATAGTAGTAGTGTTGATGAATAAAATATACTGCACTAAAGTATGTTAAAGATTAACCTGGGGTTCATTCTTTTTTCATTAAAGTCGAATAGGTGCACAATTTCATTCTAGTGACCTAGTATAGAGACGGAACGTTTTCATATTAAAAAATGCTCTTATTTTGCTAATATTACTGCTGAAAATGCAAAGCGGAAATATTGCGATTATGCTTCTCTAGCTAGGTATTAGGTACTACATTCATTCATATTACATTGGCTATGTTGCAGTTTTACTGTCAGTAAGACTTCATTCAATGAAAAATGCATTCTCAATGAAAAAGTACAATCAAACTAGACAAGGCTCAAAATTGTACAACTCTTGCTTTAAATTTTAAAGTCCCAACTAAAATATGTGTATGTGATGAATGTGAATATAACTGCTATGATTCATAAAAATTCCGTTTTGCAGTTTGTACTCGCAACTACTATACTATTGACTATGTTGTGTGTACGGCTAAGCACATTTTTGTAGAACATTAAAGCTCCCCTCTTCTAGTCATAGTTATCTTATCGCTCAAGTTTTATGCATCTTCTTCTGGTATGCTCTTTGTTCTTCAAAGTAAAAACGGTATTAAAGATGCAAATGCGTTAAGAGGAATTTTATTTGCCACGGGTTTGCTACTAATGACTAATGCTAGTGCTGAATACATCATTCCAACCCAAAAAATTAACTCCCATCCCAACCCTAACACTCACACCTCGAGTAAATAGCACGATCTCTACCAATCACTGCTTATCCTAAAAAATTAGCTAACGAACGTTTTTGGCAGGGGTTTTCATATTAACCAAGCCAAGGTGTGTACAATACATACAAGCATAAATATTTTAGACAATGTACCAAAGTAGCCGTGATTTAAATCGGTAATAGAAAAGTACCATTTTAAATTGTTTGTTCTTTTAAATGCTTAAAGCAAAAAACGCATCATCAGGAGATTTAAGCTGCAAGCTGGCATGAATTTTGATTTCTTACAATTTCCCAATCCAATAAAAAATATGTTTCAATTTAAATTGCATTAGACAATGGGAAGGACAGACAAGCCTTCCGATAACTCCAAGGTAACCGCGCCATCATGATGAATTACTTGAGTATAGTCTGCGCCGCTACACTACACAACGACGTTGTTTGCTTCTGCTGCTGTGTATTTGTCTATTTGGCCAGTGAGAGTGTATGTGGTGGGGTATGTGTACGTACGTGTGCTTGTGACGTGCGGCGGTGTGTAGATGAGCAAGTGGTGAGAACGCTGCAAAAGGGCAGAGCAGTGGGATTTCTCAGCACAGATCCCTTTCTTTGCGAGGTTCTGCAAGTTAGTCAGAGAGGAGAGTCGTGGCAGATGTGACCCACGTCGCAAAACCACGCAGTATTCGTTCTATTTACCCTTAAAAAATTTAAAAAAATACAAAAACACAAAAAAAATTAAAAAAGCAAAAATTTCACAAAAAACTGTTTAGCCGTTTGCCTTATTTTACCGAGGTTTTGTAGCGATTTTCGTTTCTCTTTCTAAATGTTGTTCTAAAAGTACTGAAAAAAGGCCTTAATACCAAGTGTGCATCATCAAACGTCAGCAATAGTTTGACCACCTTGTGCTTTATACTCTTCACCTGAAACTCTTCAGAAAAAAGGTAAGAAGTGGGGCTTAAACGCCTTCACCTTTCACACAAATTAAGTGACTCAGTAGAAAAATTAGTGAGCAGATAGCTTGCACCATATGGGCATGTAGCTGGGAAGATGGGTAACATGCATGCCGTTTGTATTTGCGTTGCACGTCACGGGGAGAAGTGAGCTTGTCGCCATATTGCATTCAGCATTGCACTGCAGCTGCCAACAAATCTCGGCACGCTTTCAATTCCAAGAATCAGCGCAGTTTACAGATGACCTTTGGAAATATGCAATGCAAGTTTTGAAAATGTGGAATTAGGCGTTTTTATCAAGTTGAATGTTGCATTAAAAATATGCACAGAGAATAGATTAGGGTTTTAGGAATGCTTAAATAGGTAGCTAATGGTCAATGATACCCAAAAAGAGAAAGGATTTTTTGATGGAGGACGACTTGTTTCAATCTTGCCTTGTGGCTCCTTGCGGAAGTGTATTGCTGACGCTGAGCAGTTAAATGCGTTCAACAAAATATGGCAATGAATGCACTTTTTTCTGTTCGGCTGTGTACATTCTAGATGCACGTCACGTACAACGACGCAAAAGCCAAAACAAGGTCATTGAATTGACATATGTTCTGAAATAGCACCTTTTTCTCCTTTGCTCGGCGCGTCAATTGAAAAAGGAGCCAGTTCACTAATTATGTGCTGATTTCTAATAAGCAAACTGTCAAGTTTGTCCAAAAATACTGAAAAAATGCATTTGAAACACCCATTTCCTGCTTCTGAAAGAAACTGATGATTTTCGGCTCAATCGCAGATGATCATAGCATGACAGCTTGAAAGAAAGCGAAACAAAGAAATGGAGGGAGTCGGACGGCGAAATCGCGTCATTTTTCCATTCCAGAATCTCTGAAAACTGATAATCGCATAATGTAGTCGGAAGCTCGTACATCAAAAAATAATTTCAAAATATTTTTTAAAACCGAAAAAAAGATATTTTTGTAAATTGTAGTTTGATTTTTGTTTGTTGTTTGTAATTAGTTGATAGTCTTGTAGCATTAGTTAAGCTAAGGTCGTTATTCTTGCCTGGAGAAAGAAGGAAAGCCAGGTGAGTCGTAAGCATGATTGCCAATCTAATTTACTGACTGAGCTGGTCTGGTTATCTATGTGCGTAGCGCGCGGCTTGTGATAAGGCAAATGAGGTTACTGCTGATAACGGAGGGCATTGGAACTGTTGGATAGGATAAATAGGGCTTGGGCTAATGATGATTAAAATGGAGCTATGTGAAAAGCAAGCGCTAATACTTGTAAATGATTTTGTTTGATTTGCAGACATTTTTTATTGAATAAAACTCAAAATGCAAGCTGCTGGGGCTCCAAGTTACCCCATGACGTCATTGTACGTCGGGGATTTACATCCGGATGTTACTGAGGCTATGTTGTTTGAGAAGTTCTCTCAAACGGGACCTGTTCTGTCGATCCGAGTATGCCGTGACATGATTACTCGTCGTTCTTTGGGCTATGCCTATGTCAACTTTCAACAACCCGCTGATGGTATGGCATTCATTATAATTGCGACAACTATGTGCATTGCATTATTGAAGGGTACTAAAGTAACGACTTTTACTTTTGTGCTTATTTAGCGGAGCGTGCTCTGGATACCATGAACTTTGATTTGATGAAGGGTCGTCCCATCCGTATCATGTGGTCTCAAAGGGATCCATCTCTACGGAAATCTGGAGTTGGAAACATCTTCATCAAGAACCTGGACAAGTCCATTGATAACAAAGACATGTACGATACATTTTCTACGTTTGGAACGATTCTGAGTTGCAAGGTAGCAACTGATGAGCATGGGAATTCCAAGGGGTATGGGTTTGTACATTTCGAAACTGAGGAAGCTGCAAACAAGGCCATAGAAAAGGTTAACGGGATGCTTTTGAGTGACAAGAAATTATACGTGGGCAAGTTCATCCCACGCAAGGAACGCGAAAAGGAATTAGGAGAGAAGGTAAGAACGCAACAACACAGTGAATCTTGCTACCATTTTAGCCATGATAAAATTAACAAAGTGTGTTTTTGTAATGTAGGCCAAGAGATTCACAAATGTCTACCTCAAGAACTTCCCTGATGGAATCACCGAAGAAAAGCTGCAAGAGATGTTTGAAGTTTATGGACCTATAACTTCTTGTAAAATTATGACTGATGATGGAGGCAAGTCCAAGTGCTTTGGGTTTGTTGCTTTTGATAGTCCGGAGGCGGCTGAGAAGGCCTGTACAGAAATGAACGGAAAAGAGATGGATGGAAAGACATTATACGTAGGACGTGCACAGAAGCGTGCTGGTAAGTTGGAAGACAATGTCTTACAATATTCATTTGCGTCACTAATTTTCTCAATTTTTAAACGGACTTGACTAAATGTTTGCATTGTTTTAACAGAACGTCAACAAGAACTGAAGCGAAAGTTTGAGCAGTTGAAGCAGGAGCGTATGACACGGTATCTTGGCGTCAACTTGTATGTCAAGAACTTGGATGACACCATTGATGACGAGAAGCTACGCAAGGAGTTCTCTCCTTATGGAACCATCACATCCGCCAAAGTGATGACTGAAGACGGTCGAAGCAAAGGCTTTGGTTTTGTTTGCTTTTCGTCCCCTGAGGAAGCTACTAAAGCTGTCACTGAGATGAACGGAAGAATTGTTGTCACGAAGCCATTGTATGTAGCTTTGGCGCAGCGCAAGGAGGATCGTAAGGCGCATTTGACATCGCAGTACATGCAGAGAATGGTTAACATGACCAACATGCGAATGCCTCAGATTGGCCAAGTCTACAATCCCGGTGGTAAGTTTTGCATAATTTGAAGGTGGTAGCGTTGTTGTGAAATGAAACAATGGATTAATGTGTATTTTTAAAATGTTTTGCAGGCTTCTTCATGCCAGCAATTCCTCAACCTCAGCGGTTCTACACCCCTGCTCAAATGGCTCAACTGCGTCCATCTCCAAGATGGCCAGCACAGCAACTCCGACCAGGAGCTCCAGGACACGCTGGATTCACTGCAATGAATGCACCTTTCAGAGCAGCACGTGGTGCTACTCCGGCAGGTGTTGCAGCCGGCGCTACTGGACAACCAGCAATGCGTGCTCTTGGACGCCTTCCAAGTAAGCTTTTTGGACACTGATTTGTTGTTGGAAATTCAATATTTCAAGTATATTGTTCTAAATTAAAATATCAATTATTTTCAGCTGCCGCTCCACAACCTCGTGCAATGGCTAACGGACCTCAACTCACCGCCGCTGCTGTGGCTGCTGGCCAGCCAAGGGCACCTGCGGTTGCCGGTGCCCCACAAGCTTACAAGTACACCGGTCCTGCAATGCGAACACCCGCACCTCAACCAAACGCTCAGCAAGCACAACCTGCTGCTGTACATATTCAAGGACAAGAACCGTTGTCAGCCTCAGCTTTGGCGGCTGCTCATCCAAACGATCAGAAGCAGATGTTGGGAGAACGTCTTTTCCCTCTCATCCACGTAAGTTGCAAAATATATGAGAATCGAAATTCGGAATTCCGTAACGAATGATTAGTTTCAAGTAAATCACTGAACTGAATGTTTTATGCTTTAATAACAGGAAAAGTATCCAACTGTCGCGGGTAAAGTCACTGGAATGTTGTTGGAGATGGATAACACCGAAATTCTCCACTTGTTGGAAGATCGTGACCTACTCCATTCTCGTGTCGAAGAAGCTGTGGCCGTACTTCAAATGCATCAAAACAAGCAAACCACTGGTCAAGCCCAGAACTAAATCATCCTTCATCTTTTCTTTCGTAGATTCCCCTTTTAAATTTCGAGATCGTCCTTTTGAGTTTCAAAATTCTGTTTGTCAAAATTATCTACGTACTCTTAAAATATCTGTATTTCATCATATTGTTAGCTTACTATTTGTCTATTGGCGATTCATATTGTCTACAATAATTATTAGGTTATATTATCCTGCCTTGCTATTGTATGACTGGTAAGGTCTGCTCTACTGATGATGATGATTGATGATGTATGCTATGTGTAAGGGCTAGGATATGCTATACTCAATACCATTTGTGTCTTCTGTCATATCAGTAGTAATCTTATGATTTCCAATCGGTGAATGTGTAGTGTAACCTCTCTGTAACATCTTTACTTTTTAGAATATACTACTACTACACTGTTAATACTTTGGTCTTGCATTTGTGATAATGTAACAAAGATTTACTGAAAGTTGTTGTTTGGAGTCACTAGAGTTATAGTTTGGCACACAGTAAGACATTGAATCGCTACAAAACCTCGGAAATGCAGACGTTACTGGTTTCAGTGCGTCCTTTTGAGTTATTTTGCTTTCCGTTGAATTAGCTAAAGTAGTCAATTGGGATTTCAAAATTGTTCTTCTTTTACCCAATCGGCAAAATTACTCTTTTATGTTATGTATTTGAAGAGAAACATTCTTTACTTTCTGCTTTCGTTTTTCTCTTCAAATACCTATTGTCAGAAAAAAACCAAAAAAATGGCAAAACTTCTAAAATATATCTTAAAAAATTGTGAACAGGGCAATTCCCTAAAACAAGCAAAAACAAAAAAATACACATAAACTGAACTGTTTGAAAAATGGAACTGAAGACGTACTGTTTTAGAAAGAAGTAAAAAAATAGGCATAATCTACTCGTATTATGCGCGCATTAATAAAAAAAATCGCTGGGAGCAAAGTGGGGAATTTCCTGTACTGGGATTTATAGGGATTGAAAGTAAAAGAAGAAGTGTTTAAAAAAAATAAAAATAAAAAACAGATTATGGGGTGGTGAAAATAAAAAGAATTTCTAAATAAAAAAATCTTACAAAAAAATCGGTAAAATCACAGAAATGAGGCTGTACACAGCTGAAAAATTGTCTATAAAAGTTACAAGCTCATTTTAATTTTGTACTGAAGTATGAGGATCGAGTATAATTTTTGTTCTAAATTCTAAAACAACATTTTTGTTCTAGACATTTCGATGATTTTGGATTTGTCAGTGAAATCTATCTTTAGTAACGTAACAATATTATCATGCTGTAATGTAAAAAAAAATTGTTCAATGAGAGTTATTGGTTAATAAATTGGCAGTTCTTTTCATTAAAAATTGGTCTCCTTGCACTTCATTTTATATTATATTCACACTCGCAGGAAAAGAAACGTAAGGGTGCTCATAAAACATTGCTGTTATATTTTTTATTTCAGTAAAGGATTTTCTACAACTCTATACATCATTTACTCGCAAAAATATCGTGTTTTTACAATATCATCTAAATCAACAAGTGGAAATACAGTTTTGTGTTTCAGTCACATTAAAGTAGCCACTACTCAGAAATGAAGTGTGTACAGAACAGAGAGTAACAGTAACAAGCGACGGATATTTCTTGAAAGTGAAAGTAGAAGTAGAGAAAACTTGCGTGAAGAAGAGAAACAATTAAAGGTAGATTCGTTATTCGATAAGTTGTGATACTCAACGAATGATAAAAATTAAGAATAATTTGTACATTTTGTTCTTTTCGTATCAAGTAACAAATACAAAAAAACTTACACAAGATACAACGCATAATAATGACATTACAAGGTATTTACACAAATGCATTTAAATTAACAACCTACACTCATCATCTTTAAAAAAACTGAACAAAGCTAAGAGGAGGCGTAAATAGAAGAACACTTACAACTGATTAAAGAAAACACTCGTTTCAAAAACATACATATTTAACGAAGTGTTGGCTTGTTCAAGTACTATACAAGATGTGTACATGTTTGTGACTAATTATATGATAAACGTTGAAATGAATTGGTGTACAGATGTCATTTAGTACAGAATGGTAACACCTTGATCCTGTGTTTTGGGTCTTCTTCCTGATCTACTGGGATGTGGACTTGGGCTCGGAAGAGGCGACCTTGACCCAGTAACCTCCGGAGAGGTTTCCCGACTTGTAAATTCTTGCTCTATACGAATATTTTGTAATTCGATTCGATTCGATTGAAAAAGTACTGTACAACAAGGTATTCTTTTACTTTGAAATAATGATAATGCAAAAAAATAACGTGCTCAAAACGGAAAAGTAAAAACGGTATAGGGAATACATCTACAAGCATTTGAGTAGCAAATTTATTTCTAATGGGTTCAGTAAACAGTTAATAGCTCTAGGGTTAAAAAATTGTATTTAAAAATGAATAGATTTTTAATAATTTGTTATTGTGGTTCTTCCTCACCTTTCCTTCGTCTACGTAATACTGATAGAACCATCATAAGAACGGCTAATAAAATGACGACGACAACGACCAGGATCCACGTTGCGATTTTGTGGGCTGAAGCTGAGCCTTCACAAAAACGTTTCTCTTATTACCCCAAAAGTTTTATAGTCATTTTTTACTTGCTACGCATTTCTTGAATAAATCATATTACCTTCACGATACTGTTCAGGAATGCCTGGAAAATCTCCGTAGTAGTCGCCCAGTCCATTCGTACCTCCCGCTAGATAATTCAGTTTGGGAAGGAATTCGGTCCAGAACAGAGTTCTGTGTGGCAAGTATCCTGAGGAAAGTCGGCCATCTCGAAGCCAGAAATGGTAGGGAGCTGCAGGAGTGAATTTGGTCCACTGTGACCACGTAGAGCGAGCCCCTGCGGGAGTACCTGTAGTAATGAAATTGGTCCAAAACTCCTGAACACGAGTTGAAACGCCTCGTTCAATTCCATTAAAGTCCCGACCGATAAGGTCAAGGAAAGCTGCTCGTCCGAACAGATATAGAAGTATCGATCCATGCCAAGCACCTAAGTGTATGAATTTTTTCACAAATTAACACTTGAATTTGGCCCATAATTTTTTAGTTTCAAAAAACTTTAAATACCTGTTGTATTCAATGAACTGCTAAAAATGTTTGGATCAGGAGTGTCCTGGTCGAATACATAAGCATACACTGGGTTTACATATCGTGAGAAATATTGTGCCGTTTGAATGTGCGGGGCAAGGAAATTGGATTCTGTAAAGAACTAAAATATGCAAAATTCGTTTAACATTAATTGATATAAATGTACAAAAAAAGTAGCATATGTTGCGTTATTATGCAAATGATATGTACGTACATCAAGCATTTGATCCATCACAGCACCAGTTTCATTCGCTGCTCCCGTGATGAACGCAAACTTGACGACTTCCTTGATAGTTTGATAGTTTCTCAAGAGATGAGACCTCTCCAGCAAACGGGGGATGAGATCACTCTCAAACATTTGCTTTAATTGAAGCGCATTCATTCTGTAAATCAGTGGCTTTCTCTCTGTAATATACAAAAACAAGATGTATAAATACTGGTTTCAATAAATGCCATCATGTAATCCTTTGTAAACCAAAATGGTACATCCTGATAGGATAATCATGCTGATTCAGCAAGAAATTCAAATAGTAAAAAATGACACACGCAATAACGTGAACACTGACTAATCATGAGAAGTCCGTCCTTGGAAGAGATTCCGGTGATGACAGGGATTTTGGGGAACTCTCCTCGTTCAAGCGCTTCAACAGGGGTTCTTGCAACATACTGCAAATCCTTGGGCAGGAAATTGTCAACTACCGGTCCAAACACATCGGTGCCATTATAATAGTCTATTACGCGGTAGTACGCTTGGCTGATTCTGTTGGCGTCCAGATATCGGAGGCAGTTGAGAATGGCGTCAGTGCTTGAGGTGGAACATCCCACTTCCTTGGCAAGTAATACAGATGCGTCACGAACACGGAACCCCATAGCCCAAGGGGCTAATGAGGATCCAGACATAAGAACTACTCTGTGAAAGCGTCCAGCCGCTCTAGGAGATGTCATATGAAACATGGCAGATGCAGCTCCAGCGGAATGTCCAATAAGAGTTACCTTACTAAAATGCAAAAGAAGAATTGGACCGTAATGTAAAAGCGGATACTAATGCACATGAATAGAAAGGACCATACTAAATGACATGACAAACTTACGTTGGGTCCCCGCCAAAGGCACGAATGTTCTCGTGAACCCATTCAATTGCCAGGTATTGGTCAAGTAGTCCCATGTTTCCAGCCGCCTTGACATCTTCCATTGAGAAAAATCCTATACAAATGCAATAAGGTATTAACAAATCCATGAACTGTAATATTTTCCCTGCATTTTTCTATTCTAGTGTGCATACCAAAAGGACCCAAACGGTAATTAAAAGTTACGACCACCATGTCCAGTGAAGCGAGTTCAGCACCGTTGTACAGCATTGAATCGAAGAAGGTGTACAAGTCACCTCCAATAAAGATCACCACTGGAAGTAATGACCTCGAACCTGTTGCATACTATTAGAAGCATAATTCAACAATTAGTTTGGAAGACAAGTGGAAGAAAGACAATTCATATTAGAATTCATCAAATCATTAATACCTGTGGTGTCCACACATTCAAGTAGAGACAATCTGTATGCAAAATTTTAAACAATTAGTTAATTTATATAAATTCGTGACATTTCAAACTCCGCATAAAGCATAAATTGTAAAAAAATGTACCCTCTGATGTCCTTCCTCTGGCAGTGGGCTGTAAACAGTTTGCCCCATAACGTCCAGCGTCAAGTGTAATATTCCAGCCATCATGGCGCTCGGGTGGCTTTTTCGTGAAATTAAGAAAAAAGTATAAAAAATTAGCGTTGCGCGCACATATTAAATATTATACCTATTGTACATACGTTTAGATAAATTACAGTAATTAAAATGAACCGATGCATAACAAATTAGCTGCTCATCCATTTTTATTAACATCATTCAAAAATATTCATAATTATGAAGATGATAAAGAAGGTGGTTACTTACGAGGAAACGCAGGTTGCCGATAGGAGGTTTAGCGTAAGGTAGACCCAGAAAGGCATAAGCGCTCGTTGCTGAGTCCCGTATCTTCAACAAAGCACATCAACAAAAAAATTAAATGCTCATACAACTCATCAAGGAAGTCAGACAAGGAAAAAAAGCATCGTAAATACCGCATTTCGTTGGAAAATTAAAGCTTATTAAATAGTTTTTATACTAGTTTAAAGAAACAGAGTATTTTTTTTATCTAGGTGTTTCGCTTCTGTGTACTTGTAGCGTTCCCCTATTAATCGTGTCTCTATCCACGAAACATTTTCACGAAGGGTGACAAAGAGACATTATGAGACATCTTCCACGTAAAATGTCTCTTCTTTCTTTGAAACGCTTAACGAGCCAAGATTAGATTAGATTTTAATTTTTACTTTTCGCTTGCTCTCCTTCTGTACATTTTTCTGCAATTGGTTGCGATTGTTGAGTACACTCGCATCTTAAACAAAAGAACTTTACAATGCTATTTTTTATAAACATTGACGAAATCGTAATATAAGGAGTTTCTTTAAAAATAGATGTGAGTGGATGTGCTTTAATCGTTGACCGTCACACGACCTGGTGATGATGGTATTTGCAGCGTGCTTATCTCTCTTGAAGAACTAGTCATTATTCTTGCTACAAAATTCAGCCATGCAAGCGACCTG
Organism: Entomobrya proxima; assembly: GCA_029691765.1. Lineage (NCBI taxonomy): Eukaryota > Metazoa > Arthropoda > Collembola > Entomobryomorpha > Entomobryidae > Entomobrya > Entomobrya proxima. The sequence goes on from CM056168.1 coordinate 3,740,448, forward strand.
TTTTGTCTTTTTAAAAGTATATTACATGTACATCTCTGCATGTTTTTCTTTAAATATAAATAAAACTACTCGAACAAAAAAATGCTTTCAATCTAAAGATACATTTTTTCGCGTTTGACATTTTAAAATGAATTATAAAAACATGAAATTCATCTTCGTTAAAAAAATCACTTATTACTCACGAAAGAAAACGTCATATTCATCTCATTTCTAAAAAAAGTCAATTTTAATTTTAAAACGAGGATACATGTAATATTGAAATTCAAAAGTCTAAAGAAAAATTGGTAAGAAATTTACTATGCATTTATTATTGAATGTTTATAAAAATGTGTGAATCTAGTATTAATTAGTAGTTTAGATTGCCCTATTCAATCGAAAAGACTTTACACGTCCAATACTATAAGCTTCTTCAATCTCCAGTCGATTTTTTCGATCAGAAGTTGATTCATCAGGGGCCATTGCTAAAATACGTAACGCAAAAAACCGATTTTTTGACCCCTACCCCCCTCCCCGTAACGCAGTTAACGAATAATGCTTTACATTACGCTTATGGCAGCGTAACGCTTCGTCAAACCCCCCCACCCCCCTCGGGGTGTTACGTATTTTAGCAATGGCCCCTCATGAGCATTCACAATACCTTCTCGACATGCAATGTCATTTTTTTAAATTCCTTTTTTATTTAGATCAGTAGTGTTGATCATTTGTTATACGTGTTTTGAAAAATTAAAATGGCTTAAACGTCAAAGAGAGATTGTATTTTTGCGATTGTAAATGTTTTTATGGAATTGCGTGCCACTTTGTATGACTAATATTATTGTATTTTCTATGAATGATGCACGTACAATCTATGCAACATTTTTTACGAGCATTAACTACCAGCTTCCAGTGCAATGTAGTCTAGAATGTTCTATTCTTCGTATTTATCTCTATTATGTTTAATCTTTTTGTTTATTGCTCTTTCGGTCACCAATTCCAAGTTAATACACAAAATGCAGCTATAAATATTTGATATAAACTATAATTTTATGTTTCTCAACTTACCCCTTGAACATTTCCGAGACCCCTAATATTTACAACGATTCCACCTCCGCCACCCAATCCGAGTTGTGCTTTTGCTAGTAACACTAAGGATAACAGAATCACAATACGGATTGCTACACTGTCTTCCAGTGTCCATAAAAGTCTTCTCCTTTTAAAATTCATCATTTTGAACTAATGAACTATTTTGCACTTTATCAGACACAAACAAATTATATCAAAAAAGACTGAATCTAATTAAAAATTAGAGAAAACGAAGATTCCTTTGAGATTCACATTGCCCCAATTCACGAGTTTAGCTTAGCTTAAGTCTGCTCAGTCATGTTTTTACAAACTGCCTATTACAGTCCGTATGAAATGACAAGTTCCAGTATTTCTGTAGACATATGCAGTGCAATGATTCCATTTTTACTTCACCCCCTTGCAACTACATTATTTCTTCTAAAGGACCATCACTGATAATATTCCACTTGGCAAATTAGATGTGGGAAACTGGACTTTTTCACATACTTGTCTTAGTTCCTAAGTTGAATAGAATGAAAGGATATCATACAGGAAACTATAAACGTGGACTAGAACTGTTTACGCTCACTAAAATGTTAATTTTCCTACTTTCACACAAAATCCAATGAAATGGACTAGATCTGGGGCATTGCAGAATGACAGTGATCGGGAAGCCAAATCTTGAGTTGACACAAGCGATAATATGTAGATGCTTGCACGCTTTCTTCTTTCAAGATGCTCGTTTTGAAGTCGACGGCGAGAACAAGGCAAGACAAAAAGGTTTGCATCCTTTGTTCGTTCGTCGTATCATTCACCAGGGACTTTAGACCACTAGTTTACTTGCATACCTAAATGCTATTCTACAATCTGATAATCGTAACACTACAACTGCTACATCAATATTCATATTATGAATATTATTGTCATAATCGTAAACAAAAACAAATGCACACAGACACTGCAATAAACACCTTCACACGGTTGACTTCAATCGCAAAAGAGTTGCTACACACTTATGATTGCTCTCTGTAACAAAAGGTTTAAGTTTGTAAAGTATCACTTGCACAGAATTTAGTGCGTCATGTCATAGTGTACTTATTCCAAATTATAAAGCACGTATCTCAGGTCTTCATCATCCCAGATATGTACCTGTCTGTTTGTTTTAAGATAAAACACTAAAGCACCTGTAAATAAACAACAACAACGGTCGGTAGTCGGTGTGCAGTTAAAAAGAATGCTTGCTTTTATTTAGCTGTTAATGCATTTTTTGCTCAGGTAGAAGCACAAAAGTTAGGTAGATAGAGAGATTCCTTGCAAGTGTAAAAAATGGCGAAAATATGTCTATAAGATTACAGAGATAACGTTAGTTAGCAGCATGTAATCCACGGAATAAAAATATCCTTTTTCCTTTCTTCCATTTTTATTGTGTCCTCGCGCAAAAACTATATGCAGGGATGAGTAAATCCCACCATTTTAATAAATCCCATCCCAGTGGGAAAAAGGTTTTTCCCGGGAAAAAGTCCAAAATGTCCAAAAGTGCCTTAAATACACTGGTAAATGAGGTATTGTACACATTCAATTGGTATCACTTTGCCCCATTTTAAAGGCTTCTTTTTGAACGAAAATTAAAGGTAAAGCTTAAATTAAAAGGAATCAGGCAGCTGACTACAGAAAATCGCCCAACTTGGCATTGTAAACAGCAGCTTAGTATTATTAGACTAATAATATTAGTAGTGTACTAGAAAATATAATATGCTCATCATTAATGGAAGTAAACTCCACCGGCACAAACACCACAATTATCGGCCCTGACACAACAATTTACGATTGGCATGTTGACATCATATCAACCAGGATTTGAAACAAAACCGAAGAAGGTATCTCGGAATGACTGTGATAGACAGGACAGGGACAATGGTGGTGGTGGGGAGTGGTAAATTTAACACCAAGCCTAGTACCAGTCGACCTTTAATGAATGACCAGATTTGGGAAATTGTGACCAATTGTACGGGAATTAGCTAACTGCTTTGAATTTTTAGATTTGACAACATGTCAAGGTCTCCAGCTACGTTCATTATCGGCGAGTGTGCCTTGAATAAAAAAGGGCCTTGATTCCATGTTCCACTCCAATGAATGATAGCATTCGTTAAATGCACTTCTTATCATGTGATAGTCATGCTCATGTCTCGTGTTCAGTACGAGTTTGTTTGATTTGTTTTGAAACTGATTGATTTTTTACTTAATCTCGCTAATCAAATAACTCCGACTCTGACACAGACTCCTCCGGCAAAAGAACACAGATTTGTCTGGCACTGGCACAGCATTTCCCGGTGTCGAATGATGTTTTGTATGCTAACTGATTTATTATTTTTTGATGCCGTTCTCCTTTATTTCCATAATATTTATTGAGTTTAAAACTGCTGTTGCTTGTTTTGTTAAAATTGAGTTTAATGCTTCTTTAAATATAACAGGGTTCTTCTCATTATGCCTCTTTTGGACTTTTGGACACTTGGATAGGGTAAGGTGGTATTTACCACCAACCTCAAGTGTATAATACCGTATTTTACCGGTAAAAACCGGGAAATGGGAAAAATACTTTATCCCACCTTCTCATTCCTGACTATATGTTCGTATTGTCAACTCTGTTGGTTGTGGCATTGTTGTTTCAGAGATTATCAGATTACCTTGCTTTCCTTCCTTTTGCAACAAAACTACACAAAAGGTATAGAAAAAGCATTTGAATCTTCACATAACAATCCGAACAGATATTATTCCAACCAAAACGAGCTACTAAAATTTAAATGAATTTTCAGCCATAATAATTCTTAATGCAAACACGTATGCACGTACTCAAATTTTAATGAAATTTATCAAACGTGCAATACATTTCATTTTTCAAGTATGCATTTCACAGCTTGTTATTGTTGCTACCAATTTTCACCCTGTATTACTGTCACATATTGTACATCTTACTACATCTCGCTCATTCCAATATCAAATATGGAGCACTAGTTATCATGAAGAGATGATGAGAATAGGGAGGAACACGTCGGTGGAGGGATATGGTTCAGTGCAGCGAGAAACTGTCACAAAAAATTAATGGTGAGGGTGGACACTGCGGCACTAATTAACATATAGATGCTGATGACACTTACTTACCCTCCGTAAAACTACGCACTGTTGAGTTAGCCTTTTTTCAGCAAACGTGCCAAAATACTGTGATTTAGAATTAGAATAGCACAGACCACACGACATCATCAGTTACAACTTTAATTTGGTAGAGAAAGAAACAAAAAATTAGTCACTAGATTATTCATGAAGGTGTCAACTTTCCAACCCTAGGATGCATTATGCATTCACAATTCACACTCGAATACTGTACTCTCATCAGTAAATCACTGTAAAAATTGGAGTAATGATAGTACGGACATTTAGGCTATTTTATCTAAAGGTTGTCTATTTCATGATCCTTTTTAATCATTTTAATGCAAACTCTATAAAAATGTGCTTAAACACTAAAATGCATGCATGCATACGACGAGTCGCGACTCAAAATCAACAGTAATATTGTTGCGAGATGGATAATACTGAAATTGTTTGGCCTCTGCTTTGATATTGAGCTTGGATTTTGGGGCAAGTTTAGCAAATAATCACACCACTCGCACTGCCATTTACTCACTAGTACAAAGTAGTTTATGTGACAAGTCCTCCTGTTAATATGCTTTAACTTGAATGGAGTAGTTGTGAGTACTAAAAATAATATTATATTTCATTATTTCAAGTAGAGTGAATCAGGTACATCCTCCGTATTATACAACGAACACGATGCACACTAAAACAACTCTATTTTCTTTTGCATATAATTCTGCCGTAGATTGATATTCTGTGTGTACTTTTGATTTGATCATAACGATTTTGTGATGATGGCTGAACACACTGTTTCTACCATACTAATGCCGCATATCAAAATGTGAAATTCAAGTTTAAAATGTTTTGTACTTTGCCAACTATTCGAGTAATCATGATCAACATTGAAAATTCTACTAGATAACATTTAAAGAGGAGAGACGTGGTTTATTCCCATTCTATTTCATTTCCTTCTTACTTCAAACAAACCTGGAAGCTCGTGGAGTCAACAATGCAGCACTTAAAATGGCATTTGTATCATATAATGCAGCCACGTAACATCAGCTAAATCAAGTAGTTCGTGTTTTATTGCTTCTATCGCGCATGTGTATCTTGCCAAAAGTACACAATTTTTAACCTTTGTTGCTACTGCTTCTCTCTGCCCCTGGTTCAGTGTTTAACCGACAGCTATACAAAAATCAGGATAATCGTACACCGAGTGGTTGGTAAAAATGGTAATGAAACTCAAGGTGGCACACCAGATTTGCCGATGTTCCTGATAATTTGGTATTTCGAGGGGAGGATAGGCTTTGGGGATGATGCATGCTTATTATTACTCCTGCTGCTGCCATGTTGCATGAATAGCGACATTTTTCCACATTGGGGTGGCTCTACTATTTTATATTTTATGGCAGCAGTGGTGGTGATATAACATAATGGCAAGTTCATTACAAGTGTAGCATATCGTTGTGCTGCGCCAGATTGGATGACTGTGAGTTTTCATGTTGCCGATGCATGCTGGTGATTTGACTCACCCACCTGTTTCCGGTCCTCGAAAAATGGGATTTTCTGCAATGCGTTTATGTTGTCAGTGGATTAATCACGCACCTACAATAATACTACCTACGCCTTTTTATACGACGACGTTCTTTCTGCTTCGTTTCGTGCTGTGTAAAAACATACAGACTTGATTAAGTCGAAAGGGAATGAAAAAAGGAAAACTTCCTTCGACTGATACACTAAACGACTAAATGATTCAAACGAATGTAGTCTGTGTGATTGGAGCAGTCATTACAGATTACAGCTTTCCTAGAACCTACTAGCGCAGAGGGATTCACAAAAGTAAGCAGGTGTTATGCTAGTTGTGTAATAGAGGAGATTTTTTTTGCAGAAGTTTAATAGTTAAATGGGGAGCCAGGTAATTCAATAAATCAGATAGTTTACGATTATCAGTTTGTTTTTTATGAGAATAATGGCAGAAATGATATGGCGTGCAATTCCAAAGCATTAAGGATTTTTATAATATCTTTGCATTACGTATAAATAATGTATTGGGGCTAGACTGTTAGTAGTATTGCTTGCATTTATGCTTGCATGCATGCAAGATGAATAAAGCATTAAAGCATCATCATCACATAGCCAGCCAGCCTGAAAGCGGAAACATCGGTGCAGCGATGCAAGACCGAAAAATAAAGTATTCCAAAGTAAACGTGCGAAGGGTTGAATAATAATATTACGTGGATTGTGGCTAATAACGTCACATCATCAGTTAAAAAGCTCACTGTAGATTTTTTAGATTTAGTCTTTTCATTGAAGCAACAGGTATGCAAAAAAATACTTGGTGGTACAATACAATCTGAAGCTTTCATGCGTTCTGAGACCAAAAAGATGAAAGACAAGATGTAGAGTACATTTTTTATAAATACCTAGCTTGTAACTCATATTCAATATTGCTACTGTCTTCCAAGGATTGCTACTGTTCAATATTACTATGCTGGTGCTGATGCTAACAGTTTGCTTTTGCTAAAATCAAGCCATCAAGCAATTATAGTCAGAAATTTTGTTCATCTATATGTTGGACTAATATGACTCAGAATAGTCACAATCAAACATGGATTAGTCATTTCTTGTGTCAAACAAAATCATTGAATCATATTGCAGCAGTCTCACTTCTCCCCGTACATTACGTACAGTGCTATGCCTGTACTTTCACCAAGGGTTTACATTGACTATTAAACGAAACATTTAATTGGTAAATAAATGACTAATGTGCCTATTAATATTTGTAATTGTAGTTAAAGGTCCTGAAGAAGCAAAGCATTTTCTTTGCCAAGGACTGTTGGCTTTGAACCTTATTTGACGAATAAGCACCAGTGCAACATTTACAGTTTACGCTTCTGCTAGTAGTGTTTAAGTCCCTGCTTTGAAAAAATGATGGATATGCATCAATTCCAAAAAATTGCATAACGCATTTCTGGGGTGGGCTGTAGCAAAGGGCAAACTGTTAACACAATACGAGTGCATCAAATGGAATTATTCACAGGGCAGACATGGCAGACAAGCGCTCAAAGTGGACGAGACGGCACTGTGGAGTATTGCAGTAATCCGTAATTATATTATGAACGATTAACCATGCAATAATGTAGACGAGGCTTGTAAAATCTGCACATAATGCACTTGTGACGGAAAGACAAAGTGGCAGTATTTTCAGATTCAGATATTACGCTTGAATTTGGCTATTCAATAATACAAAGTTAGAACTTAAGATAGAGTGGTCACCCCAGAGCCAAGCAAAAATACTAAAGAGTATGTAACTGCAATTAATTTCATGGTTCAAGGGCCATTATGAAACTGCCTCATGGTGCGTCCTTTAGCGTTATATTAAGTTAACTTGATTGCTCTTAGTCTTGTAACATTGCGTTATCAACTCTCGATTAATTTCCTATTAAATGCTCCTATTTGATTCTGGCAATCATATTTATATATTCAAGCCTGTATTATGGGTGAATTTGCCAATATGACTATGACACATTGTGTCTTTGAGTTTGACATCCGAAAGGGTTGCTTTGCTAAAATACAAGATTCAATGAACGCAACAGTAATATATTACAGTTTCTTTCATTTAATCGTATATCTTATGCTATGCTATAAAATAAAGCGTCACGGTATTGCACTGCGGAATAAATTTGCCATAAAACTGCCAATCAAGAGGGCATTCTTCGCTCATTATTAATTCCATCTGGAACTGGAACCAGAAGTACACGCAAAGGTATATGAAAAGCTATAAAACTACCGTTGCGTAGTTTATTTAAGCCTGGAGCCATCAACATCCAGAGTGCATGGTGCGAAAAAACCGTTACAGGTTTAAAAGAAACCATGCATGAAAAGATTACTTATTTAACAGCATTTAGTTCAAGGTCATCATGATCATTCTCAAAATTTCATATATCGAGACGAAAAGATAAAAACTTCCTCGGTCCAACCAAACCAATCAAAAAAGACGAAAGCTACTTTCGGAAAACAGCGGTCAAACCAATGTCATATTGGTACATGGCAGGTTTGACAACATTAAGCTATAATCGATATTTTGTTCGAAATGGTTTGTCGAAAAATGTGCGCATTCCCTCACATTTCCGTTCTCCACGCCACTTTGCTACATAATAACTTGCATGATTGCATGTACGTGTGACATGATTAAAGTTATCCGCAAAAGCTATTTATTAAAATATTACGTACACACTTGCATGTTAATCTGAATAGTCAATAGTATTTTTCAAATTATTCGTAAATACGAAACCTATTTACGAATAATATTCGACTGCAACAAATTAATGATTACAGATTGATGAAAGCATGCTTGGCAATGAATTTGCACGCATTGACATGAAGTTAATTCGTTACACTTTACCAAGGACATTGCATTAGAATAAAAATACTGCCCTACGCTAGACAACACTGCACTATACTAGACATTTGAATTTAGTGTTCAATTTTGCACCAATTTTTAACTGAGCAATACGTAGCTGCTGACATAAAAAGTTACAGTTAGTAGTTAGTTAAAAGTATATGGCTTTTTTAGCTCTAATTTATCGGAGAAATTCTCCTGGAGAGAAATCCTTCTCGATAAGTCTTACATTACCCACCCTTTAAACGTAAATAACTTATCTCCGGAAATCTCCGAAAGAACGACAAAAATATTTGGTTTAAATAAATATTTTAGCAGTATGTAGGGAAGAATTTTTAAAAATGCAAGAGGGATGGATTTCAATAAACTGTAGAGACAGTTTCTGAAAGATTCTTGCTCAAGTCTAGGCATTTGTCGAGACAGTAAAGCTACCGGAGCAAATTATGGAAGGGATGTCCTGAAAAGTTTTTCTTGCCGATTTGAGCTCTTCCTCAAGCCAATGCATATTAGGCTTGTAGATAGGCCATAACTCACCGGGTTCCTTGAGCTTTGAAAAGAGAAGTCACATTCACATTTCGCTTTTCTTTCTAATCACGTCGTTACGAAATCAAGAAAAATGGACGTTCTAGTTTTCGTAGCTGAACGCATATAATGTTGCATAAAAAATCTTATTTTCAGTAGAAATCAGACACCGTGTCTACGTAAAGAATGTATTATTTAGGTATATGTTTGTATAATGTGCTACGTTTAGTTGTCGCTGTCGATGCATGAACTAAAATTTTCCGTTACATTGCCTTCCTAATTGTATAAAGTCATTTGAATGCAAGGAAAAGGTGTGTCCTCCTTCACACAAATCTTGCTCCTTTACAAAATGCAGGTCAATTTTACAAGATTTCAGGATGAATTTTGTTTGTCAACGATTTTGGCATAACATGTGAACATTAAATCGTTACATAACAGAAACATGCCTAATATTTGTATGTTATTTGTACAAAGTATACAATGTAGTTGCGATATTGTCACGAATGCTATTTTTAATACATTCAAAACTAATTTGGCTTTTGGTGATGTTTCTGAACTTTTGAGTCTAGAGATGTGTGGGGCAAAACCAAATCAAACAAAGTAAGCACAGGTATCGCGAATCATTAAACATTACGATCTTTGCTTTTCTTATTTCACCTATCAAATAATAAAGACAAAACGTTACAGAACAATATATTTTCTGACGTGAGGAAAAGTTAAGATATGTCCCTGGGACTACAAGAAAAGGACATTAAGATTGGTGTCCTATCCCAAACTTTTATGCCTTCATTTGAAACTTAAGTACTACTATAATAGCTAGAATTTAAAATATGATATTTTGAACGGGCTTAGTCTAAAGTAACTGTAAAGTTTATAATTTATTCGGCTCGGTTTGAATAGAAATAACGTATTGATATAAATACATTCATAACAATGCTTTACACATCTGTATAATAAATTCATCAATATTACTGTACAAAAGTTATCGAAAACATCCAATGAAACCAACCTCTATGAAAAATGTGCTTATGTATTTAATCTATTATCAATCCCCTGATTTATCTTCCTTAATTGAGGAGATCTGCGGTGGTGTTGTATCCCCTTCACCAGGAGGAGGAGGCACATTCGAAGCTTTTGTCAATGAAACTACAGCTGAACCAGGTGGAGGACGACTCATATCCATATTCATATCCCAGCCCTGCTAGTAGAATAAAAAATTTATTCAAAACTACTGTTACACAAAAGATCAAGCCATTGTTCAATAGATGATATTTAGTACCTGTTCCATCCACTGTTGCTCTTCATAGTGTGAATGATCTTCATGATAGTAAGGCGGAGGCGGATGGTTGAAATATTCTGGATTAGGTAAATAATCGGGCCCAGGTGGAGGAAATCTATAATCATGAAAAGTGTAAGAATTATGACAACCGTTAGCATTAAGACAAAGTTGTAAAATACTGTTAAAGTTTGCTTACGGTGGAGGAGGAACACTGGTATCGAATGGAGGAGCACCAAATGGTGGGGGTACATGAGGCGGTGGTGGCATATCAAAATTCTTTCTGCTATATTCTCTTCTGTCAGCAGTCATCACCTAATTGAATTCCAACAAAGGTTGAATTAATTACGGAACCATAAATTATTTAATGATAAATACTCATTAGCTAAAAGATAGTTGATAGTTCCAACAAACCTGAATCGTATTCTCTTTAGGCTCTTCCCTACGACGCATTTCTTCCTTATTTCTCATAGGATTCATTCCAAACTTTTTCGGGAAAATTATTGTCGCATTTCCACTTCCACCATACTTTGAGTTATCATTAATCTGGACTGCTATTATTCCTCTGGAATCTGCCTACAATTCGTAGAGACCACAAAGTATGCATAATTTATGACACTTAACTTGCTGATTTATACTTTGATATTCATGAAATCACACAACAGCCTACCTTTCCAGGTGGATGCTGTGGTCCAGGTCCAGGACCACTCCCTCCAGCATCGAAACGCATCCGCTTCTGTCTATCGCAGTACGCTCTCCAAGTGTCTTCAGAAAATCCATAGTTAAAGTAATCAGTGATGTCAGCACCGGGTTTTCGCCAAGGCTTGTCTTCAACTGAATCGATATTAAAGTCCAAAGCAGGAACTCCGTTGATCGTTCCAGGAGATTCAAAATCTTCTACCGAGAACTTGCCCTAGCGCACAAGAAATTAAAGACTTTCTAAAAATATACAAAACCTTGATCATTGATTGTAATTTATAAATTACCAGCTACCTTTTTATCTGGAGGTGGCCCTGATCTTTTAGTCTGTGCAGTTCCAAAGGGAGTAGGAGCAGTGGCTTTAATTTCACCGATGGTGACCTGTACTCCATCATCATCGTCATCATCTGAATCTTCATCCTCGTCGTCATCCTCCTCATCTTCTTCATCCTGCAGGGCCAAGTAAAACAAATCACTTAAGTACCTTCATATAAACACACTCGTCGCCATGCATGAAGCATTCCGTTTAAAGAGGTACATTACTCACATCACCACCAGCTCCAACACCGGCCACATCTTCAGGACCAGGTTCCCCTTCAGGTTCCTTGTCTCCTGCCACAGCTTCCCTCTCCTCAACACCTCCAACGGCAGGGGCTCCTTCTAGACCGGACTGAGACCCACGACTCTGTTCATCCTCAAACTCCTGAGTCTGCTCTTGCTTCACGGTAGAGTCACTCTCACCATATAACCACTCGTCCTCCTCCCTCACATCATCCGCCATTTTTAATCCGTACAACTGATCACCTCAATAACCTTCCAAAACTCTTGGACCCTCCTTGACTCAAACTTATCTCCTAAACAAAGCAACTCTCCGCGTACTAATTCGTTTTCCGATCCGTAAATCAACACAAAGAAACCGGTACAGCTATCATTAACTGAAGCAATACGTCCGTTATACAGTTTTATAAAAGCAATCACCGAAATAGTCTTTTACAGACAATTGATTAAACTTATGAGTTGAACCGGCTTAAAAGGCACATAAACATTATGCAGCTCATCTGACAGAAAAAAAAAATCTCAAAGATTTCAAGCAATCCGCCTTGCAGATGCGGGGTGTTTGTAATGCAGCTAAACTGCACACACATGCGACGCTAGACAAAGACAGGCTGAAGCTTCATTGGGTTTCTTATGAAGACGCGATTCATTACTGCTGCTACATAATTATATGATTTTATGCAATTAAAGATGCCTGCATTGTTTATTGTAATTATCTGGAATTGGTAAGAATTGCAAAGTGTGATGATATGAAGATAACATGATAGATGATGGATGATACAAGGAAATTATAATAATTGCTTTTGGAAGAAACCGAAAAGCTAAGTTTTCTTTGGCATGTATAACTGGCTTATAGTTTATTGTTTTGTGGTCAAATTTGCTGTTATACATTTAAAGACATGAAATGTCTTGTAAAAAAATTGTACTGCCAATTTGAGAACTCCAGTGCTTTACTAGCTACATGGTAGAGTATTCCTGCGAAGATGTTTCCATTATCGGTAGAGTTGGACAAGTTCAGGGGACAAAGGCCGTAGAATCATAGTCAGCTCTGTAGAGTTGCTAAAAACCGTTTACTTCTTGAGAAGTCCAGCGTATCCGTAGGTTCCGTAGCTGTAGTATGGGCTGTATCCCAAGTACTATAACAGAATTAAGCAAACATGACATTACAGTTGTGATAGGATGGTCTTTGATAGTAATTACAAATTTCAAAGTTTGAAACTTACAGAAGCTGATGGGTAAGAAGCAGCAGCATAGGTCACTGGGACAGAGTTGTGGACAACAGCGGAGGAGGAAGCGACGTATGGTTGTTGGACATATTGGTACTGGACATTGGATGGTTGCACATATTGGTATTGGACGGATGGAGAGGCAGAGTAGTAGAGGGAGGATCCTCCAAGGGTGGATACAACGGAGGTTCCGGAGACGGTGGCAACGACGGCCAAGAGAACAGCGGCGAAAACCTGAAAATTGACAGAAAATGACAATTGGTTATTTGAAACGGATAAAGGAAACGATGGGAAATTGATTGCACTTATTTTTAGGCCTTCTTACAGCGTTCATGTTGATGGTTGAAGTTTTGGCAAAACTGCACAAAAAGTTAGTTTCAAGAGAGTGTAAACGGCTTGAATCAGCTCAACAGAGAGGATCAGATGAATCTAAACTTTTTCCCTGCGCACTTTCCCTATTTATACGAATTTCTCTGGAAGATGCCATTCTTGCGATTCTTGCAACGTTTTCCAGCCTTGAGTTTTACATAATACGTGAATAACAACCAAAAGTTATTCAATTTGCTCGTAACGATTACTGATTTGGGTACGCTGGAACAGAACCACTTTGACTTAGTCCAAATGGAGAAAATAGCACTAAAGAGTTCATGAATCTTTCAAGGTGAAATGAAGACCTACCCTGTTGAGTTATTGTGTGCGTGCTACCTAACTTTCTATAGGTATATTAACGTAAAATTGCATACGCCTTAAAGCGTAACACTCGGTTTCAGCATTTTTATTGGAGATTCGCAGCAACATTCTTTGGAAAAATGAAGAAGTGGATTGATAGAAAAGCAATCACTAACAATATACCTGGTTATTATAATGATGTACCTGGCTGGACAACAGGGTCCAAAGTGTGTACTTACCCACGCAACTAATCTCGCAAACCGTGTACCGTAAATGCTCTATTAGAAGCCCCGGCTTCTATTAAAAATTCGAAATATTTTGCCCCGGCTTATAACAGAGACCGGCTTCTATTGGAAGTCCGGCTTATATGCAATTCAGCCAAAATTTTACTACACAACAAACTACCTACACATTTTTCTTATAAACTTTATTTAAACGAAATCTCAAATTAGGCTCAAACATTATTCATCTCATTATTCTCATCATCAATTATAACTATTTCGTTGTTTTCTGTGTTCATTTCACCAAATAATTCCTCCGAAACTACATTATCCATTTTAGACTGACTCCAATACTAACTATTTAAATGTTATAAAACTCACCGAGGTCAACTTTTTTCTTTTGCCACTCTCAAACCTGCTTGGAATCAATTTTGAAATGCCGACTTGTAGCTTCATTACTGTTTATTCCGCGTACTCAATTACATTTAGCTTAAAGCCAATAGGATAACTATGTCGTGGCATTTAAAAGCAATACTAGAACTGGCTTAGTTTTTTAAACTTACAAAGCTTAATTGAAAGCTATGCAAACTTGCTTAAAGTTAAAAACTGGCAACTTTCCTGCACGCAAAACATTTGGTGACGACGCACAACCACATGATTCATGTTTTCATGAAGTTTCAGACCCGGCTTCTATCAGAAGCCCGGCTTATATCTCAAATTTGGAGCCAACATACCCGGCTTATAATAGAGACCGGCTTCTATCAGAAGCTGGCTTCTAATAGAGCATTTACGGTACTTATGGACATGGCGCAACCGACCAGAAATCCAGACCATGTTTTTACTCGACTACTTTCGCAAGGAACTAATATTATGGTAATATGGGCTTATAATTCATGATTTGTGATAATAGAGCAGGACAATAGAAAACTTGTTCTTGCCTATACGTATAGTAAGGGATGATTGCATTGCATCAATATTGCTTCTGGTTCATTAACCAACTGCTGAAGAATAGTATGTAACCTTAGTGGACCAGGAATAATGGGTTTGGGTTCGGATATGCGTTAAAGGTAATAGGAACAGGGTGTTAGCAGTTTCGCACAAAAAATTATCTGATTGTGATTGCTTACCATAAAAAGATTTTTGACAAGAACTGTCCAGTAGCTAATGTCAAAGCGGAGTTGTCAAAAAGACTGCAGACTGCAAATGAAAATCTTTAATGGTAGACCATATAATAAATAGAGTGTGACAATTTTTGATTTTTATATAAATATCGTTTTGCAAAGGAATGAAAAAATGAAATACTGAGATATAATGTTACATAATATATGCGAGCGGTCATCAGTTTTTAAACTACGCAAAGAGTTCTAGAAACAAAATGAAGAGTTCTTGGCCTCGGGGTACATAGACAGGTGCTGGAAACGTGACACGCCCGATTTCTGGCCATTCTCATTTCATAATACATCATCCTTCTCACTCTCACCATATTAAACTGATCGTTAGCTTGTCCAGTTAGCTCGCTTTTGTACACAAAATCGTGCTTTAGTTTTGATATATTATACACATTATTGAAACCTCCGAACGAACAGGAGTCCTAAGCAAGTCTGCGTTACCAAAAAATTTGAAATTAAATAAAGCAATGACCCAACAGTTTTTTATTTTCCCGTAATTCTAGATGTATTCCAACATAATATTCTGCTTCCAGCTTTGGACCTACAATACTGTCAGGTTTGAATTGTACCAATTGAATTGTTCCAGTGAATATTGCTGGTGCTTAATATACCTGATCTGATATCGAAAGATAAAAGTAAGCAGAGGAAAGGGGATGATTTGACTAATAATTGATGAATTATATTGATGCTTTATACGAAAACAGAAAAGAATGCGACCATAATAATACCCAACTGGAAAACAGGTTTTCTTCCTCTTCTTAGAGATTCGTTACTGACTTTTTCATCCTGGATTCACGGATTCACCCTCACATCGCGCATCGTAGCATCTTTCATCTTAATTGTAACTAGCCCTCTTAATCCATTCTGCGCTGCCCACCTGTCTTTCACCCTAATTTATTGCAGCTATTATATTATACCCATACGCCATACAACTCCACACTTTTCAATTCAATCAATTTGAATGCTGGAAATTATAATTACTTATGTATTACAGTGTCAATACAGAATATCAAGCAAAGCCATTCTACTCGTTTGATGTACATTACGAGGTAGTTTTCATATTCCATTTCTTTATAAATCTTACGTCAGTGAACCATTGTTATACTAATCAAAGTTGCCAAAAGGGTAGGATAGATAATGTATGTATTTCTCCTGGCAAAAGTAATTACTATTAACTTTTGCATCAAAAAGCCCATTATTGTGTCGGTTGCTCCTTCCATTCTTTTCTAGAGCATGCGATTAAAACATGATGCAAGAAACATGAGACAACGATAATATAAATGATGTGGATGTCGGTTAAGGCTGGTTCAAGGTCGGTTCTCGCCATTCTCGGCAACAAATAACCGGTGTGGTCAAAACTGGAAAGCTGTTGTTAATTTTTTACTAACATGGTCGGCTTTGGAAAACAAGACCTCGTTTTTACGAACAACTTCTACTATTACTATTGCCAAAAATATTGAGTGTAAACCGTAGACAGTACGTCAATTGCCAACCGGCCGGCATCGGCATGTCATGTCAATGAGAAATGTCATGTAGGTATGGTCAACAAGATAAGTCAAAATTATATACACATTGTCACATTGGTAAGAAATGGAATGAAACCACATAAAACGCTTGCTGAGTTTAATTGCATTGTTGGTTTCATTAAGTGATGCTACAAATAGTTCGCCTTAGACAACCATTATGATTAAGAATCTTAATTTAAAATTAATATGGTCAATTTTGCTGCATCATCCTAAAACTATGAAATTGTATGAAAAGATCGCAGTCAAGAAGTTAGCTTTTTGGACAAAGGTTGCAATGGCTAATGGATGGGCAAAGCGAGAAGCTACTTTACAGCAGTGGGAATTTCTTGCTCTATTCTTCTTCCCATATGATTATGGCACATGTGTTGAGAATCGGATATTTCCCTGCTGGAGTATTGGAGTTTAAACCGTAACTTTGCTGACGGTTAAACACTAAACAACAGGTCATATTTGCAAAGTATATACCTTGTTGTCCCTTTTGGTGTCATCATTTGTTGCTTGTT
This sequence comes from Entomobrya proxima, assembly GCA_029691765.1. NCBI lineage: Eukaryota > Metazoa > Arthropoda > Collembola > Entomobryomorpha > Entomobryidae > Entomobrya > Entomobrya proxima. The sequence continues at coordinate 3,757,386 of CM056168.1, forward strand.
AGGTTGGTTCGGCTCAGGTCAGGTAATCAAGTAATCATTCATCCATCATGGGGAAAATGGGTTTACAAATTGCTGCAAGGCTGGAGAATGTAAAGCAAATTGAGGTTTGTGGAGCTGATTTTCGGTGGTACATTAAAACTCGGTGTACAAACTGTGGCGAGATGTCCGACAAATGGCAATACGTAACTGTTAGTGAAACTCACGAAGGACGAACCGGGAGATCTGACTGTCACATGAAGGCCAAGTGTAAAGGGTGCACGCGTGAAGTTTCTTTAGTTATTTTAGAGGACACCATTAAGCCTTATCTTTACAACGAGGACAAGGAGGAGGATTTCCAGACCATCGTTGTTTTTGAAGGGAGGGGCTTGGAAGTAGCGGATTTTGATTTTAGGGTTAGTAAATTACTTGATGTACATGATTTGGAGAAAGTTAACGAATCCCAATTTCATTGCAATCATATTTCATGTCATTTCTCGTTAAATAGGGAGGATGGATCGTAAAAGCACTAAACTCATCTACCGCATTTGACAACGTGGACTTGACTGAAAAAGACTGGGCGGATTTTGACGAAAGGGCCGAAGAGTCTGTGGCTATTTATGAACTTCAACATAAAATTGTCAAAGCATAAGTGTATATAAAATGCTTTTAAATGCTTAACGTGCGTTCTCATGTTCCGTGATACAAACTTGAGAAATAAAGTTTCTGCCAAAAGCTTCAAGAATTTTCATTTTTTTATTTCAGAAATTTGGAATTTGTTTCTTTTTTATTTCAAGTTTTTTTTACAATATTCTTTGACGATTCCGTACTTGGCATGTTTGTATAATACATCTTTATAATATTTTATATATAGAGTACATAATAATATAGGTATGTATATCCTAAATAATCAGACGTAATCAATTTTATAATACATAATAATTTATTTACCTCTGTAATATATATAGAATTTATGTATATTTAATAATTTATTATATAGGAATATACAATCTTATAAATATGGATCTTATATATCTTTTTACAAATAATAATATGATCCATTTTCGCCGCACGCAAGGGACTGGAACTCTGTTTCAATTCAAAAATCTTATTCCAAAGAAAAAACTGTATAATCTTCATCAATATAGCATCATGCATGCACCATGCATTAAATTGTCCACGGAATCGTGTAGCATATTATAACATACGCATTTCAGAAATAGCCGAGCAACCTTGTAATTAAAACCGTTTTCGTAGAGGTGGTTTAAGACACCATAATAACCCAGCAGTAGTTGTACAGAATAACAAATTGCAAACTAATGGCTACAATCAACGAGCTTATATTTTGTGCACATCCCCCTGAAGCTTACGGGATGTGTATTATAAATATAAGCTCGTTGACTTCGAAATTCTTAATTTTACACACGTCTCTACGTTTTCATGTATTAAATTGTGTAGCTAGTTGGTTTTAACGTGTTGTACAGAGTACATGCCTATTTTGAATTAAATCAATAGATAGTTAACTAAAAGAAATGAAATAAATAAGGATTCGCGTCTTTTGTTTCTGAAGAAAAATTTTCAGACTGAAAATGATAGATCCCCTTTTCGTTTTCCATTAAAGACCTGGCTAAGCTGGTTGGCTACCGTGGAGTATCTCAGCTAATCTTCATCTTTAATAACCTTGCCCTCTGTCTGACCGTCGTTTGTAATCTGTCTCATCATTATACGTAATTTTATTATCAAGCATCATCATTTTCTAGTAGTCAGGATTTGCACCGTACTCTACGACTGATTGAATTAGCTTCTTATTCATTCGTTAAACACTAAATAGTAGATTGTTTTGATTCTATACGATCGTTTTTCACGGAGGAACAATCGTTATAATCTGCTGCTATTTTAATTCTGGTGTATTCTAAAAATTGCAGGCTTTTCCAATATAATATTTTACGATACAGCGACTTTGAAAAAATCGAAAATCAAAGGTACAAAGAAGCACAGTCAAGAGTATGATTTCTTCCTTCCTAAATTCTGAAAGTCCATTATACTCACATTTGCATTCTGGAAAACTAGTAATAAGCCATGTTTTATTTTATTGTTAAAAGGGGATTCTCTCGGTGAAAGTACTCGAGAATCTTTGAAAGTTAGATATGGTTTCACATAGTTCAAGTAGCCCATTAACAACATAATATAGATAGATATTCCGTTGATGGGAAAGAGGGGAAAAGGATATGAAAATATTGAACCCAAATTTTAGTCGTCCTCATTGTGAGTGCTCACACTACATTTTTGTACCAATTATAAAGCATTTCCATGCTTTTCCTGACAATGAATATAATTATTCCGGGTTTTAGTACACGTAAAACACGTTAATATTGAATATCGTACATAAAGCAACCGACCTTATTAATTAAAAGTAACATTACCGATACTATTATACAAAGTGGCTGGCTAAATTTTAACTTTGAATCATGGACATTCGACTCTATTTTATTTGCGCGGAGAAAGCTACGAAACTCTCAGCTTATTTGCAAATCCACAAACACCTCTTTTTCGAGCCCAGCATTTATAGACTGACAGACTGTTTTGTTTCGTAGCTTTCCCCACTTTTGCAATAAAATCAAAAGCTGGATCATATCCAAAGTATAAAATGTTTTGCACACACGCTCCTTTTGCATATAATCTTTTAGAACCGAAACGAAAATTTGTTCAGTGAAAAAGCGTCTTCTTAATCTAGTTGATCCATTGAGTCGGTATTTTGTATCATTTAAGATGCATGTATGTATCAAAACCGCCTTAATTATTTTTTTCATTTAGTATAAAATGGCTCTGGAATTCTTCTTAGCTCAATTTATAAAAAGTTGGTAATAACTATCTAGAGGTAACTTTACGCAAAAGTCAAATTATTATAGCATGCAGGGGAAAAGGACAAATTAAAACTGGGAATTAAGTTCATTTTTATGGAAGTATACGGCTAAAGTATAAGTGAAAAGTACAACACGAGTAATAAATACAAGCAAATCATAAATTAGTGTACGCGATTACAATTCTAGAGAACGGAAATGCAAACATTGTGATATATAATTTGTAGTCAAGTAAGATTCAGTGTTGGTTGATAGTAAATTCTGCCTATAGTTCCAAGTACAAAATTAACAATTTTGATTAGGAATGTGAACATGTTGTGTGGATGATAATGTTGAATTAGGTTCTTTTTTTACGTTTATTGTATCAATAATCATGTATGTAACAACGTTTTTAAAAGAGAACAATACTTTTCTGGATTTGTTGCTGTTGCTTGATTGGAATGGTTTCCTTGATATTTCATTAGTTTTCACTGTAAAATACCGTTTACGTCTCTAACCACGCTACATAATTGTGTCTCTAAAGTGTAGTAATCTACGACGAGATTAATGGTCAAGTCTAAGAGTTAGGTGTGTGTATAAACTAAAGCTAGTGATCCTCTTCATGTAGTAATATGAGTAGTAGTGTTACGTAAAGTACGACTTGTATAGTATATCCTCAGCAATAATTATTAGTTTCAATTTAACTTTCTCAAGTTCTCGAGTCGCCCCACCCAATCCCTTTCCCTTTCTTATGCAATCTTTTAGTGACCGCTGATGAGTTTTCAATGATGAGAAATTCAGAGAAATCAAACCAAAGTTTAGGCATTTTATCTGCTGGGAAAAGAATGAACTTTCTCACTACATAATATAAAATGTTTTTGCAACCGTTCTCATAAAATTGATAATGTGCACGGTGTACTTTTATGTATTATTAGCAGCTTTCATAAATTTCCCTCATTTGCTCATCATCAATCATTCCTACATTTTCTAGGATTCATTGTATACCTGTAATTTTTTTTAGCTACTTCTCTCATTCGTCTATGATAGTTTTTTAAAAACTAATCTTAAACTGTAGAGTCGAATGCGTCTTTTGTCATTTATTTCTCTCACCATCATCATACGATTTATTAAAAATTAAATGATTGATTATACCTTGTACCTACGAATATATAGTTTTTATATGATACACTTGACTCTATAGAGCTATATTAATTAACTATTTAACGACAGTGTATGTAATAGCTGATGATATTATTTTAAACGATCTCTCTGTCCGTCCTAATTAGTACTTTAATCACTACCGTACTTACTAGCTAGAGATGATATATATTGATTCATTTTTTCCAAAAAAGTATGTTTTCTTATCATCGTATTATTTTATTGTGATGTAAAAAGTTAAGTATGGATTTTCATGCAAATTACCAAGCACATGCGCGCTATTTCACAATCATCATTCATCTTTTTTGTATGCTTGATCATCATCAACCATTTATGACAAAGTTTCAGTTGGGATAGTCCAAATTACAAACAATATTCTGTGACCAACATTATAACCAAGCTTATTGTTCGTGACAAGTCATGCACTACTTTTATGCAAACACATTTTGTGTTTTTAATAAGAGAAGAACAAGCGCAAGCGGCGGAAATCGACAAGCCGAAAAAAGCAATAAAGTGTTGAGAATGCGTACCAAAAATACTTTCAGAAATATGTGCATGAATCTTAAATCATCATGATCACAAGATTCATTTACCACACAAGCTATTTGCAACAAAACTCGGGTCTGTCTGACGCGTGACACCGAAAACACTTTCTTAATTCCTGCAAAGCCGCCGTGTTTTGCGTATAATTTATAATTGTATCCAGCAAGATGCTATCAAAGCATTTATGATTATAGTCTACCATATTTTTATAATAATAAAATCTGTATAATTACTACTGTAGTAAGTAAATTCTGTGAGGTACATTTTAAAAATATAATATCATGGATTATAATTTATAATAATATATTATAGTACAATATAATCTATATTTTGGTGGTATTTTAGCCTAATAATAATATCATTTGATTGATTGCGCTATATCAAGCGGGGACAGAGTAAACGTCAACAATTCATCGTTAATTTTTTGCGGTAACACACGCGCTCTAATATATTGCGTACATACATACATACATAAATCCAGATACAGAGACATGTAGAGCAGCACAATAATAATAAATATAGTAAATATTTAAATTCTTTGAAGGTACGTTAAAAAAGTCGCGGACCGTGTCAACATTTTTACGCCTAACTTTTAATAATATACAATATTATAGCAATTGATGTAACAAATATATAAATATAGCTTTGGTGTTTTCATGTATGTGTGTAATCATAATTAGGATAATTAGAGAAATTCGTACAATAACTGATTAGCTTTGTGTGGTATTTACGCAAAACGTACATTCGTACACCGTGACACATAGGTTTATAATTATTGATACTCATAAGATTTTTTTAGACTTTCATAACATTTTTGACGATGATCAAGATCACAAAAAAAGTTTGGTCAGTACAATTCTCGTACTCATAAGAATCATAATCAGAATGTGTTTTGCAAATACATTTTGAGAGACACCGAGGTATAAACTTTGATAAGCTGTATAAGTTTCCATTGTGGAGTTACATTTCAAATGCAACACTGCTTTGTGTTAGTACAGCAAATTCACAATCGATCCTTGAAAATATTCCATGACCGAATCAACAAAACAGTAAAACCCAAACGTTCGATCTTGTTACTGGCAGGTTGAAAAAATCCGATTTGTCATGAAGAAGAGATGGTGGTGGCCATACCTTCTTTTTCCCAAGTTATTCCAAATATATTGGGCACGCCAATTTCTACGAAGAAGGGAAGGAACAATAATTGCTTCACTGATCAGATCATTGTAGCGGATGTGCAGCAAGGCGGAAACGAAAATGATTTATGTTCATTGACGGAAAGGCTGCGTAGCACTGAAGCACTCTGGACCTGGACCGCTCTGAGTCACTTGCAATTTTCCAAGCGAGCAAACAAAACAGACGACGACAATCCTGATTTACGTTCTGGCGAATTGAAAAGGATATCTTAGTAAAAGACAAGACGCAGTAGTAGACAGACATGATTGGTTAGTAGCGAACAAGTCTTGGTTTAGAAGCTTTTAAGAGTTTTCATACGTCTACGATAGATCTCGTAACACCCCCCGTGTAAAACAGTTGTATATTTATGATGATGAGGTGGAACGCCTTCTTTTCTTCGGTTTTCCGTACGTTTTTTTAGAAAAATTAAATTGTAATTTTCCACGATGATGTAGAGAAGTATAGATATTTACTTGTAAATATATGATAGGCATAATTGTATTGTAATAAAGAGTAGTACAATTCTGGTATTTTTTAGCTATAACGATGAATACACGTACACAATGTCGCTTGGACCACTTGTTGAGAGATGATGAGAGATTTTTTATGCTGCTTGTATATTATTGTAATTTTTCATACCTCATGATGCATATAAAAATGAAATAAATCTTAGCGAGCTCCGTACGAGGGTCGAAAAATTCAGTTTGCACGATGATTGAAAGTTGTATTCTAAATCAAAAATGGGCAGATTAGATGAAGGGACGCGGACGCACTGTTGCAACAATATCCAGATAGACAAGAGGGACAGCGTTTGCTAGAAAACGCTGTAAAATGTCTCAGTACAATATTTTTTAGCTTGGTTTTAAAGTGACAAGTCTGTATTTACACAAATCTGTAGAACATTATAGTGCCTTGGATAAAGTTTGGATTTCTTTTTATGAGATTATAGTTTTGTTTTGAAAAATACGCACGCACTAAACCCCACATTATGCACAGTTGTAGGTTGCTTAAAGACGCAGACGTGTTGGTTATTTTTGAAAAGTGTCTGACAACCCATGTGAACATTGGGTGGTAAAGTGAATAGGTATTTTCATGAATTTTTTGTTGGATTTCTGAAGACTGACTGCGTGCAAATTTGGTATAGCTTGTCGCATGCAGAATTATTCAGTCAGCAAAATTATGTTTCAAGTCTCACACCTGTATTTAAAGTATTAATAAATTAGCGCTTCATTAAAAAGGCACAAGTTTACGTCTAGACTTGAACTATGCTGGAAATCTGACTCACCAACGAAGAAGTACCAAATAGTTTATACCAGCCTATGACAATGTTTGATAAGTCCAGATCGTCAAGCATAATTTGTGCCACGCCCATGAATACCTTTCTTCCTTCGATTCTACCGTAGTCGCCCCATACTGTTACCTGTTTTTGAAAAGCCAGAAAAATTGTTGTATTTTGTATTTAAGCTTTGCATTTAAAAAATGCATTATAACGTTACCTGTAAGATACAGCCTTGATACTTTTCCCTGAAAGTCAACTGCTGCTGATATAACGGATCCAGCGTACGTCTCGCAATGCCGGTTTTGGCTTTGGCAACACACTTTTTCCCCTTCACCAAGTATACTTTCACGTATGGCGCTGGTGTCATCTACGAGCATTTGTATATATAATTAGTATCGTAATTGTGGCTAGAGCTTAATAGACTCTATTATCTATAAATTGGTAATAATGTTTTCACTCACTTTGGATCCGGGTTTGGCTTGAAGACCCCTGGCTCGAATAACTTCCACCTCGAGATTGCCCCTCCGATCACAGAGACTTAGCTGAATCTCACCGAGACTTGGCGAAGCTAATACTTGTCTTCCTACTAGCTGTCCCGGACCCAAACCTTCAATAAAGTCGGTAATGTGACCACTGTCACCAGCTCCGGAAAGTCGAGGTAGCCAACTACTTAAGGACGTTCATCGCCAATGAATGATTAGGGTAAAACAAAAAGACACAGAGTTAGCAAGATATTCTCATTACCACATTACTATTTTGAGCTAAATATTTCTGAAACTGGCTAAAATGAAATACAGATTGCTCTAATGTTTTTTCATCAGAACAATTGTAGTAAGAAAAAAATTAACCCAACTATCCACTAATGCGTCACAATAAGGAAACAAAATCATTCACATTCAGAACCTTCCACATTTATCTGACAGACAATAAGTTATATGCCTGCAGTTTATACTTCATTATGTACGTATCCCATTAAACTGGGGAAAGATCTGAATGCACACACCACAAAATGAAGCAAAATAAAATGCCTCAAAAATATAAAAACTGGCATATACAAATGCTCTTATGATCTATCGGCAGAACAACATTGATTAATGAAGATAACATAACCATATTATTATATCCATTCAAATATATATCTTGTATCCTCCTTAATTTATATAGAATCACGTCCAAGGGGCAATTTGAGATTGGAAAGTGAAAGTCAACAAAGGTTTATATTCCCTGTTGTGAGATGGGATACATATACATGATATTATATTCGCAGAGAGGTGAAAGTAATACTTGATACTATGTGCTTTGACTTTTGCACATTTGCTTGGGTAATCTAGTAATGCAACAAGAAACATGAAATTCAAACACCGTCATCCCGTTTCACAGGTACAGGTAAGTACACAGAGGGGATATACAGGGAAAATGGATTAAAAGAAGTGGTGGTGACACAAAGGTGAAGAGCAGAGCAGGATCAGAACAATTACAGTTCATTCCACTTCGTTGATTGTGACAATTCGATGTGCAGATAATAATTACAACTTTTTGCTGATTTGAACTTTTGTGGTATAACATGGTGAGATGCTGATATAGTCAACAGTGGAGAAAGTTTTAAAAGATGAGATACACGGAGCGAGAGAAAACGAGAGGTATAGAATCGTCTGCAATAAAAGTTACTCGTTAACATTCCATAGCTAAAGAGGGCTAGTTTTTGTACTTGGACAGTAAACGATAACGTGCAAAGAATGCATTAGAGAAACAGGCTTTTAATTTTAACAGTCATCGTGTCGGGGAGACATGAACTTTTGGTGAAAGGAAAAGGGAACGAATTGCATACATTAGAGTGGTGCTTCAAAAAAGAGTGAACGTTTGTAGTTGGTTCAGTCATCAATTTGTGACGTAAACTAAAAGGACCCTGGAATATGTAAAGTGCATTCTTGTTCTCAGGCAAATCTAACAGATTCAACTTATATATGTTTGCTTGCAGTGAGCATTCCAGTGACAAAACGATAATCTATATAAAATCTCATTCTATTGTAGACACAACACACTTTTTTTTAAAGGAACCGGGATTCTATGCAAAACACACAGAACACACACGACAAAGACACAGTGACACTATTTGTTAAAGCGCATGTGCTGGTTAGCCCACAAAATTCCATTGCTGTAATCATTTTCAATTCATTTAATTTTCTTGTTACTACTTTTTTGCAACTTTGATTAAGCATATGGAATTTTGTGGTTTTGAAGCAACAATTATTGCACACAGAAAGCACAAATACAAGTTGTAGCAAGTGATGCGACTATAAAAATGCGGATAAACATTAAAAGCTAGATTAGCTTTTGCTTTTTAGGGTGGAAAATCTCTCACGTTGATCCGTCTGACGACATTGAGTTTACACTTCCGTCTGTGGAGTCCTTCGAAGCCTGTTTCACCAAGCGTCTGGGCGAACTCGAGGGAACCCCTCCATCTATTATGCCATGATATAATAGGTATTCATACAATGACAGTAGAGAAAACTTTGTGACAATTGGCACCCATTTTGAATTGCTTTCAATAAAAGATGGAAATTATATAAACTTTCAAAAAGAACGTGGACAAAAAATTAATGTTCGGTGACTTGAAACGAAAAAGGGAATTAAAATGTTTGATATGTGGACCGACGATCAAAAAACTAGAGACAGAGAGAAGAGAGACAGACAGACAGAAATATAATGAAAGAAAGATGAAGTTTTAAGAAAGTGAAAAAAGAGATAGAGATGGAGAGAGAGAGAGACAGACAGACACAAAGAAAATTAGGGGATTTCAAGCAACTGTTGGCAAGCAATGCAATAAATAATGTACGAATAAACGACAAAGTTTACTACAGGCTCGACAGATACGCGGAGAAAAAGAAAACATCTTATGTAACAGGGGGAAAGTACAAATAAAATATGTTTTGATATACATATATTTATATAGCTGACTAGTAGAAAGATTTTTACTCACGCACTGCAAAAAGAACTGTGGCTATGTTGCGAATTACTTTCACGAAAAATATGCTTAGAAAAAATGCGGTAGTATAAGAAATGCACGCTCAACAACAATACAAACTTTGTTTGAAATCGAACAACAGTACAATCAACTTTCTGGAAAATGTAGTGTACGGCGAGTTCCTCTACACCTACACAGCTTTCTACGCTATTTGTACTAGTATTAAAAGTAACGTAATTGCATTAGCAGCAAGATAGCAAAAATACCAGAGTACATATAGGCAATTCTGTATTATTGGTAGGCTATATTATAGATACGACTAAAATGTAGTAATAAAATATAAAATTTTATATTTACTTTGCAAATGTTAATAATATATTTATGTATTATGGATTATGCCAGAATGTGATCAAGACTCCTCAGCTTGCTAGAGTGCAAGTGGCAGCTAGACATATTTTTGTAAGAAGAACAATGATCTAATAAAAATCTACATTAAGGGGAACGGAGGTACATTTCACATTTTTTTCGCAACGTATGTCAGTCAACGCGTGGTGGCAAAAATACATATGTGGCACACGTCTGACTGACATAAATAAGTAATCAGCTTCTTTTACTCTTTTTCGTCTCATGTGCATGTGTATACTTTTTTACATTCTCTCACGATCAAAGGCACAATATTATATATGCTGCTTCTTTTACCAGGAAAGTACTTTCACCGCACTTTCTCCTTACACACATAACACACAATCCCTACCACAGTGAAGGCATGTGTGCAGTAGTGAAGGCCACAAAATCCAAGAACACAACTAAACTAAATAACATTAAATTGCTTTTTAACAATTACAATTTCTACTACCAATACGTACACACACACAATAAGTTTCCCAGAAAGTTATCAAGATACTGTGTAACACACTTATAATCTATATGCAAACTGGAAGCTATAACTAGACTATAAATGCATTAGAGATGGCATTTGCGGAATGACGTTAAATTGCAAGTCAAACAAAATATATATTATACATACACACTATAGGACTAACTTTATCAAGTAATACATTAAATTATCGAGAGTTTTTAAATAGAAGTCATCCACTATTTACTACACCACTCTGGAGATTTGTTTTGTTCTTGTCTTTCTTACAAATTTTGGTATTTTGCTTTGCTGGTTATTGTTTATGACTAGGCAAATCAATGCTTACTAAAATGTGTCAGAAGTACAATAATAAATTTACTGCCAACTACAACAATATTTGATGGAACAGATTTCTTCAACTCTGTTTTCTTCACGAATTGGTTAGCATATAATTCTAAGCGGTGCAAGTTGAAACAACGGAATCTAATCTACTTGTTTTTAAAGAGAAAGTCAAGAAACATTTCTCCGCTGCTGTTTCGTTTGCACTTAATCGTTTCACACAATAAGACGACATTCTACGTTTCGCTAACATTGAACTGTCGGCTCTTTAGAGAATAAAGATAGCATGTCAGTCAGTGGGAAAACAGGTTCACGTCTCAGTTTCTACGACGTATCTTACTGTCATACTTTTAAAATAATTGAAAGTGTAACTGGATCTCGTTTTCTCAGAAAGGATGTTCGTAATGGGCAGCGGCATTTTGCAGTTTTATGTTACATACTCTGAGTTGTAAAGACGAAGGAAATCTGCTTTTCGCTGTTCTGCGTTCTTCAGGGAAGGAGTAAAGGAATACAGAGAAAGTTCAGGACGTGCCTATTTGTACACTCCATTTATGTTCTTGCATGACATGATCATGTTCCTCAAAGTGGAGGGATACATGACATCCTTTCTAAAAAGATACGTCACTTCATATAATGAAGAAAATGATGCATGCATGCAAGACGATAAATAAGAGAGCGAGGAAGTTGTTTGCCGTATTTTTCCCTACTTTTCGTGCAGATTTTTCTGCTTGCTTTTTAGTACTTTTTGTACCTGTCGGAAGTGTCTTGAGAGCCGGACATGTCTTCAGATGAGACTGAGGATCCAGGTTGGCTAACAGCCAGCCGTAAATCGTCTGGTAATACCTCTTCACTGCGATGGATTCCTAGCCCAGCTTTGCTACGACCAAAACCTAAGCGTCTCTTTCGCCCTGGATAAGTTAGTAGCACACAACGTTCCAGAATATACATCACATTATGTACCAACAACAACATCAGGACAATAAATTATTAACCCGCACGATATTGCTTCTCCGAGAAATGACTATCTTGATGGTTTTAGTTTTAGTTTGCTTGTTTTTACGGGAAATTAAAAGTTATTCATAAATTCTACATCTTAATCTACAATTATATAGTATAATATATTAAATACTCTTGTTAAAAATAAAAATCATGTTATTTTATTATATGCTAACATTATATTATTCGCAGTTAATTTTGTTTTAAATCACTCCAACTTAAATGGCTTTTAGTAAAAGACTGGTGGGCGAACTCTAATTTTCTAAAGAAATTATAATATGATTTCAACTTCATTTTCTTTTGCAGAACAAACTGTGTATGGGAATGGAATTTGTTGTATTTCGTGTAAACTACTTCACCATAGCTTAACTACAACGTAATGGTGCGAATCATCAGTGTGTATTATGCTTGTAGTCTTTCAAGAATTCTAGCAAAGGGCAATGTGCGACACCAACAACAGATTCATGGAAAGAAATTAGTATACGTACGTACTACGTAATACGTGAGTTTCTGCTTTCCCTACAAACAGACTCTTTCGAAGTTCGCAACAATCTGTGAATATTTTTGACAGCTCCTTTTCTACATTATACGCAATCATTGCGTCGCAATGGACTTTGACTGAGCTCATCAAATGCTTCATTCGAATTTGAGAGAATCAGCTACATGGGCATAATGATACAGGTAGGTGATTTTTAATCTTTTCAAAGACATTCTTTAAATTAAACTGAATTGCATTTAAAATTGATGACCAAAGGGCTATAGTAGTAAACTCAAAGAATAGTTTTAGATTGGATTGTATGAGCCTTGTACAGTTAATTGGGTTACTATAAACAAGATGCCATTATTAGAAAGTTGAATGGCGACAAAGCAGCTGGTAGACAGAAAATGAAAAGAAGAAAGGGAGATATAGAAATAATGGCAAAAGTTTGTAAATGCCATTCATTCCGTGTGACTTTCAATTAAATGGTAACAGCCAGAAACAATAAATAGATATTTATGCATTAAAATTACTGTTAGTACATTCCCATTCAATTGCACACAGTGTTATTGGGTTAATTAAATAGTTATATATTATAGATATACATAAAATGATTTCTACAATATATTTACAGTTATTTTGTCAGAACACTCAAACCATTCCCATTCATGAAATAAAACAGTTTTTAGCAAAAAAGAATACAAGAGTTGAACATAGGGCGATACTGAAAAAACTGATGAATTAATTGCGAACCTTAGTGTGTGTAGAAAGTATACTAGGTTCGGAATAAAAGTATAGAGAGAGAGGCAATATTGACAGTGTTGGAGTGAGAAAAACATTCATTTAACATTGGTAATTAAAAAGAACTGACAACTGATACTTTGATATGTATTAATAATTTAGATTAATTCAGAGTGTCTGTAAAGTAAAGTGAGCATGAATTGAAGACAGAGAGAAAGATGAAAATAAAGTGCAAGAAGTTATATAGTAGTAGGTTTCTTTATAGAAAATGAAAAGATGTAGATAGAAATACGAAAATAGAGTTACTTGAATAGTAGTAGAAATAAGTATTTTTGGAACTGAAATTGGTATATAGTATGCTGTGGAGCATAAATTGATAGAGTACTTAAAAGTGTGATGCAAGCAAAACTAGGTAAAACACAAAATAGGTACTTAAGAATTTTAGTGAGAAGAATGAAAGGTCATACCGGTAGCGGACAGCTGGGATGTGGAACTTGACTTTTTATTCAAACCGGACATGTTTGGTGTGACGGAAAGCCGTTGACCACCTCCTGAAACCCGGTGACCTCGTGACCGTTCTAAACTACCAGGCATTGTCATATTGACAGCCGTATCACTCAAACTACCGTCTGCAATTCCAAATTTTTCCATAGTCCATAGCATTTAAAAAGGTAACAACAACAATATATCCATAAACAACAACGTTCAAAAAACAGCAACTTTCTCTTTGATGGTGCGAACGACAGTAACAAGAAGAATATTTTATAGTTTTTTGAACACAAAAACAAAACAATAATCGGACACGGGAAAAGAAAACAAAAAAACGTTTAGAACACAACGCCTAAGTACTGTTAACTAGGTTTATTTTCCTATTTTTGTGTACGCTAAAAACTTGTTATGAATATCAAGATCACAAGAAAATCTTGCATCTGCAGGCTTTCACTAACTACACATTTATCAAGAGAAAAAAATCCAATCAAGCTGAAGAATATTATGTCCTTCTTCATTGGCATGAAATCATTAACTACATCAACACACGTAATGTTGTGCGACCTATCATCTACTAAAATACTAAAAACTCGGCCTAAGTATTATGGCTTGTTTTTTGTTTTGCACAAATTATTACTCCAATCCAACTACCAAAAACTAAATAAAATAACGCCTTTTTAGTATTTGGTCAAAAATGTCGCTACCTGACATCTCCATTGCTTCTGCTGCTGCTCGCCTGGTTTTTTGAACTGGAAATTTCTCTAATTGATGAACAAATAGCAGAAGAAGCATAATATTTATCTACTGATGTAATGAAAATCAGTGGTTCAATATGGCATGCCCGCAACTGGCACCTTTCTCTATCTACGTATTCATTACAACACCTACTCAAACCCATGTACGTAGGCTAGAACTCTAATGACTACTGTGATTGATTTGTACTCGAGTGGAAAAACACATTCAAGTTAATTAATTCAGTGTTCAAAGGGAGAAAAGAAAATTTGGTGCTGCCCGGAGTAGTAAAAAGGGAAAGCACGGGTAAATGAATTCTCTCTAAACTCGCTTCACTTCATTTTGCTTGTCGTATTTTCAATTTTTATAGGGAAAACCAGAAAGCTTTTTAATTCGTTTTTGCTTTGAACAAGTGATGTTTTCTCGGCTTTAGTATTCAGATTAGTCACGATTATCTGAATTATAAAAGTACGTGTACATCATACTCTTTAAAAACTTACGCAACTTGTACTAGATAGTGTATATCAATATATATAAAGATAGATATATAGATAGATAGATAGATATTTATGAGCTTCATTCCAAATTCCAAACATGTACACTAATTAGCAGCTTTTACAATGACGCAGAATATATATATATCATACTCAACTGTTAACATTCCAAACGATAAATTAATATAAAAAGAACAAAGTGAAAAGGCAACAAACAAATCGGGTTGAAAGGGAGTAATATGATTATATTCAATCGTTTTGATTCGTGGAAAAGGATTAAAAACAGTGATATTTACAGAAAAGAACTAAAGACAGTGAAAGAAGTGAAATCTGTAGCATAAGGTATCACTTTTCGGTGAAAATGTACAAAGTTGAAGATTGAAAAATATATATGTTCATCTTCTGCAAATGACAAGTACAGACAGACAGAATATGAGAGTAATAAAAAAGTTTGCACTCACCGGCTTTCTCCTCGGGAGCAGTTTCAGATGAAAGGCTCCTTGTTCCCAAGGTCCGTTTTGGATGTCGGAGGGTGTACTCACTACAATTACCAGTATCAGGGCTACAATCAACAGCAGTATCACTACTAGCTTTTTCATTCTCAACGTCAACAATATTATTAGCACCATCAGAGGAGGAAACAACGGTTGATGTGGTCGTACTCGAGGTGGTGGTGGCGACTAGTATGCTCTCAAAAGTGGCGGTGGTGGAGTGATCAGCGCAAATACTATCCACCGCAACAGCAGCAGCAGCAGCAGAATTACTACTAGATTTATCGACAGTGGATGTGATATTCGCTTTAACTACAGTGGAGGTGGCAACTTGGCCCGTGTTGGTGGATGTGCTTGTGAGGGGAGGAGCAGGAGGACAAGTGATGGCAGCGGATATAGCAGGAGTTACCTCAACACTTGTACCAATTACTGCGGTGGTCGTTGTAGTAGCTGTGCCCTGGCTGCTACCAAGTGTATTATATTCACAATTAGAATGCGTCTCTTCACCATTTGGCGAAGGAGCAGTGCATTTTCTAAAGAGAAAAGCGTGGTCAGTCACACTATCGCTACGAATTCTATTGATGCTATTATACTGCTTGTTACGATTTTGATTAGTGCTACTAATTCCGTCAATTAAAATACGTGCAGAGGACGCTGAAGATCCAAACGGTGTAACGGACCGATGGCTTCTGCAAACATTACTCGCTTCCACAGTTGAAGCTTGTCTCCGTTTCCCTAATTCCAAGCTACAATCCTGTGAGCAGGATTCGCTTGTGCTTTCCTGGCTACTTTCGTTCTCGCTGCTTTTACTTTCACTGTCTTTTCTACCTGAGCTATCTGTTTCTTCATCCCCGTCATCATTCACTTTGCCTAACTGGAGTTGCAACTCTTGGCCAAGCTGCTTTATGCCGTCATCAAAATGTACTACCGTATTTCGTCTAACAAATCTTCTATTAACTGCCTGCTGCTCACCATTACTAATCGCTTCAGCATTGACATTGCTACGGCCACTTGTGTTTTGAGTCTGTAACAAGGGCAGATTTTGCCAAGAGTCCAAGGAATTTGCATGCGACAGTCTATTCCTAACATCCTGTATAATGTCACGTATGGAGTCCACTGTGGCGATCAGTTCTTGACTTAAGCGTCTAACTGGGCCTGCAGGTGGCCTTTCTAGCTCGCTCTTGGATGAACCAACATAATTGCTAGACGCTTCCTGTCCTAAACTCTGGCTCCAACTTGCATTTACATGATTACTATTGCTACTCGTTTCATAACAGGGGTAAAGGTCTTGACTAGGTGGACGTTGCAATGCAAATGAAACACTATTGCTACGAGAATAATATGCTTGTAGTTTGTTTTGGCAAGGCGATTTACTGGGCACTATTACTGCAACTTCAGCAGGATAAAAGGGAGAGCCATCAATGGTTTCAGTATAAGCGTAGCAGGTGTCTGTATTTAATGACTGGGAGGATGGGTACAATTTAGGAGGACCTTTCTTCGTTATCATGGAAGAAGTGAAAGTATTGGACCGGTTGAGCCGGTAGTTGAGCAGGTCATGTGTAATCTTTGACCTTTGGCCTTTTCTGTGTAAGATAGGCTTCATTAAAATTAGTTTGCTGATTGCTGTTTTCAAAAAGCATTTTTATCAGTTTTTTGCTTAAAGCTTTTTGTTTTGCTGCTGCTGCTATTATCCTAAGATAATCGATCATAATGGTTCTTGTACAATATACAATGAGACAATCTGGTAATGTATCGTTTTTGTGTAAAATGTATAGATGATATAAGTTGACATGTTTTAGTTTGCAATATGGAAATGGAAGTTATTGCCTATTTTATGAAAAAATGTAATGAGATGGTAGTGGTATGTAGTTTTAAGGATACTAGTAAAGTATTGTGGCATATTATGATAGTTTCTGAGAGCACTCAAAGTTAATCAAACGATGCCAATTTGTTTTTTGAGGGTATTATCGCGAAAAAGCTTTTTACCGCGCGTAGTTATTCGTGTAGTAATTCAGGGTGCAATTAATATTTTGTTACGTGAGAATGAGCGTGAGATTTTTGCAATATAGCATAACATAGCGCATTTCGTGAATTGGCGAATGTGAATGTAGGGGATCAGGGAATGAGTTTGATTGAACAGATAATTTTTGAAAACGTACCTCAGTCGGTTTGGGTTTTCACTCTGAGTAGAGAAGGCACTGGTGACACTTTCCAGGTCCGAGTCAGCCCATTCCCGGTCAGGAGAAATGCCTCGATTACTGCGCACCGAACCATCATTGTCAATGCTGGGCCCTCTGGAAGAATACGTGGAGGATGCGGAAGCGGAAGATCTCATTCTCGCTTTAAGGGCTCTCGCCCTCTCGTCAATATCCTGTATCGGATGAGTGAAATAATGAAGGATTAGATGAGGGAAGCCATAGGACAAACGAGCCAACTAAGCTTTATTTATTTAGCAAAATGCAAGAGAATGTTTGTGAGTTGTTAGTGAATAAAATGAGATTACTAGGCTGCTTGCCTGTGACAGTCTTTCTCTGGCCGGCGGAACGATAGGCAACTGTCTTTTCTTTGGAGACCCCTGCGGAGTCACTGTCGCAGATCTATGAGCTCGTGGCATTGGCGGTCCACCACTGCCACCCAAATCACCGGAGTCATTTCGAACAGGTGAGAAGGATCGTCGTGGAGGACTTTTCGAACGGAATTGGGAAGTGGCTGATAAGGACCTTCTGTTCGGACCCAACGGCTCGCGGTTCGTTATATAGGGATCACCTGGAACGTGGCCCCCAGGAGGAACGTCGGTCGTCATTACGCGGCGATTCATTGGACTGAAGTCTCGACGGGACCTTCTTTCTGCCGACAGGTCATCCGGCGGAGGACTATGGATTGTTCCAAACAAAAAAGCGCGCATGGTTGTTATGAGAGGACAACTGGTCATCCAGACAATACAAAAGAGCACAACAAAGGTGGAAAGAAGCAAACACATAGAAAGCATACCACAAAACTCAAGATCTCAAATATCTCAAGATCATCAAGAGAGAGAAAGTACAAGAATACTATCAACTATATTATAAGAAAGAAGGTTTGTCAGAGGAAGAAAGATGCAGAATAGACAGTACAAGAAGAAGCAGAGAAAGAGAGACAGGAAAAAGACACTTAGTAAGACTTCCATACTTTGAGGCGTACCTAGAGGAACTGGAAATGGAAGCATTTTCAAGACGCCTCTCATAATCCAACTCGGAGGGATCTGAATCGGAGAGACGTGACGTGGTGCTGGGAGGGGAAAGATGCTCAGCCGAGGATGGTCCTCCAGCGTCATCAACGTAGAAGCTCGACTGAGGCTGAGAAAGTGAACCAAAAAGTCGGATATCTTTACCTCGTTCCCACTGATATCATATTGAACTTTGTTACTTTGTTTTTGAATGTTTGACTTACATCCCATGTCAAAAAGTGCCATTCTGGCTCATCATCAAGCGGATGAGTGGCGAGCTCAATGGAAGTCTCGCCAAGGTAGTCTATATTTCCCGAACGCTCGCAATCCCACACGGATACGTGCAGGTAGCGATTTCGTATCTCTGATAGGCGTATAGGAGCGAACACACATGTTTGATTCCACCGAGGATCTCGAGTTTGTTGCATAGTTCTCGTTCTTCTTTTCCATTTTTCGCTGAAAGTAAAAAAAATTGACATTTTTACTTTTGAACAAAAATCATGTTGATTACGCTAGCGCAGCAATTTTAGTTTAAGATATAAGTCATACCTTCTGTCAGGAAGGAGGCACAATTTGGCAAATGGGTTTGGGAGAGGATTTCTTGAGGAGAGGTCACAGCCGTTGATGACGGTAACCAGTAGTTGATGCCCGACTGGGTCAAACCAGATCTTGATTTGAATTTTCGCTTGTTGTACAGGGCCAAAGCGGCCTGGCCGTGGGGGATCGGGCGAGGTTGGACTTGTCACAGTCACACTTGGTCTTTTATAGTCTTTACGAATACTGAGGTAGCTCTTATTTGCACTTGCTGAGGTACTGGGTATGATTCCAGTACTCGCCCCACTGCTTGGCGCACCCACCCCCATTGGTCGGGCAAGCACCAACTCCACTTGCGTATCCGTTTTAGAGTCTGCAATGATTTCGTGCACCTCGTCAAACGTTCTATCCACCAAACCACGTCCATTCCATTCGATAACCTCATCACCCGGTCGAACTCTCCCCACGATGTCCGCTATCGAGCCCTTTTTCACTTTCTCCACAATGGCCCCTATTCTCCCGTTCTCCAGTACTTGTCCACCAGTCACTTTGAGCCCGAGAATGTGTGCTGATGACCCATGTCCTTCCCTAATATCTTTTTTAAGAATCATATGTCCTATCAATTTGGTTCCATCACTATTTGGCCGCCAAGACACAGGATGCTGAAATACAAAGAAAAGTGCAAAGACAAATGAGTACAATGCGTGTTAGTGAAAAAGTGAAAGAACATTGCATCATGGAAATTTACCTTGGTATGAACTAATTCACGATTGGAATCTTCACTGGAAGTAAAATTGGAACAAGTGTCTATTCCGGAATCCTTGGTAGTTGAGTCTTGTGAGCCCTGCCTCTCGGCAGAACCTTGATCCCAGAACCACTCTTCCTCAGCACCAGGTCCGTCCCCACCAAAGTCATCCGAGTCAAAGCGGACAGTTTTCTTTTGGCCACGATCTGTGTATCCTCTTCTTCTCTCTGGAGGTGCCATATGATGGTACCGATGGTACTTGGGGAGAACGCCAGGACCAGCTGGCAGCAAGCCAGGAGGGCCACCGCTGACACCACCTGACTTGTTAGCACCATCATATGCACCTTTGGGCAGAGGACCCATGCCACCCACTCCCCCTCCTCCCATCTCACCACCCGACGAGTGGAGATATGCGGAAGTAGTGTGATGATGGAAGCGATGGCGATGTCTTGGATCCAGCTCGTCACCGGAGGTGTACTCGGGCGTCGAGCGGAGTTCCTCCTCTGACGAGCTGAGTGAGCGGTGGCCCACCATGGGACCACCCACAAGCGCACCACCACTACTAGTCACTGACGACGATGGTCCTGCTATCGCTGCAGCACTCATCCTACCACTACTTGCACTACCACTAATACTATGATGATGATGTAAGGGCGGTTGGGACTGATGCGATGACGAAGACATGGAGTGTTGCGAGCGATGATGATGGAGGAGGAGTCGTTGTTGCTGGTCATACGACGAGGACGTTGGAGGTGACGTCCAATCCCCGGCGGGTGGTTTGGCAGGTGGGGGCCCAGCGTGGCCTAACGACGAGGAATGGAGGGAATGCGGGGGCATGCCACCTAACGAAGAGGAGACGGGCGGCGGGTGCGTCGGTGCAGGAGGGGGTGGCGGCCCGTAGCCAGTGTCAAAGTCTCTGTAATGGTGGGGGAAGTAGTCTTGGGGGTCAGAGGACGAGGACCTTCGTTGTGACAACAGAGGAGGCGGAACCATTTGTGGTGGTGGTCGATTTTCTTGGCTGTATTGTCTTCGCAGTTGAGGAATAGGGAGCTGCCTCTCTTGGTGCTGGAGACTGGAGGTTCGTTGAAGAGGGGGAGGTGGATAGCGACCTCCTCCTCCTCCAGGGCCTCGATTTTCCTTTTGATCTGGAGTACCAGCGGAAGTGGACAGAGGCTGTGTCATCCATTGACCTGTCTTGATTATCAGCTCCTGCTTTTTCCGACAGAGAATACACACCCAAATCACTTTGCTTGAGCGAAGCGTAACTTTCCCTCCACACCGCGCACAACATCTCACACTACAGTAGGCACAAACGTGCCCAAGCCCATCTGCAAACTTTGTCTTGAGGCACAACTGACACGTGGCATCCAGACCGACACCCGCTTTCCGTTGTTGCTCACTACGAACTCGGATTGTCTCCTCCAGTGATTTCACTTCGTCTGCTTTCCTTCTGCAATGGCAAATAGTGCCACAAGCATGCGTCACATTAGACAATGAGCAGAAGGAGACACCTTACCTGTCACTCTTATTGACCCTATTCATTCATATTCATAGCTTCATAATGACCCTATTCTTATTCTTACCTGACAATTTCATGTTCTCGAGCTTCTTCTTGTTGCTGTCGCAGCATCACATTTTGAATGATCTGCTTCTCTTCTTCGGTTAAATGTGAAAGATCAGGCATAGGAGGAAGGTCAGGGGCTACGTGCGAGGTACTGGCCATTCTGTCATTCCAAACTCATTGTTGTCGCCGTCGTCATCGCCCTGCGCATCGCTATCCCCAATGAAATGACGCCACTGCTGATGATGATGATGACGACTAAGCAGACGAGACACAACAAAGTTTACTTGACCAGAAATCACACTTGAATCACAAACACCACAGCAATCCCAATCATAAAATGTCTTCTCTGTTTCGTTTTCCCATGAGCAAAAACTACCACACTTTGAACCAAGATGATAAGAACAGTAAATATTGTCCACTGCGTTTGCGTCGTAGCACGACGAGCTAAAGCTACTACCACTAGTGTTATTATTACCGTTGCTAATAATGTCAATACTTTCTTTGCATGGTTGTTCGACGAGCTGAGAATGAGAAATGATGCTACACGGACTGGAACCAGGAGTAATACTGCAGCTAGCTGTGTTCTCTGGAGTACTGCTCTCTGCTTCAAATTTGCAGCCTTCTTGACGCTCTTCACTGCTAGGAGAAATGGCTCTGTCAAAATAACCGTTCAACTGTTCCACGCACAACAACGATAATTGTGTCCGGCAGAAGTGGTCAATTTGCGCAGAGCTTTGTTCTGAAGGCAGAAGATGACAGGGACACGTTTCACGGAACAAGTGTTGGAGGAGATGAAAGTTGTATACGTCACGGTTAGGACTGTTTACCAATAAGAGTTTCTCTCTGTGTCGACGCAACCGTCTGCTCGATGATGTTACAACGCCACGGGCTTCACCTGTCATCATATTCGAACTTATCATAGTAGCAACTTAACTTGTGAACTAGGAACAAGAAGAACGGTGAACAACCAGACTGTGATTGCAATGATGCTGTTGCAAAGAACTGATCTCTTGGTAAACGAGAGAAACAGAGCGGTGAAAACGGTGACGCTTGACAATGAACAGAACAACTTTTCCAATGTGCTGATGACGTTAATGATGAAGACAATGAAAGTGATGAACAAGCAGTTGCAGAAACAATTACCTTCAAGTTCATTACCTTAAAGAAATTGCACATAATTTCACATCAACTAGTGTCTATCAGTTATCCTGGTGCGTGGTCACCGGTCAGAAATACACGAGTGTCCACATTTCGTACGGTCCCAGATCAAACCGACCGAGGCGCACGTTCACTGTCACCATATGTGAGTCGTTTTATAAATCATTTTGTCACTGTAAATTTCTTACTGAAAATTTTAGTCACATTATAATGCTAATAAAGACGGTGGGTACTCTACAACGATTTTGTACGGACGGGACATGTAGGATGCAGACGACTAGTTAGTCACAAGGAGAAACGGAATATGACTCATGAAAAAGTGTAATGTTCTCATTGCACCGCGAATCCGAAAAGGAGAACGTAGTCGAGCGGTTTGCCTTTTTACAGCAGCAGCAGCCTTCATCACTGCTGCAAATGCTACAAAGGATTTCCATAATGAGATGGAAATTAAAAGACCATCATCATGATATGCTATGCTCTACTTTCACCGTCTTACATCAAATATTACGGCTGGAAACTAACATTCTAATTTATTTTGACAACTGCCAGGAATAACAATGAGCAGTGCTGCATTGCGCCCCACTGATTCTCGGGAATTAGATTGGATCACTCAAGGATGGAATTATTGTCCATCCTTGCGTGGACGCACAAACAAAAACGCTTGACTACCATTTTCTTCTGCTGACGGAGCTGTGCTGTTCCTGTTCAACTTGTTACTGCTCTGTGGATAGCTTAGCCGTAAATCTTGAAAGCGGTGATCAGTTTTTTAATCCGCGAACAACTAGCTTTCCTTCCCTGGATGATATGCATTATTGTATGTTTCCACAATGCTCAATATTTGAAAATTGTATTCGAGGCTTGCAATCAGCAAAATGGTAAAGTAGCACATGTGCCATAACAATGACTTTGTGTGTTTGGGTTTTCCATTCAGCAACTGCACAAAAGAAAATCAGACAAAACCCATTGATAAGCCATATGAGAAACTTTTTTTAACAACGGGAGAGATACTGCAAAGGTATAAAAAAGTTATCTCTTTTCGAGCTTGAGAATTTCTCTGAAAATGTAGCTGTTTACACACACCTTTCCCGAAGTTTTACTTTACAATACACCTTCCCTGCTTTTCAATTTATTATAAACGCTTCACAAAGTTTGCTAGTTCAAGTTGATTCAAAAGTTTGATTCAAACTTTTCATCCTCCCCAGCACCACAACAATATAACAGACATTTTAATTAGTTTGATCATTATTTTTTTCCAGGAAACAGGTCAACAGCACCACCACCACTAGTTTGTGAACTTGCAGTATCTTTTCTTCTTTTTTATTCTTCTTTTGGGTACAAAAGTATATTTTTGAGTGTGTATATTATTATTTTTCCTTTTCTCCCGTTCTCGCTTCCCTTTTTCTTGGAGTCACCTATCTGGCCTTTTCGCACTTACTTTTTACAAGAGATTACTTTTTTTTCTACATGTTCTGCACTATCTCTTTTCTCTCCACTTTTACAACTTTCACCATACATACATGCTACACGTATATATAGGTACTACTACTATATGTAATTTTTGGAACATTAACAAGCAGAATGTATTTATAGGCAGAGAATATAGTACACACGTTATAGAAAGTGGGCATATGGGTGTACGTACGGTTTTTGCTCAAAACTTTTGCCTTTCGTGCTTCGTACTCCCTCACTCTGTCTTGCTCCTTCAACGTCATTTACTTTTCTACATTTTTTCTCGCTTTCCCTTGTACATATCATATCATCATCATCATCATCATCATTCTTTCTTCCTTACGAACACCACTAGCAGCCATCATAACGCGTAATAGCCGATGATATTGATACACACGGTTACGTTCACAATAAAGCAATTTGTGGGTATATTCCTCCCGTCCGTCCGTCCGACCGACGTGATGAGCACCAGAGCTACATTTTCAAATATTCTTTAACTTTCACAATAGCCTCTTCTATATTGTTTTCTATTGCAACGCCTGCGAATACTCGACCAAAAAAGTCATTTGAAAAAGTCTAAAATATTTTGTTTTTTCGTACATATTCATTCTGCTCAGTACTCGCTGCCCGTCTCTGTCTGATTCATGCTATTCTCACTTTCTCAGCATGACATAGTTCGTGTTGCAGAGAAAGTGAGAGAGTGCACACGTGTGTATATATGTATGTTTATATTGTATGGTGGTGGTGGTGGAAGTATGCTGACGTTGTAATGGCAGTGGTGGTGGTAGAGCTGCTAGTAGCATCATCTTCTTTTTCTCTCCTCCTTCCAATCCAGGACCTAAAATCGCTGATGTGCTGCTGCCTTGTGGTGGCATTGGGTGCGGCCTAAAAAACGAAAGAATTCCTTTTTCCCTTTATGCCTCTCCTTTTGCATGCTATCATTTTTTCCCTTCCCAGCACTTTTCCCTATTTTCATGTACTTTTCTGATGAAAATCACAAGTGCTCCTCATCAGGGTTTCCCGCAGCACCTGATGCCTGTTATTCGAGCTAGGTCAATTAGAAACACCTGACCCAAAGAAGAAGAAAAACGACAGAGGCAGACAACAACTTCTCAAGTCCAAAGCTTGGACACCGTTCATTGTTGCAAATTGCTTATACTATGCTACCGCTCTTACCAATATCATTCCAGTCCAAGTTCTGTTATTATCATTATTTATAGTGCTTCTCCACATTATGCATAATATAGAGGTGAAGTATATAGAAGCGAGCTTTCTCTCTTGTAAATGTATTAACAGGATAAATGCATCAATATATTATTATGCTGTACCGTATTTATGCCTATAATGTGCCACTATAGCACATTATTATAACGGCCAACTTGCTAATAGTCCTCTATAAATAGGCATGGACGGTTCTATAGATGTAATGGAAATGAATATATTGCAGCAGGAGTTGCTTTCGCCCTGTGCGTCTATCTGTGTTGTGTGCATTGGGCTAAAATAGCACGTCAAGCTATATCCCTTTCTACCATACACACTCTTTCCCATGTATATTCGCCAAACTTTCTCACATTGTAGTAGCAGGCCAACACGTACGTACGAACGAGCATTGACGACGACTTGAAAAGCAGAGCGAAAGGAGAGAGAATTTTCATCACGGGAAAGCAGTGGATAGCATCCCTTTTGTCGTATTCCAGGCGTATATTTGCGCAGAGACATCATGGGACTAGTACAAGCCCATCATCATGCAGTGGTACGATATAGTTTCACAGTGGTCTGTTCGCCCCTTTTTTAGTACGTGATCCTTGTACACGTACAAGATGGTGAAAGCAAAGAGTACAGTCTCCACACTATATAGCACCGGCTCCTGTGTGGAGACTATGGAGAGTCCTCCTCATAACTATTTATATGACTGGGGTGTTGACTGTATGAAAAAGTGGTCGAAGGCGACTACTACCCGACGACAAATACTATCCACAGAGTAGACATGCACTTTCTCTCTCCCTCTGATCCTCAACCCTACATAGCTTTCTCTCTATCCTGCCGCTGGTGACTGTAATGTAAACAACGGACTATTATGATTACCATTCCGCATACACACACAGTGCACGCGAATAGCTGCCTACCCGCGAACAAGATTCCAAGAGCGAGAGAGGCAGTAGCCTACTTTCTCTCGCTCTTTTGCACGTAACAGCAAAAGAGAACGTATAAGAATAATAGGCCATATGAACATATTGTTATGAAAATGCATGTAGGGAGAGGGAGAGAATAAATGACGTCAAACCAATATTGATTCCTTCCCTTCCAACTTTTTTTCTTTCTTTCTCTCTTCTCTCGCGTAACTCTCACCCGCTCTCTGGCTCTCGCTTTTCTGGTTCGTGCCTTCTGCTGAGCTTCTCTTCTGCTCTCTGTCGTGTCACGAGTGAGTGAAAGAATCCAGAGCAAAGGAAATGCTACGCTGGCTAAGCAGGGCTTTTGGAGCTACTTAAAAGGGAAGAAGCCAACGTCTGTCTACTGGGTGTGTAAAGTGAACTGTCGCCACTTTCACCAACTTTCGCAAATGCAAACAAAACAGCCAGCTTTTTCCATCTGCTACTTTAAATTACAATTTTTGTTGAATGTATGTCGACTACTTTAATTACATCCAGTTTTTGCATAGTATTAGCACACGTTTCAGTACACACAATATGGAATGGAGCCTCTGAAGTACAATTGATGTAAACACTTCTTTGATAAATGATGCATGACAAAATTGTAAAGGAAAAGAGATTGTCAATTGTATCATGTAATGAATTTGTATGTATGATGTATGATTTGTAATTTATTTATAACTATAAGTGTAACTATTGAAGAGGAAAAAGATGAAGAAGGACTTAAGAATAAAATGAGGAAGTGTAATGTGCGCATTCAAACTACAAACGGATTGTTCCAATAATCACGAGAAGTAGCTCGGAAATAATGTACGAGTATGTAATAATGGATCAAATGGATGCTTTTCATTTAGATTGAAAACTGAGAAGCTTATTATTGGGGATATCTGGGACAACTTTCAGTTTGTAATCATTTTGTTAGCTCATACAACTACAATGATAATCAATAATTTTAAACTTATATACCAGCAATGCATATAGTCTGAAAAACAATTTTGGAATTGACAAACTACATATTTTATGAGTTTTTCAAGTAATTCATAATTCAGATGATAAACAAAAATGTTTCTCAGTTGCCAGTTGGCGTGATCACCTCGGGTGAATCATCAACAGCAGCTTATTACGCGTTTCTAAATACTAGGAATTATTGAGTGACGCTTTTCCCATCTCTTCCCACACGGTCTTTCTTTCCTTTCTAATTGAAAACCGTGTTTAGTTACTGTATTACTCAGTAACGTCAGAATAAAGCTCTTCTTACTCGACAAAAGCGACAAAACAACTACACAAAGAGATATATATTATATCACGTTGTGTAATGCGTAGTACATATATCATCATCATGTATGTGTACTTACGTGTGCTTGACTGTTAAATCAAATTAATTTTTCATTTTGGAAATGGTGGTTTCATACTCTTAGCAATCCTTCACAAATACACTCAGAGAGAATACAAAACTTCAGGTTGTATTGCGTTGTAACCTAAATTTCCTAAAGTGAAATGTAGAAATGTGATTTTGACGACGCAGTAACTGAAAGGTATGATGTTGTATAAGTACAGAACTCTCGAAAAGACAAAGAGAAAAGAGAGAGAGAGAGAGAGAGAAACGGAGATCCTTGGAGCATCCAAATGAAAGATAAGTTGAGAGGAAAAATGTTGGCGAGAATCCGGAGAAAATCATAAATAGGAGCGGGGCCATGATGTGCTTGTGGGAGAAGCCTCATATTGTATCATGCTCATGTGCTGGCTGACATGTGTCACTAATGAATGCTGACTGCTTTTCTTTTCTCCCGTTGTTCATCTGCTTGAAAGTTTCATCTTCGTCTTACTTCTATCATCTCTTCTTCTGCCGTCTTTCATTTATCTATATATCTGTTGTTGTCTTCTGCTGGGTGCTCCACTCAGTCGTGAACACGACTACTCTAATATATTATGCGCTCTCCCGTAAAATAATATTATTATGTAGACCGAAAACAAGGGAATGAATGTATTCATTACATTCTTACATTTCTATTTCAACGGGCTGGGCAAGAAGAACGCAATAATATGTGTGAACTTTGCAATTTATACATAATACACAAAACCGAGAGAGAGCTACAGAAGAACGGGATACATAATTTTCACCATCAGCACCAGCGACGGATGTACGAGGAGCAAAGTCGCAATAAGGACACACTATGAGAGTACGAGGACTGAGAGGACAACGAGATGAGAACAAAGTTTTTCACATTAAATATCAATGCCACCACTCGTCTCTTGTTCACGTTGCTGGGCTCTTGTGGTCATGTAATAACTTCCACTTGTCTCTCTTTCTTCCTCCCTTGTCGCGCATTTCTACCTATCGCATAACAGCATTGTTTTTGATTGCGATGTGATCATCATGATGACATTTTGCGTCTCAGTTGTCGCTCCACGTGAAACCTCTCACCAACAATTATTATAAGACGAGAAAAACAACAACTGGAGAACTTTATAGATTGGAAAATGTTATCTTAAAATTGAAGCATGCATACACCTGCGTCATGTAACCTATTTACGTGTTATTTGAGCTATGAGCGAAAAACAACAAATAGAATCAGTACAAAAACTTAATTAAAACAGTAGAAAAACAGTCTTCAATGTAATTTATCAATTTATTTTGATTCAATTAAATGTTAATTGAAATTCACGAGCATACTTTGCACTAGTGGGGCTTTGTGAGAAATGTTAACATTCTGCTCAGAGGGGAAAAATGAACAAAAATAGCTCAAATTACAGAAACTGATACGTATTTTCTGCCTTTTTAACAATCTCGATAGATGAATAGATAATATTATGTACTTCCCACATAAACTATGGAAAAATTCGGATTGAATTGCAAATTTTTAGTCGCAATACATACATACATATACATACACAGGGTGAAGTATTTAGCAACAGGAAAAGTCGGGAATGAGATAGCCTTCAAATCTAAGCATGTCAATATCTACATGTTATTATCGTATCCTCATTATTGCGTTGCATTTGCATTGCAGACAAACAAACATGATTTTATGCTGGCGCTTTCATCGCATCGCGTCATGGGTGAGTGGAGTTGGACTACTGCTTGAAACTTATTAAGCTTAAATTGAAGCTTTTCTGAAGGTAGGCATATGTGGGAGCCCGTATTTTACACGTTTTGAATTACTGCGTCTAACTATAAACTCAATGAACTTTCCCTTTTTTGCATGAAATTGTAATAAATGTTTGCGGTAAGATGGATAGTGAGTGCAACAGTTTATCTCAACTTTGTTACTGACGCACTTTCCACCCACGCGCTATAAAAAATAAATTCTGTGATAGTATATTTCATGGTTATTCTTAAAAACTAACACGCTAACATCCATTGTACCACTGCAACACGACGACCAGTCTGACACCGATAGGAAGTTGAATTATAGTACCTATGAAAGGTATAATGCATACGGAGAAAGTTAACAATGCAATGTACTATTGGTTATAGCATCAGCATTTTATGATTTTGCGCTTTTATGAATGAATCGAAACTTACGACAAAGAAGCTACAATGTTGCAGGCTTATAGAAACCCTTGGGCAATATTATTGTTAGTACTAGAGTTTAAAGTGTTCGTAGGTGTGCTTTTAGGACTGATGAATGCATCGAATTTCGGGTATACCCTATGACAATGGTGCAAACTTTTTGCTTCAAATATTATACTCCACACAGGCCATTATAACGATATCGCACCCTAGCTTCCCTGTGGTCCGACTCAACCTCAGACACAAAAGCTCATGCAGTTCACTTACCACTTACTTTCACTTCCTTCATGCGGATATTGACTTAACACTATAGCACTAGCCTTTTCCTTAAGTACGGCAATGGAAAGGGGCAACATAACACACTAACATCCATATCATCAGTTTTTAGCTTTCTCCTGAATTCGTCCGTTTCCAGCTCAGTTGTATCAAGTCTACTTTTTAACACAAGACTTTTCATCTGTATGCATGTTCCCTGCCTCGCCTTTTTGCTTTAGAGATAGCCTTAGATGACATCAAGTTTCAAGTAGCCCCATGCGTGTCAGCCTACCAGGCCCTTTTATCTTTCATGAAATATGGGATTACTACAAGTCATGCGATATCCACTTTAATACTTGACTGTCATGACACCTAGCGATGCAATAATTATGCTCATTCCAATGAATTAATTTCATACGCTAATTACAGCATCAACTAACAAGCTTGTAACTCTAGAGAAATAAATCCAATAGAAACAGCAATCATGATTACGGGCATTGCAGTTAAAAACCCATCTTTATTAAGAAATATCTCAACATAAATGGTTGAAGATGACAAACATAAAAACTATTTGCCCTTCTTGGCCTTTATCTTCCTCATGTAGAATTCTAATTCCTTTCCTTCAAGCAGGTATCCGTCGGCACGTCCAACTTGACCAGGTCGGCTGGAGATACAGGCTGCAAATTAACAAATAAATAGGTTTATAATATCAAATTGTTTAAACTTAAATAAAACGGAATCTTATACATGGGAACGTGAACTCAGAGTAACTATGACAATATAATTGCGCCCACTGTTCAATGGCGATAAAAAAGGGGTCATCCTAGTTCAATACGCTTATTTACCATGCTAATTTTGGGGAAACTTGAAGAAAATTTGAACATACCTAACACACGACCAGTCTGGAACTGTTCCTCGAGGGCAGGGTCTACCTTGGCGGTCTTTTGTCTTGTCTTCAGCTTCTTCACGATTTTCTTTGACCTCTTCTTATTGATGATAGCTTCCTCAGCCTCAGTCTGCCATTAAAAATCAATATTTAAAAATTAAATACAATATTACATTTCAAATTGCACTGCATAGCTATTAATTGGTAATATTGATTGACGTACCATCTTGGTTCCCTTCTTACGTCCCAAAGGTAAACCGTAATGACTTTCGTACCACTGCCTAAAAGGGGCTGCGTCGATTACCACAATCGCATTTTTCACGAGAGTCTTGGTACGAACCAACTCATTGTTGGAAGCGTTGTACACGACATCGATGAGACGAGTTTTCCTCGTGCAACCTGCAAAAGAAACAAACATAAATCAATAATCATTACAAATCACAGAATTTAAAACTTTAATTTAAACAGTAACAAAAAATATTGAAAAGTATAGCTTCAGAACGCTGTGGAATGATTAAGGTGATTCAATCATACAAATTCAGTTGACACGCAATATCATCACGAACAAATTAATTTAGCACTGAATAGAAACATGTATGTACTTACACTCGGAACCCCATGAAAAGTTTCCAGTGTCCAATCGCAAAGCCCTATACTTGGTGTTTCCTCCCCTGGTCCTGACAAGGTGGACACGACGTTGTCCCAACTGCACAAAACAATTAAAAATCACATTAATTCCCAATTCGGCAAGACAGCATTGTGAAAAACATGGCACAGTGTCAGAACGTTAGAGGTGTAACTGTCTCAGCATTTTAATCTCAGAGAGTTAAGTCATCATTACATCAAATTCAAGGCTAATAAAAATAGATTCAAAATACCTTGGTGTTGGCTGCTGGACGTCCTAACTCAAACTTCCGCTTCTTCCGGATGGCAACACGCTTACCTCCGGTGGCCCTCCTTTTATGATAATGATCCCGTGAGATACCTGATAATCACAAACAGTTATCTTTAAAATTCCGTACTATGACATTGACGTACAAAGAATCGTGAAATCATGTCAAGTTTAACAAAACATGTCCTAATTTCAAATGAAACAAAAGCGTTCTAAAATCTTCTTCCCATGATGTGCGGTCCCACTAATTACTAATACTTCAAGCTACTTGGCTAAATAACACATTTTAGTCTTAATTAGTAAAAACATGTGCCATGACACACTGAACTTCCTACTTCATTCGTCACGCACAAAATTAATCCTGCAAATTTTCAGGACCTTTCAGTTTCAGAACGGGTCAACCGTTAAGTTAATAGTGCACTCAACTAATCAACTGCTGGTTAACTGAAAACAATTACTAAAACTAAAGCTCTAAATTCTTCATGCACATTTGACAACTGTGAAGCCCTTCACTTTCCCCGGGTTAATCAGTTGTTTGACCTGTTCAGTCAACGTCACGCCTTAACCAAAACAGACTACTGCTATTCTACCCTCACGACTAACTAGTCAAATCACTAATTAACTGTTAGTAATTAAATATTTAAAAGAAACTTACCCATTTTGATGGAATTACTCTACACAGCACACAATGTACCGGAGAAGATTGACTCCTTATGCGGCTACTCTAGATCTCTGTTCAAGGAGCAGAGCGGTGCGATAGACTACTTGCGAGTGTGATTCCACTCAAATGTTCCCGTTCTCTTCAAAATACTTGATGCACATGCACGCCTGCACACCTTCTACCAATTCCTCTGAACATGTCCTATCTACACACCCCAACATTTTTCTGAGAGGCTGCTGGCTCGTCCCAAAACACAATTCCGCATTCGCATCAGTTTTACTTGAGCTTTGATAGGTGGCAATGGTTGTCTTTAAAGAAAGATTTGGGCAGACGCTCAACCTTTGTTCCTTTCATCGAAACGTTACCGCTTTCTTATAGCAGTGACAGATGATGATCATCGTCTTGATTGTTATCTCGGATGGGAAATTAGTGACGCCAATTGTCGCCAGTGTCTATTCTTATTGTGATTGTTAAAATGTAGCCGACCAAGTACGGCAGATATTTATGTGTATTCAGAAAGGATTGCTAAAATGTAAGTAGTGTTTGGTGGAAGCTGGAATTATTTATGATATTGTGACAACCATGGTGGATTAAAAGGTGAGATAATCAGAGAGCCATGTGGTCATTCTAATAAGGAAGTGCTAATAAGCAGCGGCAGCTTTATTGGAAGTTTGAAAGCAAAAAAGAAATAGTAAATCCAAGAAAATTTTGTATCTGTTTAGGAACGGCTTTTTATGAAACACCTTGCCTGAAATTACCATTATAAATAGTTTGGATTTTACAGGTGCATTAGCTGGCGCATATATAGAAAGTGGAGTGGACACACAGATCAAACCTTTTCACTCCCAAAATGCCCTTTTTTGTAAATCTTTACGATAATACTTTTTCACTTTCCTTCCAACAACAGCAGGCAAATACTTAAGCATTGTCGTGACTGAAAATAAATGTCAAACCACTTCAATGTATGGCCAATGACTTGCCGGAGGTAAAAAGTTAAATCATGGCCGATGAAATAACCTCAAACTTGAGACACCGGTCTAGTTCTTGTTGCCGAACTTTGCCTTCAGTACTATTGCCACTTGTCACCATTGTGGTGCTAAAATCATTTTCATTCTAAAAGTTCCATGATCAATCGGCATCATCAGTAAAATGCATTACCTAAGGCGCTCAATTAGGCATGTTCCTTCTAAAGAAATGAAGTAAAAGAACAAAAGGGTTCTTTCTTTTTTACCCTTTTCTTTAAAACTTTAGACCTTACATTTGCACGTGCGTTTCATCAAAAAGAAAACTAATGACAAGTGAAGTTAAAAATCAACTTGTGTTTTCAAGCCCGTGCACAATCTGTATAGCATATTGAAATATTACATTTTGCAATATTAGGGAGTAAAAATGAACCAAATGCTGAAACTGTTGACTGTATAGACAGCAGAATTTCTAAAATGCTTCTTAGCACATTTGATAGGTATTTTTTAAGTTTTAAATTTATATCATAGATAATTTAAAAGGCAATTAATTACTAGGCTTGTTCATAATATTATAAGCCCATTACTAATGCTGTTCAGCATTTCAGCTATTCATCTGTTTTTATTTTTAACCAAAATCAAAAAGGCTATGGTTTAAACTTTAAACATTGCTTTTAGTTTCAAGTTTCTACTCAAAAAGTTCATTCTTTCCTGAAAAGGGTCTTATAAATAGACAGAACAACAACATGATTCATTGTAATGCTATCTTTCTAATGATAAAAAATCTGTCGAAAAAATGTTTATCCTTGGATGACAGATCTGATTTGACATGATACAAGAAACAAAATGAATAGCGTTTGCCTCAACACCACCTTCATCAAGTTGACCTGGATGGACTCTATCACGTCGTCTCGCATGAGTAGCATTGCGGCATTTAATCATGTCCCTAGTTTTCCAGCAGGTTTCAAAACAACAAAAAACTTGAATTCACTGAGCCATTCCTTCCTACTATAAATTACAGGACAAGTGGGACGAGGACCAGTCCCAAAATGTCCATGTCAAAATAATACCCTTTCATCAAAGCTTATACTTTCAAGTAAAACGTACAATTTGAAATGGCATTTTTTACCACAATCAAAGCGGTCTGCTGAGCTGCAAGCCTGTAATGCAATAAAAGACGAACACGAGATTGAATATCATACCTGAAGAAAAATATTATTTACCTAACCATTCTTCTTCCACCAACCGCTTATACTGCCTCTCTCGACAACAAGCTCTTCTTTTCTAATATATCATTTGCCTTTTTTACATCCCTGCATGGTATGGTGTGAATAGACTTTTACTGCTTTGCCACTTCACCTCTTAAGCTTCTGTATGTGTGCGGTGATTTTTTTCTTCTGCAAGAATATTATATACTTCTTCCCCTCTAATAAATTCAGCGGAGGTGCGGAGATGAGATAAAGTAGTCTTGAATTACAAGCTATAAAAAAGAAACATCTTTTAGCCTAGATGTCTGAACATGCATTCCACATTACTCAGATAACAGGCATTTTTGGGTGCTGAGAAATTTCTCATCTCTAGTACAAAGTTTCTCCTTCGTTCGTTCACGTACAAAACAACTTTGCGACTTGACCATGCATATTGCAAATTAACACAAACGGTTGGCTGAAATATAATCTGCAAGGTTGTACAAAAAAAATAATATCTGGAGTAAATTAGTTACTGCAAATTCCTTAGTCAAACGTTTTCAGAGGACATCTGCTGGTAATTGCTTTTCATGAGTCAGAGTCAATGTGTCTCATTGCCTTGAAGTAGCATCGACACTGCATGATTGTATGCAAACCAAAAAGGAAAAACATTCTTTAAAAAAATTAATGCCCTTGAGTGGGCTTCATGTAATTACCCGTGTTAAATGTTATTTTAAAAAACCAAGCTCTTTTGTACGTTAGAATCCGAATGCTGTAAGAAGTTGCAGATGCTTAGAAAACAGCAAACTTTCAACTTTGTTGGGATTATTTTTACCTATTCATATTTTGACAGGTAATTAGTCCGTCATCACTTACTTCAATAATCCAATTTACGCTCCATCCTAAAATTCACATTCTGCGTTACATAAACATTTTTAATCTTTTTGAGAGAAAAACAAGCCCAACAAAGTTTCAACCGTTTTGAATAGCAATATTCCAATCCTCTCTCTTTAGTTTTAATTTGCTGCTGGGGAAGCAGAAATTGGCTGTTCATAACATAGAGATATCTAATATCCTGAAAGTTCATATTCGGATGACAACTTCCAGCAACTAAAAAGGGAAGACAAGTAGCTAAAAAGTGGAAACGTATGCTTAAAAGTTTTCACGCGCTTCACGGTTTTGCTTGTTTTTGTAGTATGGGCTTTCCTTATTTCCTTCTTTGCTTTCGTTCAAATGAAAAAGAATCAGGGTTTGGTTTCTGGTATTTTGTCATCATTTCTCAAAGATCATTTGAAAACTGGCGTGCCTTGCTGCCTGCAGCACGGCATTGCAGTATTTCCTGTGTGCGTACAATGTAGATATTATGTTACACCCACCCGATTTTTTCCCTTCCACTTCCACCAACTTCCATACTTCTTTTCCACATCATTGCTACTTCAGCCCATTCGCATTTTTTACGAGAAGCAACAAAAAAACTCAAAAAGTAGGAAAAGCAGAAGTTTCTGCAGCAAAAAATAAAATTGTTATTGCTTTGGTCTGTATATGTTTTGCATTATCGCATTGCGTCTACGTGCTGATCGAACTTATTCAAAAATCAAACAAGTGCAATAACATGAAACAAGTTAAAGGAAGAGAAATATTAGTGTCATCATCAGAAAAATCATTTCATACAACAAACTTGTCTAGAAACAGTTAACACATCATTTAACAAAGCAAAAATACAAAACAAACTGATCCCTTTTGGATTACAAGATGAGGCTAAAGTCGTAAAATGGATATGTTCCTTGTTGAGTAAATAGCTGTTAATAAAGCTGAGAGCTCATCTTCACGTCTAAAAAAGGAATGGAAAAGGAAGGTGTACACGCTACTCATGGAACGGAGAAGACGAAAGCCAGAAGATGAGAGGATGGACGAAAGGGAAGAAATGTCGAAGAATCAAACAAATATTCTCTCAAGCCAACAAGAAAAGAAATATGACTTTGTGTACGAATAGAACTACACATATTATGCATCCATATTATTATTCATGATGACTCGCTCAAGAGATTTTTTTAAACTAAACTTCCACCGCTGTTCTTTATGTAATTTGTAACTCTGAATTTAAATTGGTTTATGATGCAATGTCTACAGAGTTTATATGGCCATACACCGTGACAAAGATGAGCTCTCCATAAAGGACAAAGCAAACTTTTCTATGCATAACAAGTACATTTTTGTGGGCAAGATGAGAGGGAGTTTGGACGAAGAAATAGTTCATGGAGAAACACTCAGCATCGCGACTGAGGTTAGTTAGGTACCCAAAACAAACCAAATATACCGAACTCTCCAAATCACATAGTTGTGTACCTTTATTACAAGTTGCTGGTGTTGATCCCTTCATTTATACATACATATAACATTTGAACTTGGGAAAAATGCATTTCATTTCATGCTTATTCACTGCTCTTGCAGTCAGTCAGCTCTAATACGACGACTCGCAAGAGTCAGTCGGTTTTCAGATTTTTTCCTATGAATTGTGAATTGAAATTGGGCAGCAGGGAATAAAGGCGAGACGAGAGTCAAACCAGCAAAAGAAGACAGAGACAGAAGGAAAAAGGCTTTTCTCTTGACACACGCGTATGGTACTCAATGTGTGTACAACAACGGCCGTAAATAATATGCATAGGTAGGTACACATATAGATTATAGATAATATAAAATGACGGACGAATATGAGTGCACGGGCGAAAGCAATGAGAACATACCTAACATACACAACACTACCTAATGTTATTATGGTTTCAAAACTCAGTTTACCTTTGCCACGTATGTATATGTTGTAGAGATATAAGGTGGCAAATAAACAAAGTATGAACATTTTATATATATGCTCAAAAACATTCACCGAAAAGAATGGATTTGCTTCATCCATAATGTAATCTTCCATCATCACCAGCAGCAGTCGTTCTTTCTTTATCCAATTCGTCGCATTCGTAAATTGTATTCGACCTGTGTGTGTAAAAGTCAGATTTCAAGTAGAGAATAAAGGAACTTCTTTATGTACCATGTTTCCACTCCATCCATCGACATCGTCATGATCATCCACTGCATTATGCATGTAGCTTTCCGTGTTCGGGACTCCTTTAAACTAAAAAGTGTATAACATTTCTTTCGGATATATAGGCAACTTGTAGTTGGCAGTAGCTCCTCTTCTCCACGATATACTGAGGAATGTACGTACATCCGCTGGCACCTTCGTGCTTGCTACAAAAAGGATTCCATTCTTTAGAGGAACTAGCCATATAGCAGCACATAGAAATAAAAACTCTTTTTCCATTCTTGAGCAAGAAAGAGATCTCCAGCCAGTTCACATGAAAAAAGCTATCATCGTCATGTACGTTGACGGCTATAAGACTCATAGACTGAGCTTGAGAATGTGAGAGCAACAACACGAACAATTCTCTTGCTGCACAAGAACCAGTGCATCATTATTGTTGTCATCGTCAAGATGTTGATGCACGATCCAGTGTGTAGCTCTCCTTTTTATTACGCTTCTTGATAGCAACATTTCGGTAAAAGGAATTGGTTAACAATTACGTTGTTGATATTGGATTTTTTAAGTACGTGAGCGGAATAAAGGTTGTCGTGCGGAGAAACATAAAAGGCAACCCTGTATGCTTAAATAAACTTTCGCTGGACGACTAACTGTGAAAAACTGCTCTGGAAGTCATGAAGCAGAGAACAGAGCAAAGAAAGCTGGAAAGCAAAAGTTGGCTTACACTTTCATTTGAAGGAACAGCATAACTTTTATTGCAGTTTCCGTCGTTGATATAAATGCCACGAAAAAGAGCACTGAAACTGTATGAATATCAGACAAAGTGCTGAAGTGTAGTGGACTATTTAAGAAAGGCAAATTTCTTGTAAAGATGTTATCAAAAGAGTTGCGAGAAAACAAGCGCAAAACATTTTACTAAAGCGTACATAAACAGATTCCCGTATTGGTTTCAGTTCGTGTGTGTCTGAGTTTATGCTAAATGTCAAATCATAATTGATTTTGCACTCAGGGTTTGCATGTGCAGTAATCTGCACTTGCAAGTGTAGTGACTGTAATAACATCTATTTGAATGGAACTTTAACTTGTGTGGTATATGATCATAGTGGTGAATAGCAAAGTTGTTTTAGTGCTGCATTTATAGCGAAAAAGGAGAGACAAAGAACTTTGGACATAATGTTATGTAAGTTATTGACTTAATTTATATGCAAACATCAATTAAAGCCATTAAAACGTCATTTATAGTGCATAAAACATAATTCATCGACCATAAACAGAAGAGCAAAAGTGTCAATTATACAAAACATTAGCAAATAGTAATGCATTCATAATGAATCGAAAAAATTCACAAGAAAGAATAATAGTTTCTTTAATACACATAAAAATGTCTATCTTTATAACTGTAAGATTAAACATGTCAACACTGAATTTGTTTGTTTAAATGAAATGATCTCATGTCAAAAGGTCAAAGAAGGAATTTGCTGTAGGATAATTTTTATTTTGCATGTTAGTGGAATGCGTGTTATGCTAAGCTAGCAGAGCAAAAGGGTGGTCCTTGCTTTTACGGAATTTGAATCGAAGACATTGACATCATGACATGATACTGAAAAAATGGAATTTAGAAAACGTCTTAGCATATTATGTAAGTAGTTGTTTTTGATGCGGAAAAATAGCTAAATCCATTCCACATATCTTACAATAGCAGGGTGAAGCAATACTGATTTTATGACAGACAACCTTCCATTTTATGATGTTGAAAGTCAACTAGTGCCAATACCACTTCACCTTTTGTGAAGGCCATTTCTTTACGTATTTTCATTTCTTAGAAAGCTTTTTCAATAGCTGCACTGCTGCGTTATGGGGTATCATAAAATACACACAAGAATATGTACTGCAAAAATTTTATTTTTAGCTAAAGCGGAATTTCTTGCATCGCAGTTAGGAATTTGCATTTCTTTAAACAGTCAATACGTCTGTTGTCTGCTGCTGTTTTTTCTAAAAACATTTTATTGCATAATAATACACACTTGGGAGTAGTAAGTTACAGGAACTTCAAATGTGTCTCTATCATCCGCACTGCTATTTATACCATAATATTGTATACTATTATTATCATCAACATAAACCTACGATAATTGACAAGTAACAAGAGGTTATCTCCACGTTTGTGTTCACATGTTATGAATACATGATTCATGTTTGGGTTTTATCTCTAAACACTGAAATTGACTTTCCATTTAGTTGTCCTATTTTTTTATAAAACAATAAGAACAGCTCGTGCACGAATGATTTGTTCAGGTTTTGGTAGAGAATTTGTTTGTTTTAGTTGCGTAAAGTGTAAACATAAAGACATTGAGATAATTTGCTTGTCCGTTATAGTTCTAAGGAAGTACTACTTTGCATTATATTTATTTTATGATCAGGATTCATAATATGATTTTCCGTCAACAGTTTCTCCAACGTGTTGAAACTCTTTAATAAACTCACCCAATCGTCCATCCATTCTGCCATCAATCCATTTTGAATGCAATTCTTATAATATAAATATTTAGATTTTTGTCAGGGTTGAAGCGTGCTGACTATGAAACGCTTAGCTGCAAGGCAAGCAAGACAATGCGTAGGTAGATGCATATGGGGTAACTGTAAAAGTTATAAAAAGAAAGGCAAAAACCAGGATATGTTGGTTTTGATCCGTCATGATGCTAAGCTAAACAATTCTTTCAATCACGGTGTACTTTGTCTATCTCTACTTCTATCTTCATTTCTTCATTTTACAATAATAAGCAAACGCATGCACTCTTTGAATATTCTGAAATCATATTGACATTACCTATAATCTTATAAGTTATAATATTATATTTTAAAACCTACACAATTTAAATGAAATTATAACTGAATAAGGTATATTATAGCTTGCTATTTCCCCTTCACGTGCTTCCATTTCATGGGAATCTTTTATGTGTTTACAGGAACGGACCTTCCAACCACAGAGGCAACCTATAAAAACCAATCTCAATTGACACACACGCAACGTGGCCATCCATCCATTTCCCACTTCCTCCCTGGAAAATCCTCTTGTTTTGTATGCGGACTGCGGATGCTATAAAACTACGAATGCGCTTTCACGACCATTTGACTAGAGTACAAGGGCGCGGTGCAACCATTGCACTGATGGTCCCGATCCCGATAGCACTGATGATGATGTTAAATAACAAATGAACTGTTACACAAACAGAAAATGTCGCAATCACAAAGACATACAAGCTTGTTAGCCCCCTTTGCAATTAACTTACCAACACATCACGACTTAATCTCCTTTAATGTACTTATATTAGCAGTACCAAGATGAACTAAAGGGATTTTTAAGAGAAAACGAATGTGATACCAGAAGCAAGCAAATTATAATCTTAATCCCAAGGCCAAAATTGGCCCCAGCAATAATAGCCATCATCACAATCATGTAAAACGTAGCAATAATCCCATCGTACTAGTCCAAAAACAAATCATAAAACTGCCTATTTAAATTTCCCTACGACCACAGCTCACAAAATCTCCTTCATCCTACCTTCATATCTTTAATTTTCAAAATGTATCCGGAACGGATTCACGGCGACCTCAGTTGTTCAGCTTCCGATGATCTCCACTGTCACCACCATTCTCATAATCGCACGCGAAGAAGGTGGTATCGAGGCTCTTCTTCTTTAAGCTTTCTCTGTCTCTCGTCCACTCTCTTCCTGTACCTTTTTTCGGCCTACTTGGTGTCAGTAGTTGATGGAGCCAAAGCACCTCCCGGAAGCCGGAACTCTGGTGTTGATAGGGAGTGCAATGGAATCGGGAACGTGATAAGAAATAAGGGTTTCACGTATCCCTGGTGGGATACAAGTCCAGTAGGGCTGATAATTGCGTCCACAGGAAACTCCTCTGCTACTTCAGACGATGCTAGCAGTGGAAGTAGCGGTTGTCCAGCGGGTGCCACTGGAGCAAAGGGAGTAAAATGCTGCAAAGCGTTTGATACGCCAACACAAAAAAATGAAATTTCTGCCATGTTCAACGACAAGTGGATGGGACCCAAACTGGCAACCTCTGCAGAAATATTCAAGGAGCGGAAGAAGAAATTTGACGCGACCTTCAAAGACCTGTTGACCCGGGCGCATGGTTCGTTTCATGCCATGTTTGAACGAACGTAAGTGTGAAAAAACGCACAAAGATTTAAGTTGCGTCTAAATTAACTTTTGAAATCGAATCGAATATTAATAAATTGTCTCTGCCGAACAGGTATGGAATGCTGTACATTCAACACGCTCCAATATTTCACGCTCTTTTCACCACTCTGGAAACGTATTACGACTCAGGACGGGACTCACTTGAAGGGAAACTTAATGAATTCTTTGCCATTCTCACTCGTAAAATGTTTGAGGTTCTAAACGCGCAGTATGACTTTGATGATGCGTATTTATCCTGTGCCACCATAGTCGTGAATGAAAAGCAGGGAGGAGACTTACATCGACAAATTGTTTCTAGTCTGCGGCGATCTTTCGTAGCCACTCGGGCACTGGCCCAAGGGCTCGCTGAAGCGGATAGAGTACTTACCAACTTGCAAAAGGTAAAAAATTTTGTACAAGAGAAAAGTGCAAAAAGTGCAAAATATTTTCTTCTAAACTTCTAATATGAACCTTTGTAACAATTATTGTTCCAGATGAAAGTTCCTAATGATTGCCTTCAGTCCCTTTCCCAAATGCTTCATTGCCCGGTATGTGCGGAACAACGAGCCTTCAAACCATGCCTGTCACTTTGTACTAGCGTGACAACAAAATGCCTTCTATCCACTGCCTCCATGAACAAACCTTGGACCGAGTTCACTAACGCTTTGGAAGGGATTCTGGACCGATTGCTGGGCCCATATAACGTGGAGGCTGTAGTTGAACCTATTCATATTAAGATCTCCGAAGCCATCATGAACTTCCAAGAGTCGGGAACTGACCTTAGTCAGGCAGTGTTTTCAAAGTGTGGCAAACCAAAGCTCAAATCTGCAACTAGAAGCTTCCAAAGAAGAAATGTACCCAACGAGGCGGATCTAACGCCCATTGCAAACATGAAGCCAGAGGATTTCGGGGATGACATTGATGAGGATACCGAGTTGATGCAAGGAGACAGGCATGGAGATGTACGTGGCGGTGGTCATCACGGGCATCATGATGACACACAACCCAGCAAATCCTTAGAAAAGCTGCTGAAGGAAATCAAGAACAAAGTGAAAAAGTCAAAGACAATGTGGAATGTGCTGCCAAAACAAGTTTGTAATGGAATCTCAAAGGACTATTCGTCCCAACTTTGTTGGAACGGAAGCTCAGCTATCAAGCCAGATAGAAACAAAAGCACAGAAGAAAGTGAATCAGGACTTCCGCCGGGAAGAGGACCTCCCAATTTGTTGGTCGCAGAGCAAGTTCTAATTCTTCAGCTTATTACTGACAAGTTGCGAGCATCATACAATGGTTTGGATGTGCAATGGGTGCAAGATGTTGGTAAGTTCAATTTGCCCCCAATTTAGAATGAGATGTTCTCAACTAATAATATATCTATTTAGTATATAAAACATGTTTTGTTTTTATAAAAAAATAGCTGACGAACTGGATTTTGATGGAAGTGGTAACGGCATGGGCTCCGGTTCCGGTGATGTTCCAGACGATCTCGAAGACAGTGATGACGATGATCCAAGCGGAAGAGTGGATCGCCCTGATCGCAGACCTCCTATTGAACCTAAAATTCCGTCCACAACAAATAATAGAGGCTTTAACCCAAGACCCAAATTCCCACTTCGTCCAGCACCCCCAATAATAATCTCGCATGATAATAGCAATGGCCAAGAAGAAGATGAGGATGATGATGATGACAGTGATGGCCACATTCGTAACTGGAATCCCTCTACTTTCCACAGACCCACGAATACAGGAGGTGTTGGTGTTGGAGGTGGTGGCGGCAGCAGTGATATAGACTTTGCTCCACATGTGCCACCTTATCAAGTCCCCACGCCTCCCAAGGTGAACAAACCTCCACCTCCTCCTCCCATTTCCCCTGTGGTACCCTTCACTATTCCAACCACGAGAACCACGACCACGACAACCACTACCACCACAACAAGGAAGCCCAGTGGTGGGGAACTGGATGTGAAGAAAACCACGGTAAATAGTGGTGGACAAGGTGGTGACACTAATAGTGCTATTGCAGTTTTTAAATTATTCGGTCCTATAGTTGTGTCCATGATTGGAAAAGTATTTTCATTTAGCTAGAGTTCTAATGATTATAATTGAAATCAAGTAGATGTGTAATGTTGTACAAAGCCAGCAGAAAGTGTTTAAAAATGTGTATTCGGAACTATTTAAAGCAACTCTACTTAATATGACCAAAACATTGATATGAAAGCATTCAAAGTAAGTACAACGTTGAAGTGAAAACTTGATTGAATACGTACTCAGCTTTTGACTCAGCTAGATTCTAAGTATTTCACGTACTATTAAAATATGATAGAATTTAGATTTAAGGGATTTCAAAACACAGCATGCCTGCCAGCAGCCTACATAAACGCTGAATGAAACAAAATTCTGTTGTCTTTGAAAAGCGCATATAAAGACCAGCAAAGCCTTTCACTGCTGAACTTCTAGCTGAACATGATAAAATTAAGTAGTAATGTAGCCGATTTTAGACTGATTTTGGTAGGTAAGAATTTCCCTTGTCAATTTCGTAGTTTGTGAAACGTGCAGCTATTTCAAAGCAGTGAAAAACTATTATGACATGACACATCAGTGTTCAAGATACGTAAAGACATTCACAATTTTAAATGTGAATCGTGAGTCAATTCTAATTTAATATATTTTTCTACGTGACAGGAAGTTTCTCACTGAATTTCTTTTGCTTATTCTTGTTTGTACAAAAGTATACCTATACATATTATACAGCTTTCATAATTAGTTGTAATTTTAAAGATTGTACATACATAATATATATATTTTAAACAGTGCGAGTGAATCGTGAATCTGACAAGTGCAGTAGTTTCAAAATAAGTCCAATTTCGAACTATTAGTGCAAATAAACCAATTCTTTTCAATCAGCCTATGAAATATGTCTACCTAAAAAGTATGCGACGATTATGACTGACTGCGTGGATCAAATGAAAGATACTGAAAGCAACTACAACAATAAAAGCTACTAACTAAATTGCCATTGCTTTGCTTAAGA
Organism: Entomobrya proxima; assembly: GCA_029691765.1. Lineage (NCBI taxonomy): Eukaryota > Metazoa > Arthropoda > Collembola > Entomobryomorpha > Entomobryidae > Entomobrya > Entomobrya proxima. Next base: position 3,802,362 of record CM056168.1, read on the forward strand.
CAATTACTGTGTATTATTTCAAGTATTTGAAATGACATGTTCCTCGCCCTATTGTAAAAACTAAAATCATCACATAAATAGCTTATTGTGACTAGTAGTAGTACGTTTAGAGTATTTAATTTAGAATATAGTATTTAGCTCATGTCCAGTAGTTTAGTAAATTAGGAATACAAAACCAATCCTTATACAATCTATTTATTTAATTTTATGTATGTACTATTAAGTTTAGGTACTTCAAAAAGTTTGTCAGAGGGAAAATATACAAGTGGTGAAAATAACACCACAAAATGTCCCGGTTTTTAAAGAAAATTATAATTGAGTTTCTTAATATACTTGCTTAATTTTATATGATAATATTTAGTGACAGTCTTTACACTGATTTATGATTTACTCATTTTCTTCAATAAAATAGTGTTATATAACGCCTTGTTTCCCAAACAAACACACATAACTATTATGTTATAGTTTATAATTACGTGCCATTTTGTTGTAGATTCATAAGAAGTTCGGTTTTATACAAAAAGTATTATGCGCATTTTTGCCGTTTTTATATAAGTTGATTATATAACTGTAGCCGAGTAATTTTAATTGTTAACTCTATACTCATCAACATAACACAAATATGGATGAAAATAACTTATTGAAAGAATAAAAATGAGCCACACTGTCATTCATTCAATAATCTGAGTTCTGAATCTAAATATTTCCACAGAATGCGAATGCATGGGGATTTTTGAGAAATGCACAAACAAATTGGCAGCGTTTTCATACTTTATCGTTACTGGCATGCATGCACTTAATGCCAGATAAATAGTGGCTATGATTATCCTTAAACTAATTTAATTTAATACTACGCTGACGATGTGACGCTGCACTGATGCTACAACGCTTGTTGATCTCATGATGATCTTCTTACCCCGACTCTGCATTCCATCGCACTCGCACTACAACACGCCATTTAGGCAAGCAAGCAAGCACAGCGAAACTTCATTCGAGTTTTCAGCCCAGTCGCATGCAAAGCCTGTCCGCTACATGTGATCCTTTGTGATCCGATCGGTTCATGTAAACAATGGAACAGTGGAGCAGTCCATCTCATCGAAGCAGATCGGACTAGAAAATCGTTTTTTAATTCTGGATCAGTGGATCATTTCTGCCAACGTCAGCCAGTGCTGCACAAAGTGACCTCCATACGGAGAGAGCGCATGTGGTGGGTGTCCACAGATACAGAAATAAGCTGACTTTCTAACCGGAAGTTGGTTTCAAATCACGACATTATTGTTTTAAAATACTTGGAAAGTGCACTACTGTTAAGAATATGCGGGAGATAACCGATAGCTGATGACAGTCATTGGGAGTTTGCGCTTGGAAGAGCAGTGCAAGAAACGACAGTACTGAAGACCTTGCAGCTTTCTACCAAAATCGTGCTGGCACACAGCAGGGAACCAACTACCAAGGGTCACATCCATATCAGAGGAGCTTATTCGGGATGGACGACACAACCACAACCTTTGACGCTTGGCTGTCCAAGCGGTTTCAAGAGCTAAACACGGATGAAGCGGTGTTTGTACCTTACGTTAAAAGTATTCTGGAGGGGGACGAATCACTGGAGGATAAAATCGACGCTTTAGATGGAATCCTTGGGGAGCTTGCCGAGGCGGTTGGTTTAATACTTTCAAATATGTACCCCATTAGTTTATGCACAACAAAGTGATATTTTATATGAACTGTCTCCTTTAATACTTTTAGGCAGATGACTTAAACGTGGAAGCCTTGAGAACTGAAATTATATCCAGATGGGAAGAGGAACAGTCTAAAATACGTGGGGCTGTCCAGAACGCCGGCGCTGGAGATTCAAGTGCGGAGTTGGAATCCAAACTAGATAAACTGTTAAAAATCAACGATAATCTCACTAGTTCCTCAAACTCCAACCAAGAAGATTCAAAAGGCAGCAAGAGTATGGTCACACCCGACTCGGCTTTACGTGCTGCCATATTAAGCCAGTACAAAGATGTAAGTGACAGTACAAAGAGTGGTTAGCCAGCTCGTTTTGTGACGAATGTCATTAACATGATTTGATTGATTTTTTGTAAACTTATCAAAGAGCACTGATGACGAATCAGATGGAGAACGTCCCTCTGGACCGGTCGCCGGCGGTGGTAGTAGCGGCAGTGGAATGGGTTCATCAGGGCCCAAACTAGAGAGAAATACCAACGCAGAGCGTGTTCAAACTGAGCTCAAGGACAAGAGGGAAAGGGAAAAAGAGGATGCAGCCAAGAAACGGGAAAAAGATAGAGAAGATCGGTAAAGACTTAATGTCATTGAAAATTGCTCATTCGTATGATTATATTCTAATTTAAAGATGTTTAAAATTATCTAATTTTACAGAGCCAAACAGAAACAGCAGGCGCAAGAACGTAAAGATAAGGCTAAGAAGAAGTCCGCCAAGGTGGAAAGAAAAAGGTAGCATCCGCAATGCGCACAGCGCACTTCACCAACGCCAAACCGTAATCGATATACAATGCGACTATACGATACGACCAGTTTAATGATATTATTCGCATTTAGTAAGGTTCCACTGCTAGAGCCTAATTACCCTGAAACACTAAGTTGCTTTTCTTGTCATGGTTCGTCAATCAGAATATTTATTTGATCCGGGATGGGCCTGATCAAGATTATGCATGTAATTTTTATTAAAATACGGAAATAAATGTTCAAAGTTTTTTTATTTGTCTTGTTTTACAAGTTTACTTTATAATTATAAGCAAAATTATAATGCTAAAGTTAAAGGCTAGATGTAGATTAATGGAAATCAAAAACAAAAATCGGTGTTTCATTCAAATCTTGTCACTGTTGATTTGATTGACCGAAAAGTAGTATGTTTTGAAGCTGCATGAGTACTCAGCTACGGAGTATTAAATGTACCGAATTAATATTTAAGTATACTATAAAAATACAAAGAAATACTAATATTTCAAAAGAAAAAATTACAAAACTTAAATGATACGAAGATCAATCATTACTTTTTCACCGTACATACAACTTACATAAATGACAAATGAATACAGAGTGTATAGCAGGGTACATATTAAACACACAAATCACATTTGCTACTAAAATCTAGAAAATGAACACTTTGTTGACCAGAGCCACATGTCATGTCACGTTTTAAAATACCTTTAAAGTCTGAAGCACCAAATCAAGACTAATGCGTTATTTGAACTCGTTGACAACTTCAAGCTCTTGCCACGTTAATACTTTTACGAAAATGATGAATGCTACACATGTTAGTAAAAATCTTCTGAAACAACATAAGTAAGGAATGATATTGATTTTTGCGGATAAGGATGATTAGTTTTATGACCAGCTTTTGGTTTTCCTGATTTCTTGATCGCAAAATACCATCCCAAGTGCGCATAGTCCCGTGACAGGAAAGACATGTAAGCTGACTGGGGCGACACTCTGGACTCAATCTAAAAATAAAATGGATTTTACTACATGTCATTAAATCCTTGTACTTATGATTATGTTTATACGTTTCGTGACATTTTTGTTTTTCGAGTTTATCTTACAACGTACCCAAACTGTTCCACTTAATTCAGGCAGTGGCTGTCCTATGATTCTTCCTTTTGGGGTCATTGTTAAGTAAAATCCTGTCATTACCCCTTTGATTCGTAGTTCCCCATTCTTTCCAGCAATTTCAAATTCAAAGGATCCTGCAAGTAGATTTCATGAAATGGTTTACTTTTCACAAGTTTTGATGCATAATCATTTATTCATTAGTAGTCATAAGTCCATGAACTTCACTAACCGTATTTGTTTTTAGGAGTGGTTGTGCCACGAACTTTCCCGTTTGGGTAAACAGCTACATCGAAACCAGTTCGCGAGTGGAGCCTTCTGATTCTTCTTCTCCGTCTTTCTGTTAGTCCAGGTATTGGTTGAGGTCTCAGCTCTCCTTCCTCCCGTACAAGGCTTTCGTACAAACTTCCTGATTCCGCACCCGACGAAGGTGCTCCTGGGTTTGTGTTGTCCAAACTGTCATCCTCATCTTGCCCGCCTCGTTTACAAAAATTCAAGCTTCCACACATCACAAGTAATTGCTTGTCCCCCTATCTCCTCTGACCTAACTGTCTAGTTTCGAACACCCCGACCAAGATTAAAATTTAAGTCACTACTGGATAACTGTATGATTTGAGTTTGACATATTATTGCTAAAATTCACAAGAACTGGAGAAAGTGAATCTGTAGCCCACACAAGATTTCCCACAACTAAACTCCCACAACACGCCAGTTCCCCCGACTCCAGTTTCATTTGCTCTTTTACGTTCGAAAAACTTTGCAAGAGTTGCAAAAGTAAATCCACTTCCTACTTCCGCAACGGCAAGCAACGTTGTTGCAAGCTTCCTCTTACCACCACGCCAGATTCCGTGCATGTGTAGTCTACTATCTTCCGTTCTGATAGCATGAAAATTCTATTTATAGTAGCCTATTAATAGAAATATCTTGCAGAAATACCAGTATTTCATTCATTATGCCAACCGTAAACTACATGAATTTATGCCATGCTCCGACAGTGCTATGATCATGAATCCATCATCTTTGTTCCACTGGTTTATGCAAAAAATGAGTGATGATAAGCAGGAAAATTCTGCATGATGTTATGAAAAGTAGAAACGATCTTGAAACCACAAACGTTTTGAATTTTTGTTAACAGCGAATCAAATGTAAAACAAACTTTATTCTTTTCAGACAAAAAGTGAACAAAAATCCTTTATTTGGCCCTTTATTACCATATACAATAAACTGAATAAAGAATAATAAACGAGCGCTGGTGAGGAGTCTAGCGCTCCAGAAACTTGGTTATTTCTTCTTCTGGGCCTTTTCGGCAGCCTTAGTGACTTTCCCCGCGGTGGCTTCCTTGAAGTTCACGGATTTGATGACACCGACGGCAACCGTTTGCCTCATGTCACGGACAGCGAAACGTCCCAGTGGGGGGAAGTCAGTGAATGCCTCAACGCACATGGGCTTAGAGGGTACGAGGGTGACAATAGCAGCATCACCAGATTTGATAGCCTGCAAATTAAAAGAAAATCATAAGTTTTCTGTAATAATACTTACTTTCTCCTCACTTTTTCCAATTCCTAATACCAATTCATAAAGTTAAATAAAGTACCTTAGGATTTTCTTCGACGGTCTTGCCGGTACGTCTGTCACACTTCTCCTTGATTTCATTGAATTTACAGGCGATGTGGGCTGTGTGACAGTCCAACACTGGAGTGTATCCGTTGGAAATTTGACCAGGGTGATTCAATACGATAACCTGGGCTGTGAAATCAGCAGCAGCCTTGGGGGGATTGGCCTTGGAATCTCCGGCCACGTAACCTCTTCGGAGCTCCTTGACGGAGACGTTCTTAACGTTGAAACCAACGTTATCCCCCGGGACAGCCTCAGTGAGAGCTTCGTGGTGCATCTCAACGGACTTAACTTCAGTAGTGAGACCGCTTGGAGCGAATGTGACAACCATACCTGGCTTAATGACACCAGTTTCAACACGACCCACTGGCACAGTTCCAATACCACCAATTTTGTAGACGTCCTGGAGAGGAAGACGAAGGGGCTTGTCGGTAGGTCTGTAAAAACACAAAGTGTTAAAGTTAGCATCAATGCAATAAAATCATGATCATGCTAAAGACTTAAGTTAATAGTAAGTAATTAAGTAAAGGGTTACCTTGCTGGGGGCAAGATAGCATCGAGGGCATCAAGAAGGGTCTTTCCATCAGCGTTTCCTTCCTTGCGCTCAACCTTCCATCCCTTGAACCATCCCATCTTGTCGGATGCCTCAAGCATGTTATCACCGTTCCATCCGGAGATGGGGACGAAAGCAACAGCAGCTGGATTGTAACCGATCTTCTTGATGTATGCGCTAACTTCCTTCTTGATTTCCTCGAAACGAGCCTCGGAGTAGGGTGGCTCAGTGGAATCCATTTTGTTAACACCAACAATCAGCTGCTTGACACCCAGGGTGTAGGCCAAGAGGGCGTGCTCACGAGTCTGTCCGTTCTTGGAGATACCGGCTTCGAACTCACCAGTACCGGCAGCAACGATCAGTACAGCGCAATCAGCCTGTTGAGAATTAAAAGCATGAATTAATGATTAAAGCAGTTTTAACTACTTAGGTAGTGGCAGTTAAGCACACTAATGACTAATTAACTTTACAATAATTAAAAATTAAGTTTACCTGAGAGGTACCAGTAATCATGTTCTTGATGAAATCTCTGTGTCCAGGGGCGTCGATGATGGTGACGTAGTACTTAGCGGTTTCGAACTTCCAGAGAGCAATATCAATAGTGATACCACGCTCACGCTCGGCCTTCAGTTTGTCCAAGACCCAGGCATACTTGAAGGATCCCTTACCCATTTCCTGGGCTTCCTTCTCGAACTTCTCAATGGTACGCTTGTCGATACCCCCGCATTTGTAGATCAAATGCCCGGTAGTGGTGGACTTCCCGGAGTCGACGTGCCCAATGACGACGATGTTAATATGAGTCTTCTCCTTACCCATCTTGATTAGTTGTTAATTTACGATTTGGAATTCAAATTAATCAGGAACAAACTGACCGTGATGCAACTGCAAGAAAACAAGAGCACAACTGTAAGTCAACCACTCCCCTCAATAACTTAATTAACCACCCTACTTGAACTACCAACAATGTGACCTCTACTCCAAACTAGCCCACCACAAGTGCCTACTTCAATCAATTTAAAACTACTACTGCTCTACTTTCTCTACAAATCTGAACAAAACTCACATTCCGTTTCCCCAAATAATCTCACAATTTTCAAAAACTTCCAAAATATTCTTTAAAATAATCTCAGTCTCAAGAAGAGCCCCTTTTGCTTCCAACACCTACACACTTTTCTGCCTCAATATGGAATTAAAATGGCTGGCTATGAGGAAACTTGCAGCGAAAAAGACGGCGTGGTCCTATTCGGGTACTTGCTACTACAACTTACTTGACTCTCTCTCTCAAGACACGAACAAGAAATATGCTCTAAAATATTTTTAAAACTGCCTAAAACGTCAGCAGTGTCGTATCGTCATGATTTAGTTAACTGCCAAAAAAACGTCTGCTTATCAACAAGTGTTTTACGCGCTTATCCTCACCAACAAATTCAAATTAACTTTGCTACCAGTTGGTCACTTTTACAAAATAATCCTACTTTTTCAAGAAATCTTGTAAAGTTGAGGAGCAGATCGAGAGCTTGACTTACCAGACGCACAGCCGGATGCAGAAGAGATGGAATAATGAGCCGTCACTCTCTCAAATCCCAGCTCTCGCAATGTATCTCCCCAAATGTACCTTTTAGTCAGCGCACAACAGCGCCGCTTTCTAACGCTTTTATAAAATCGCTTTTTGCTTCTATAACTGTCTGGATGACTGTTCCTTAAGGAATAAAATGCGCTCTTTTCGGTATTTAAGGTTTTATAATTTTGCAAACAATTAAATGTGTCCAATTTGGCGTCTGACTCAACCTGAGCGAGAGGTAGGTGAAGGAAAACGTGAGCTGGCAGCCGAGGATAGCGCCGCCGGAGAGCTCAGCTTGTGTGCGGCAGGACTGGGAGAGAGGGGCCAGCATGCTCTCAAGCCTTGCCCGGCATGTCAAAAGACGAGCTCAGTGATGCCTCAGTGAAGAGACCGGCGTAGCCGGCTGCTATACTAGCCACGCTACCAGCCCAAAGTACAGACAGGCATGTAGCCTGTCGTTTCTTTTTCGTCTGGTTCAACGAGTTCATCAACAGCACGGCGGAGAGACGTAATGAACGAACGTTTTTTTCCTTGAATTTTGCTCGCTGGCTTGGGCAACAAAGGACGGGGTTTTTAGGCAGCAAACGTTACAAAACACTTAGAAATAGCAGTGTAGTTTATTATAGCAAGTGAGAACAATGGAAATGTACTTACGCCTGCTGCTGTCGTAGAAGTTTCTCCTGAGTCATAGAAGGTGGTTTCATGATGTTATACCATGCCGTATTGCCGTGTCATTGATATTGCCCTAGCCTCTTGTAGCCGATAATGCCGGAGGAATGCAGAAAAAATGATGTCAGTCAACTGCATGTTCCAAGGAGCGTGAGTTCCATGCCGTAGTACACTGCACACCTTGCCTTTTGCTGCTTTATGGCCGTTTTAGATATACATGATGATGCAAGGGATGGATGATGGGAAAATGAGTCTTTCTTGATCTCAGTGTTTAGGAATGTAGAATTTTTGTATAGAAAAGAGAAAATCCATTTGACCAGGCCAAGGTTAGAGTTGCGGTAAGGAAAGAGCGTAAAAGAAACTAATTACCTAGAAAAATGGAAAGTTACTGATTTTTCTTGCGAATGTTTCCTTCAAATGTCAGGAAAAGAAAAATTTGCGTGTACGACAAACGTGTACATTTGCATTTTGCATAATAGTCAAGATTCATTGACCTGGCACGGCTGCAGCCTTGGCTGAATCGGGAAAACTGAAATAGCAACGCAAGGGAAAATACGGAAGAGATGATTAGATGAATTGAGTTGTATGTCGGACGAATATGATGTAAGATTGTAGGATGCGGGTGGTGAAATATGTGCCATATCGCTAATAAAAATTTGCAAACTTGAATGTAATCTGCAAAACCAACCGAGCGGAACAGACTAGTGAAATATTCAAAACATAGTCAAGTCAACAATTTATTAACAAATTAATGTCGTTTTTAACGTTATGAATGCAATTTTCTTGCCTCCAGTACGTTGCGCTTAAGTGCGGGGATGTCCCACTTATGTAACTGTCAACTGTTCCTTACGTTGCGTTATCTATCTGTAACCGAGTTTTGTCAAAATAAGTACCGAACGTTTATTTGTCGTTTGCAAGAGCAAAACATTTAAATTGCATCATAAATCTGTGTCATTATGCAAACTTTGATTACGCTTTTACAGCCCGCCAAATTGATAAACATGCTATTGTCATTACTATTGTGATTATGACAGTTTGTCAAATTTGTACATTGCTTTTGCCTTTCACTTTGGCTCACTTCTCATCTCTCTTTCTACCTCATTCATCATTGAATCATCTTTACAAAAATGCTATTTATGATCTACTTCTTTTAAACTTTAACTGACCGTGATTTTGGGAAAGTTGGGAATTGTAATATTGTGTGGTTGTCCTTTGATGGACCACGAAGAATCAAACTATTATGTACTTTACTAAAGCTAATCATCAGCACGGAGGTTAGCAAACCGTTCATTCACTCCAACTTTTAAAACTGGCAAGAGCCATGTTTTAGTTAAGAAAAACATGTACCTAATCATAAATAGCCTGTCCAGGCTGGTGTTATATTCGGTCAGCATCAAGTTTAGGGCTCCCTAGGTAAGGGTCCCCCCTGACCGTTGTAATGGAGCCCTAAACTTGAGGCTGACTACAGGTTAGTCAGCCTCAAGTTTGGGGCTCCACAAAACCAAAGGGTCCCCCCTTTGCACTTTAGCACATATTTTTTAAAGCTGATAGTTGGACTGTTCGAGTCGAAATTTGAGTTTAAAAAATAAATTTTTATTGTAATATGACAGATTCGAGTCGAATTTAAAATAAAAAAAATGCGTGTTTGATTCAAATGGTAGAAATGATAATGAAAAAGAGAATGTGAAGAGATTTCACGACCCATGGCACTTTACACAAACGGCTCGTTTGACGGCCCGAAGGGCGATTACTTCGCACGCCACTCGCCGGTGTCAACCCTATACACATTTCATTGACATAGCCTAACCTATAAATTACCTTACCTGCTCGCTTCGCTCGCATATACTCGAAAGGGAATTTAAGGGGAAACCCTAAAAACTCAACTTTAAATCACAAATCAAAGTCCTATACAATTTGACAAAAGATGGTGAGGGGGTACCCTGTTCTTCAAGGAGCCCGAAACTTGAGGCTGACGAACCTATAGTCAGCCTCAAGTTTAGGGCTCCAAGAAGAACAGGGGGGACTCTTACCATTTTAATGGAGCCCTAAACTTGATGCTCACCGTTATATTCTTCAATTCGAACAAGTATTTTTTGTTTTTGTATTTTGCCTGCTTTAATTTATTGATCGAAAACAGATCTGAAACTGAAAGCATGCTTATTTTCCCAGGAAGCTGTTTCGGATTTCGGATAGATGAGAATATGAAGCATGGAATGGAGCGTTCAAATAGCTACATCATAAATGTGAATTTTTAAGCTATTTCATATGAAATCATATCTTGTATACAATCGAATGTATGCAAAATAGTTTGTAATTTTAAATGCAACTCATGATTTTAAAATCAAAATTGTCGTGTCCCGGAGTCCCGAACGGGAAGTCGGTCACCAAGCGAGTATTGACTGCGGGAAGGGGTAAAATGAGTTGGTATTGTTGTTGGCGGAAGCACAGCTGAGCTCTAGACTACGTCTACTTGGCACTGTGAAACATCTGACATCAGGATCATGATGAGTTCTAGTCATCAGTAATCCCATTTTGATCCTCCAAGTCTTGTGACCACTGATCAATCCTAATGATCATGCCATTAACTTTGAGTTTCACTTTTGTCAGCAAGGTAGCCTAGTTGGTTTCCTCTGTCAATATAATCTGTGCTCCGGCTCCACTTCACCTGGGAGTACCCCTTTGCCATTAATCCAGTTTTGTGTTCGAAATATTCAGTAAATTCAGGTGTGGGTTCATATTAAAAGTTAGAAATCCTGATTTACCCCATTTTGCTGTGAATACGATTTCTAAACACATCCGGTGAAAGTCTCGTCTTCAGTGAAAGCTGTTGAAAATCAGTTTGTGAGTCAAGGTTTCATGTCCTGAAATCAAAATGAAACAAAATGACAAGAAAGGGGAGTCAGTAGACAATGAAGATACAGAAGGTCAGAAAGATGTCAAAGACGAAACGGATGCCAAAGCTCCTGGTAAATCTGACGGTGAGGAAGCTTCTGCAAATGGGAACCGTGAACGCCCAGAAAGAAGTGGAAGCATAACACCTCTTGCGGGCAGCTCTGATGAAGATTCGGAGGAAAATGAAGACGACCTTAGCACTCCTGAGAGATCTCGGTCTCCATCGCCGCTGTCAGATCGCCGACGTCAATCACCATTCAATGCGACAGCACATATATCATCACCTATTGTTGACACATTATCAAAAGCCGTGGTCAACGTTTTTACGCTCACTTGCGGTGTAATTATTTTTGGAGTGTTTCTTATCGGCTCGTACGACTATTTCAGAAATGTGGAGGATAACAAGTGTGCCATGACTTGGATGTACAAGCATCCGTTCTATGTACCAATTTCACTGCACACGAATCCACAGGAGAAAGATGCGGAAACGTATCCCATGTACAAATTGTATGCGTACGCCGAAGGAGAAGCCGCAGTTGAAACAATGACTCGTGATAACTACCAGTATAATGGAATTCCTGTGCTCTTTATCCCGGGAAACGCAGGGTCCCACCAACAGGTTCGATCATTGGCGTCTGTGGCCCTATGGAAGCATTTGGACTCTGGTTCGCCTTTTCATTTTGATTTTTTCACTGTTGACCTCAATGAAGAATTTTCTGCACTGTACGGATACGTTCTCCAGCGACAAGTGGATTTTGTAAAACAAGCAGTAAACAGGATCGTCAATTTGTATGAAGAATTTCATCATGTGATATTGGTTGGACATTCCATGGGAGGGGTTATTGCAAAATCAGTTGCGCTGGATCAATCTTCGGGGGATGGAAATGCACTATCTAACTTTATTTTGACCTTGGCTACTCCACATGCTAACCCTGTTGCGCTGCTGGATCCTGAACAGGACATTTTTTATTATACTCTCAAACGAAACTGGACACGATTCTCGGAAATGAGTGACAAGATTTCAGTGGTTAGCGTGGCTGGAGGGGAGCGGGATTATCTTGTCTTTCCCAAGTTGACTCGCTGGCCCAATTCGGTTCATACGATATCGACCGGAATTCCAGGAGTGTGGGCATCCACAGATCATCTCTGCATTGCTTGGTGTAACCAACTTGTATTAACCACAATACGAGCTCTTTTTGACCTTGTTGAATTCAATCAGCGAAATAAGTACTACAGGATCACAGAAAACCAAGAGCTAAGAGCTGCCGTTCTCAAGTACCATTTTGTGGAGCGGAGCAGTGGGAAATCATATCATGGAACCACAAAGCAGAACCTTATCACCTTGTCAAAGAACCTGGAGCAAACCGAAGTTTCGTCTGGAATGTATTGTCGGTCAGGAGGTCAGCGCTCAACGTATGTCCTTTATTCTCGCTCCTTTCTCATGAAAAACATGAGTAAAAGTGAAGAACTGTTGGATAGTCGAGTGGATGATCACTACGTTATGATATTAACTACAAATGCCAAAGAGAAAACTTGGATTCTGGGATGCCTTGAAATATCATCAAATGGGCAGTGCAGTAAGGCTGAAAACCTTGTTCACTTTGGAAAGATTATTCCCCACCTGCGACGCAGAAGAAAGATGGCAAATATTCCACTTTCACTCATTGCATCAAAATATACCCATCTAATTCTCAAAATGGACCCTTACCCGTTTAAAACGTGTGTAATGCTGGAAACCTACCATAAGGAGGAGAGAACTATACCGCTTGGTGGAATAATTCAAAGTAACCAAAAAATATTTTATAATTTGACACTTGCTCCTTCAGGATTTTCATCGTACCTGACAGCATGGAAAGTGACTGCTCGGTCCTCTGATAATTCCTGTCCTGAATCTCATAATTTACTTGCTCAATTCCATCATGGGCATTTTGAGCAAAATCGCTTTCTAAAGAATGAAAGCTTGCTGGTTCGACATCTGGATTGGAATGTGAGCAGTTCATCTGTGCAAATTTTCCTGGAACCTACCTGCAATTACACTGTTAGCACCACTCTGGCCCCATTGGAAACCGCCGGCAATTTCTTCCGTGTCGTTGTCAGACTTCTTCCATCTTTCTACGCAAGTGTTGTACTCATGACGCTGTTCTTCCAAAAGGATCCCGTAGAATGGTCTAGCTTCCATGTTATACTCTTGAAACATGCTTACCACTTGTCCATTTTCCCCGGCTTTTGTGCAGCAGTTTTGCTTCATTTTGTTCCGTAAGTTACTATACCAGATTTATCATTAGTAAAAATTTGATTTTTCCCCAAAATTTGATGTTGATTTTGAATTTCTTTTCATACAATTTCAGAACTGACTGGCCCTTGATGATGGATTCTAGCGAATTTTCTGTAGTGTTGCCAATATGCTGTTTCATGATTGCCTACTGTCTCGTGCTCAGTGTGTCGACTGGAACCTGGTACGCTATTATTACTGGTGGAACAGCACTTCATTCCGTTATTGTACGCGTGTTAAGCACACGGTTTGGCTCCTGGGTTCCCCGTCTCTTGAGTAATCACCGAGGATTTTCGTCAGTGACCGAGCATGTTACCGAAGCTGCTTTTGAAATGACATTAACTAGATTTCCACTGACCATCGCTGTGATTCTTTTGGCTGTCTGTTTCTCAACTTGTGGAAGTCTCGGGATTGCTTTTGCTCTTGCTTTGTATGTTGTCAAATTGTTTAAAATATACGAGGATTTGCTGGAGGACTTGTTGAAGGCCAAAATTACGAATATGGCGGATAGTCTTTCCCCGATGAATTTTCATTTCACTTGTTACATGCTTTGGCTGATTCTCACCGTTCTGAATGTTCCATCTTTACTTCACTGGAGCCGTAGCTTTACGTGAGTCCCTAATTCACAAATACTACATTATTTTATGGAATGTCATTAGTTATTAGGTGCCTATAAGGATTTGTGAAAGCAATTGTATCATACAATTTGTATGTATTTTATGTAGCGATGAACAAACTCCACAATGGGACCTAAGTATGTACCTTTGTCTTCTCCTCCTTCCAACTGTTGCTATACTATGGCAGGACTTTGCTCCCAATATGGAACCGTAAGAATAACAATCTTTAGTGTTCACATTACTTTACGCCTTTTCAAGTCGCATAACTTTGATTGTACTTTTGAAAATATTTCAGTACTGTTTGGAAGTTGCACCGATATGTGTTCTACATCATGGGTATGGTATGCGTCCTGTGGGGCACCCATCGGCTTTACGTGACAGCTTTCATTATCACCTTTGTCTTCCTCACCATGTCCGTATGTCAACTTATTTCTGTCATAATGAACTACGTTACCAGGAATGCGAACACCAGCGGTGAATCATCAGAGCAAACCGCTCAGCCCTGCTCAGCAGGCTCCACCACCGCTGCTGCTGCCAATTGAATTAAATTCAGCTTCCCACAAACACAAATCTAGTCTTCACATGTAGCAAAGTGTATATGCTTAAGATTTATCCTTGTCGTAGTTGTCGTGTTTTGTAGTCGTAGCCGTTGTAGTGAATATGATAATATTTTACTTATTTTACTAAACTTACTTCATAACGTGCTTTCTAACTTTTTTCGCAAGTCGGAATATGCACATGATTAATATCCGGTGTCCGGAGAAAATGAAGAAAAAAAAGACTGTGCTTCGCTGTTTTAAAAACAAGTTTGCATTTTATTTATCATTCATTTATATATTTGAGTCTGATCCGAAACGTATTATTATTGTTGTTGCTGTTATACTATTCGTTATTTGAGCTGGTTCTAAAGGAAAAAGTTTAGCAATGTAAGAAAGAAATGTAATAAATATGCAAATGTGCGAATACTTTTACTCATAAATAAATACTCTAGGTACTATTCCTACTTACGTAGGGGTGAAAAAATGAGAATGTCGCTGCAAATTTTGCTACATATTTCCACTTTCTTGTCCAATGAATGTTATGATAATTATCAAGCAAAATAAGCATCTTTTTAATGCATAATGGAACATACTATAGTATTACTGACTGGCGAACTGCATTCATATGCCAAATAACTTTTACTGTTACTTTTGTCGTTTCATCGTTTCACATTTGTGGTATCCATACTTCTTTCCGTTCCTTGGTCCTTGGCTGCGTCACATTTTATTAGAAGATTTATACAACTGTTCTTGGGAATGAATGGGTACCATTCAATTGAATCGGACAACAAGACGGAGAGAGAGGGGAAGCAAAAGGTATAGCGAAGCGTAACGCAGCGTCTGTGTTTGTCTGAGCTTGCTCCTGCTGGTGTCTGTTGATTTTTGTGATGGAGATGAACGTTCCGACTGGGAATAAAAAAAGGTAACAGTCACAGTGAATCTGTGATGCTGAGGCTGAAAGGATGGATGGTTCATAGATGAATGGAAACGGGGAGCAAAAAATATATATATAAACCAAAATAACATTATGTATGAAGAGTTGCTGGAACAAGCAAGGCAGGAAACATTTTTCCCCTTGCAAGTAATACTGATGAATTGAGGGAGATCTTTCGTTGTAAATGGTAAAAATTGTAGAGTGCATAATACTGAAAGAGAATACGGGGAAAACCCATACACCAAAGTAGGGAGAGTAAAAATGAATCAGTAAGTATGCTAATGCAGAGAAACAGTCTCGAAACATCAAAACTTTGTTGGAAAAGAATGTTCACGGTGAAACCAAGAAGCCCGTTTGCCTTTTACCCTTCAACAAAAAACCCAATGCCACGTTACCTACTCATTGGGAAAAGGTGCCTTGAAAGCACATATATGATGATGAGTAGTCAGACACAGAGAGACATGGGCATCATATAAATTTCTCGAACGTAAAAAATCTGGTTCTTCGGCTCTTCTTTTTCGTTGTTTCTTGTGGTAAAGGGAAATATTCCCTTTGCTCCCTGTCATTCAATGCATAAGGAAATAAGAAATGGCGAGCCTAGAAATGGGATAAGGTTGAAAGCAGCAAGCCAACAGCTAAAGGGAGTAAGTTTCAAGCATAAACTGTTATTCTAGGGAATACTCTGATGAGGAGAGTGGCGGAGTGGATATGAAACTAGCTCTCTCTCCGGTTGAATGTGTCAGTCGTAGGCTTCCCCTCTTCCAGTCTACAACCGAGAGAGAGAAAAGGAAAAAGCTATTGCAGATCATTTTTTGTTCTTTTGCAGACGCGAACCCTCTCGCCACTAACAGTTACGACATATGCACACACACACAACTTACAACATTTCAGAAAATGTAAGCATTTTTGGGCATTAGGGATCATCAACAACAATAGCTCACACAAGAGCAACAAGAGGTGGAAAGAGAAAAAAGTGGTGCGTTGTTGAATTGAAAGCTTGCTAACAGGCAGAAGGGGAACATTATGCCCTTCGTTGCTCCTCTCACGTTTTATTACAGGGCTGTGCTTCTTGTTCCACCGCTGCACAAAACGACGTGATTTTTTTCTCTCTTTTTTCATCCCCCGACCGACGATCAAAATCATTCATTCCATCCATTCCATGATATAAAATATAAAATTGTAGTCGCTACTCCAAACCAGAGCAGCATACGTTCTTTCGGAGGATGGACAGCCATCACGGCATTATATATAGCCGCATCCGAGAGTTTTTTATGTGTTGTTGGGCTTGATATTTATTGTTCGCGTCCCATCCATTCAAACAAAAACGAGGATTATTACAACGACTGCACGTTTTACAGAGGATGGAAGATGGAATCTTCTTTAACAGGAGCGGAATCAGAACGATGATGCAGTTGTTGCTGCTGCCGATCTGTCTGGGGGTGAACTCTACTAAACCTGAACAATATTTCATTCTTTTCTCACAAAAATAATAAGCACACCACTGAGCAGAGAAAAACAGGGGTGGTGGAAGCTAAACTACTACCCACCATACCACCGAAACCATTTTCCTGCGTGTGTATGTTTGCTCAAGTGACTCGGAAAAAGTAGCCCTTACTATCAGTGCCATGCCACAAGAGCTACCATACTGCCACTGATGTAGTAAGTGCTACCATTTATCAGATCATCATTGAGAATTGATGATGAAAACGAGTTCAATGCTGCCATACATTTGCTGCTGTCAAACTGTACGTGTTACTTTTTGGCGTCCACACGCTTTGCCAGAAGAATACAAAACGTTTTTGCGTGACAAGGCAAAATAATAATCGGACCGTCAGAACTGAAAAGTGCTAAAGTGTTATGAAAGCGCTCCAAATAAAGTAACTCGTTGGCTGCTGCTCCTATTCTCGACACAAATTATTTTGGTTGAAAACATCTTTTTGAGGGAGATTTTATCTGCAGCTTGCCAAACATCTTATCCTTTTACGGTTATCGTACAATCACGTCTACTGCTGTGAGTAATAAAGTGTGTGTGGACTACGCGGATGATGAAGTGTTAAGTGGTTTCTGTAATTTTCTTAAGTCACCCCAAAGCGTGCAGGATAAACATAAGCTTAAACAAAAGAAGCTGTCTATATACGGTAACACCGAATAAGGAGCAATATTCCGGGTAAGGCCATAACCATATTTCCGTCTAATTAATAGCTTTGCTTACCATGCCTCAATTCAATTTCCTATACTGTCAAATTACATCCTCCCTGCAACAAAATCCAATCCAAGCCATAAACCCCAGGAACTGTATAAAAAGTATGTAGTGCCTATAAAATAGCAATCAGAAAGTACGCATTGTATCATGGGATTAGGATTTTTCTCCATTTTTAGTTGACTTTAAGAAAGAGCTATGCTAAAAAAAACTATGGCGCGCTTTAACTTTGTTGCTTTTTTGCAGAGTAGGCTTTGGCATCTCATTCAAAATTGATTTTTTGCTTTCTTTTCTTTTTATGGAATACAAACATGAGCCTGTAAAACAGTAAAAACAAAGTTAGTTTTCTTGCTAACAGCAGTAGCAGCAAAAGTAGTTGTGTAAGAGTGAGCCGCAGCATCCGTGTTTATTATTAGAAAGAGCATTGAGACATAACGGGAATAATAATATGAAGCAATCTAGTTTCTCCTCCTCCTCCTCGCACCTCACCTGAAAAAGATAAGACATGAAAGTGATCAAGAAAGAATTTATTTGCCGAAAGCAATAAAAACCTGAGGATGAAGCAAAAGAGGAGGTGGAATAGAAAAAGGCGGCATATATATCGCTCTCTCTGCATTAAAGCGGAAACGAGAAAGGATATAGTTGCTGTTTCCTTGATTAAACTAGAACCATCGTCATCATGATGTACTTTTGCAAGAAGAAAAAACGACCACTCAAACAGAGGAATCCAAGCGTGAAAGTAAACGTGTGTACGTGTTTAAACTCTTTTCCAGAATGTCTATATCGATGCGCTGTGCAGAATAATGAAGTAGATACATACGCGCTCCTAAACTACAATAATATCATTTTACTCGGGATGGATGAATGCGTGGCAAGTGAAAAGTCGGTTTACTTTTTCGAAGCAAAAGAGAAAGAAGCAACTTGTGCCGACTTGTCTTGGTGGAAAAGTTAAATAAATGCATGTGTAAACGTGTACTCATTCCGCATTCAGCATTCCATATTTTATTACATCTGGAATGCTTATGGATATCTGTTCTCCTCATGGATGGATGGATGGCTTACTAATTTCTTCCTTTTTCTGCCTTTTGGCTTTTTCCGCAAACCGACTTTCTCCATTCTTGCCTTTTTCTTTTCCACTTGAGCTGGTGGTGCGAGCATGATGACGACCAGCGTGAGAGGATGGTGATGGGGATGACGAAGACAAGCAGGAAAGTAAAGGACGACGGAACAACTAATTCATTTTCTCATTTTCCCTTGTTCTCAAAAACTCTTCTTCTTCACCTCATTCACTCCATTTTCCTTTCTTCATCTTTTCCCTCTCCGCCTTGTGTTTTCCAAAATGAATGAATAAAATTCTCCAGCCACCACTTTACTTTCACTTTTCTCTCTCCGCCTTTTCATAATATTCTTTGCGTATGTCTTGCCTTGGAGCTTGGAGTCATGAGCCATCATCAAAAAACTCTAAACAATAATTTTCTTCGTAAAAATGCAAAATGGGCTGTGAAAATGCTTTTTCCCTCTCCGCTTAAGTGCCATTATCACTTGAACATTAAAAGAATGCATGCGATGCGTGATGATCATCGCTTTCTTCATACACTTTTCCCTTTTCATTTTTCTCTTCTGCTTAGTCTACTGACAATAATAATAATATCATGGAATATAGCGGAATCAGCAATTGTATATTATATAGGTATTACGCGCTTTGGGAATTTTTTCTCTTGAATTTCTCTTGTTGGGACAGTTTTTTCATTAGAGGAGCATGACGTGTCACTCGTTTCTCGCGGATGAGATGTAGGGATGCGGCAAGTCACGTCGTAATTCCATTTCTTATTCTTCTTCTTTCATGCAAATAAACTCAACGACTAGCCTTTCTCTCTCTCTGTCTCTCTTTTTAGTCAACTAAACGTCTTGTCTTTTGTCTCTGGGATAATGTGACAAGCGTTAAAAATACATAAAAACAAGTTGTTCCATCCTTTTCATGTCCTTGTCCTGCTTTTTTCTCATTTACACCAGCAGAGCAGCCCAGCCAGACTGCTTAACTTTGGCTTGGCTGACCAGGATCTTCTCTTGTCTTCTCGCGTTCCCTATTTTTCCTGCTGTCTTCCAGAATTCTATTGTTTCTCTCTTGGCAATTCCCTAAATACCATCATCGCGTGGTCTATGGAAATATCTATGAAAATAGCATCAGAAATTTAGAATCATGCGGCATATCGGAATCAAAGGGAGTCAGTGAGAGAGAGAAGTGTAAAGTAGGACGTGATCTCATCTAGCTGATCTCCCACGGAGAAGACAGCACACTACACACAGGAATCTCTCTCTTCTTTATTCCTCCTCTCAGTTTGGCCGTGGTGGTGCGCTTTATTTTACGAGGAAACAACTCACTTTCTCACTTTTTATTTTATTGTTGTGTGAACCAACTATATGGTGGGCTGTGTGCATTGTGCATGTACACTTTTTCCAGTTTTTTGCTCCAGCCCACTCTCAGTACTCAATGCTTACATTATTCCCTGAAAAAAGGATTGCATGTTTGGAGAAAATCAAAACTGGAATCTGCGTATGCAAATGAAATGAGAGTCACCACCACCACTGACTAGTAACGCAGTTCCAACTCTCTAAAACGCCACACGACTTTGTGTTCAATACACCACCAAAAAGAGACACGAACAAACGACACAAAACACCAAAATCCTTTTTTCCCACACACGCTCATACACATATGCATTTTAAAGGTACATTTATGGCTTATATATGCATATCACCACTACCACCACCTACTCCATCAGCACCACCGCATCATCCTACTAGATTTTCCAGTCAACTACTTCGTCCGAAAAAACCCTACTTTGTACACACTAGTTCTTAGTACTCTTTTTTCACATGAATACCAAACAACCAACGGAAAAAATAAGAAAGAAAGAAAAAGAATGTGCGAAAAAAAGGGTTTCGTTTCCTTTTCCTCCGTCTTCCTACTCATTTCTCTCCCTTTTCTCTCTTCCTGTCTTCACGAATAACTTGTTTTTTTCACTTTCTACATTACATTAGATATACGGGAGAGCCATATAAATAGGAACGTGTCAGGAAAATAATCCTATCAGAGAAGCAGCAAAGTGAATGTACAACTATTACTAATACAGTACACATGAAACAAAAAAATCGTGTGTGCAACTTTTTTCCCTCCTCCCTGGTGATACTGAATCTGTGTGGGAGAACTTTTGTCACGCTGTCTCGCTCCCGAAAAAAATGCCGGATTTTTCTCTTGTTTTAATCATATGAAAAGCAACATCATCCGCATTGGCCATCCATTTACACAAGTTTTTTTTTCACTTCTTCTTCCCATGTCCGTCCATCTACATCCCCGCTCCCTTCTCTGTATCGTCTTCCCCTATTTTCTTTGTTGATGACGGAGACAAAGACGTCTTTCCTTGTTTCTCCAAGAAAAACATGATGACGGCGAAAGAGAGAACGGTTAAGCAGGAGAACAACAACCCGGAAAAAGTTGCTTTTGTTTCCGACGAATTCGTCTTTTTCTCCTTAAAAAGAAGTTAGGTAGTTGCTCATAATATGCATACTGCAGTAGTAGTGGTAGGAGTAATAAGAAACGTGTGAGGAGGGACATTCTTCTCTATGCCACTGCATAGAACAACGGCTGCGACTGGCATTCGACATTCCAAAAAAATACAAGAGAAAAATTGAGAAGAATGGATTGTCATGTCGTTTATTTGCTCCTAGTCGCAATCCTCTGCTTTACTTCTCTTTCTTCATCTGCTGGTGAGCACGTTGGAAAAAGTGCTCTATTTTTGGCATAGGATTCCTCGGTATGCAAGCCAGTCTGACTAATTGCTGGAATGAGTGGAGAAGAAAGAAAAAACAGACGACAATACAGAAAAAGAAATGTAAAGATGCATCAGCCATCCCATATTATGTCTATAGCTATCCATTACAGTTTTTGTGGAGGCCAACAAGAAAATAAAAAAGACAAAAGGAGAATAAGTCGTTGTGAGTGGGTTTTTGGGGAAAAGGAAAGGATTACGAAAAAAGAGAATGGATGGACTTAAGAAGCGTAAATGATGATGGTAATGATGATGTGAGAAAAGAAGGGAAACAAAAGTCTAGCGAGATGGAAAAGTATGCGTATACACACACACACTTTTTCATGTTTTTTCCTCCCTTTTTCATTCTTTTTTACACATCACATCATCATATCATCTATCCCCCAGCTCCATAAAAAAATCTTTTTTTTTCGCAGAGATTCCTTCACGACTTTATATTATGCGTCTAGACAGTCTACTACTGCTGCAGCAGCATTTAGAGTTAAATGGATAATATGTGCTCTCTCTACGACTTCCTTCCGCAAGTAGAACTCTCCTCTGCAGAACCAGCACTAGATATTATGCTGGTGCTGAAGTGCGTTAATATTCGTCTTTCTTGTGTTTTCCTAAATTCAGAGAGGAGTATGTGTGCAGCAGTAGTGGTACGCGCTCATTTCTCTTTTTGCCTTGTCGAACACGTTCCCTTTGCTCATTTATCATGCACTTGTTTGTTTCCTCACTCGGAGTGTTTGGCGTGCCTGGAGAAACATATCATTATTAGTTTACTCTGATGCCAGTACTTCGTCTTCTTTTCCTTTTTTCATAGTTATTTATGTGGGTGTGTTATGCATACACAAAGTTTATAATTAGTTAATGGAAACACACCACACACATCCAGAATAAATTTAAGAGAATGACTGAGGTATCATAACCGTGAGCAGAGAGAAAGAGTGTTTGTTTGTGTGTGCGGAGGGCCTTGATATGATTATGATGACAAGGAGGAAAAAGAAACTGAGCGAGGGAGGATCCAATGCCACCTCCACCAGAGACAAACCGACTACTGCTTTTTCTCTCTGTTTATACTGGAATTTTCATATTATTTTTGTGCGGATTGAATGGGAGTTGGTGACAGGTATGGAGCGGGTGAAAGTGATTTGTCTCTCTGCGCCTCATTCCAAATGCAGGAAGAATGGGAAAGGAGGAGAAGAAGAGAATAAAAAGACGTTGTGCGTGAATTGAAGGCAGGATGATAATGCTAAGCGTGGTTGATGATGTGATCATCATGATCGCACTGATCTGTAAAGATCTGTCTACTACTTATTCCAGTGGCAGTAGTAAATTCTTTCACAGAATTTCGAGACGTTTTCGTGTTCCTCTGTCTCGTAAAATGCTGGCAATAGGGAAAGATACATTTTCCTTTAAAGAGGCATTGATTTTTCAAGTTGTGGCTTTAACTTGGCTGGAGTCAATCTGTCTGCAAACATTGCATTAGAAAAGAGACAAGAAAAGTACACACACAATCACCAAGAAGAAGAGCAAAGTTTTCTGTTTATTAAGCAGACGAGGTCTTAAGACCTCAGTATGCTTTCTGATATTGCTCTTCAAGTCTGTATAAGCCTTCCGTCCTTCCGTCCTTCCGTAGCGCGATCTCCTCCTAGACCACACCAGATATTCAAAATCGGTTTTCACCATTGGATTCCTGGTCACTAAATCTAGGTCTGGGGCACAAAAAAAGTTACCCCAGACCCCCCCTTCCCCAAAATACCCCCCACACCCCAATTAACGTCAAATATTTTTAAATCACAAGTCCACCTTATTATAGGTAATTGATGCCCCTGAGTTCAAAAATGACAACCGTTTTTGGGTAGCTGCTCACTATTAGCCGCTAGGGGGCGAAAAGTGCAAAAATACAACATCCTTAATATCTCCTCAAGTCTTTAAGCTAGATCGGTGAAACTCAGTCCACAGGGGTAATCAACCTCGCTGATTAATATTCTGGTACCCAGGTTACCCCAAACCACCCTGATCCCCCCGGGGCAGCTCCCCACTATACTTAAATGCACCATAACACGGTGAAATTCAGTTTTAAGGGGTAATTGAGTACGCTGGTCAAGACTTTGATGTCAACATAACTCAGACCATTACTGTAGTCAAAATAAATTGTCCTTCTCGTCTGCTTTCCTAAGTTTACAAAAGTTTATTTTCCTTTTATGTACTTTATCCAAGTTAAACGTACACATCTACTCGAGTTTATTGTTTGTCGTGACGTGATGCCGGGGATGCTCCTCTCGTTTTTCCTTGATTCCTCGCTTTCCTGTGTAATTTTCTTAGGCGTACGAAAATGGAAAGAGATTAAAACAGTTATTTAATCGCGCACATTTGCATGTCATGATAATGATAATATACAGTTTCATAGTTTTTGAACTTTGGAACGATCTGATGACGCGCTTATGTTCTCCCATCATCGACAACTCATCAGCTTACTATCAAGAAGAAACTCATTATCTCTAAAAGCCACGTTGCAAGCAGATACAATTTGGTACATGCCATGGGATTTTACGATACAATTACTAGAAACGGAAAATTTGTGTCTCAGAGATTATGTGCTCAAGTTGGTGTTGATGAGGCGCCTTTCGTTATACAGCAGCTCAATTATTCTTGCACGCTTATAACAAATTGTGTGAAAGCAAATTGGGATAAAAATACTCAAAGTGTTCCCTAAAGATTATGCATTTATAACTGTGGCTATGAGCTTACAAATGCTTTTAGCATGTGCCTACGATTTGTAATATTATGCCGATAAGAATAGGTTCATTATTTCACGAACCACATTGCAAATTGCAATGCCCAATCCGACTGAATTAGTTCATTCTTAGAACTTACTGTTTCCCTTCATCACGTAGCATTTTGCACGACATGCCATGCCGAGCCATAAACAGCTCTACGCACACCGCCACGCTTTTACTAAGGTTCACGTTAGTGAACATTTACTCCTATCATCTTGATGTGTCCGTTACTCCCTCGGTCCTTCCGTCAGCAGCACGATACATGTACATGCCAAATGGTTGTATTTTTATAGTGACGAGCAAGCAAGTAGGGTTACCACCCACGTACAAACAAAGATAACCCAAAGTAACCAACATCAGATAGCCTTCATACAGTTAAACCAAGGGTATCCAACTGCAATTAGGGTTACACTATAGCAATTAAGGTTACCCTACAGAAATTAAAGGTAACCAACGGTACCCAACAGCAGTAAGATACATGGTAGGGTATACGTGAACCTTACTTTTCCTTGCAAGAGTTTATTCTGATTTTAAAGATGTGGTTATTATGCTTGTCCTATTTATTGTACGTCAGCACTTAAGTTAATACAAAGAAGAAATGTGCACCACATAGCGAATCCAATTTCCAAAGTTCCAAGGTCCACATCATCATCGTCATGATCATCAGAGCTCTCGTTTTTCAACAAATAATCTTAATAAGTAGCTGCCTTTATAATAGCAAAGCAATCTATAAGCATTATAAATATGTAGTTTAGTGCTGGTGGTGAACTTGCTAGAAAGGTAGTAGTAGTAATTCCTGTATTGCGAGTATTATAAAAAGTTTCTATAAACCCATCCTCCTTTTCGTTCCCCTCTTTTTTACTGCATTCCTACCACCCGAAGCTTTTCGCTTAAAGTTTGAGTAGTTTTTCTCTGGTCCTCTTTCTCGCAGAAGAAGAGAGGAACCCAAACATGCCAAGCATACTAAGTAATTCTTTCCATCTCATTCCTTCAGTCAACCAGCATCCATTCATACAATGCAATATACGTACGAACAATCATCATCAGAACGCAGATTATTGCCAGTGAGCATTTATATCGTATTCCATTCAGGTTGCTCACTTATCACACACGAGCAAACGATACACACACAAAACTTGGTTATTACGTAAAAAAGGCTGGAGCTGGTACTACTGATGAGGATGAAGCCCCGCAAAAGTACATGTAAAACGTACAACCACTTGTACCTATATACGAAGCATGCTAACTTGCTTACAATGCTTCTCATCAGCATCACGCAAGATCATTATTACAATACTTTTTACACCACACAAGCCACAAAATGAAAATTCTCCATGAGACAATTCGCATAAATGTTAATGTTTCTGGCAACGCGATGAGTCCATGCGTGTATATTAGGTATGCAACTTTATAGTAGTAACATTCCCCTAATTCTCTTTTCCCCTGTATGTATTTCATATTATGCAACTGTCAGTTGCAGGATTACAAAATGTATGTGATTCGTTTTCGTCCACATGTGTCATGTACTCATAAATGATGATCTTGCATCCAGCGCTGCAGTGTAAAGTGTAAGTGGGTTTCGTGTAGCATGGTCATGGTCAAAAGACCGGAGACCCCCATTTCATTATCATCATTTTTCTCTCATCGTCTCATCTGCTTGATAGCCATTCATGAATGTTGCAATACATGATTGCCTGGTAAGACCCCAAATTACTGAATGTGAATTTAGATTTTACTTATCGCATGATCAATTTCTCGACTATCAACTAAAATTGGACAACTCACCATCGATAGGCACGATGTACTAAAAAGTGCGTCCTTCTAAAACCA
Organism: Entomobrya proxima; assembly: GCA_029691765.1. NCBI lineage: Eukaryota > Metazoa > Arthropoda > Collembola > Entomobryomorpha > Entomobryidae > Entomobrya > Entomobrya proxima. Next base: position 3,828,214 of record CM056168.1, read on the forward strand.
GCGAGTACAAATAGTTAGACGAACAGAGTGTGTGTCTAGTGCACAGGGAGTTCTGTCTATTCGTATTCGTACTGTAAACCGGACCGGCGTCTCGGACTCTGACTTGAGTTTTGGAGATAACGAGAATCTGAGATCACACCACGCTGTGCTCATGTGCTGCTAGCTCTTTTCTATTCATTTTTCACCGAGTTGTGTCTGTCGCTTGTCCTGCCTATGTCAAAGTGTCTACATTTTCCACTGAACTGAACATTGAAGATTCAAAGAGTAAGTAAAAAGTGTAATTAATCCTGTTCCATTAAATGTCCAAAGTGACATGCTGACAGCGTAAGATGTAAGAGAAGCAAACAGAGTATCAAGGTTCACTTCTCATTTTGTTCCAGCGGAAATAAGATCCGTCTCCTCAACGTGAGAGAAGAGAGAAAAGGGTGTCTGCCGACAGGAAAAATACTAGGGTGAGTTCTCTTTTTCCATTCTATTGAAATGCATACCTGAAAAAGAAAGCAGGTTTCATTTCCAGTTCACGGTGCTTTCCCCCGTGACAGGAGCACTGTTTCGTTTTCTGTCATTTTTATCATTTAATCATTTCATTTTTTTAATCTGCTCGCTTTATCAATTTTTACAGTGACAACACCGGTGCTCCCGACACGTGAGCTTGGAAAGCGTATTTGCTGCTAAGCAGAATGGCTACGAAATTCATAGAGGTTCCGCTCAAGGAGCCAAGCTATCTTACCCTCGCCCCCTACGAACGCGACTTTCCGCTAACTTATTGGCGCAAGGTTTTCGGAGAGTATTGGCAGATTAGTGCTTATACAAGTGCAATCTATGTTCTTCTTGTATTTGGAGGAAAATGGGCGATGAGGAATCGTGCCCCTTTCAAGCTCAATCGTCTCCTTACCGTGTGGAACATTGGACTGGCCGCAATGTCCATTTACGCATTTCTCCGTGTCGCTCCCGAGTTTTTCTACGTCCTCTTGGGAAAAAATGGTTTCCACAATTCCATCTGCGAGTGGTAAGTTAAGCTCGAACAGGGCTTTTATTCTTCTTTTTTGAGAGAGTAACAAAAGTGCACAGCACACAACATGTCCCTGTGGAATTCCTTTCAGCCGGAACAACCTACTTACTTGTCACCATTATCACAAGTTGTGCGATCTCCTTCACGTTGTCGTTAGAATAATGAGAACAAAAGTGAACGCTATTCCCAAAAGATAATTGTTTCCAGTTTTTTATGCCCTCTATATTTTCAACAGTTATTTCGCATTTTTTCCCATGTTCACAACAAAAAACATGCATTGTCCTTTTTTCTGGAATGGAATTCCCTATCGTTCCAACCAAACTCCATTATGTATTTTGAGTTTGAAAATTTAAGAGCATTTTTTACCCTGAATCGAAAGAGCGCGTGTTCAATTTAGAGTTTATATGAAATTACTATTATTGCATTTTTTCCTGTTGATTTATGATATGAAATTGGGCTGCCGGCAAGCGTCTAGTAGTGTATTATAATGATGGTGATGCTTGTATATAGTGGGTCGTGGGAAAATAAAAGATGCATTTTTTTCTTGTGGTTTCTTTTCCAGGCCGGAGCACAATGGAGCAACAGCATTTTGGAGTTGGGTCCTCGCTTTGAGCAAAATTGTTGAGTTGGGCGATACGGCATTCATCGTGCTTCGCAAACAGAATCTCCTCTTCTTGCATTGGTGAGTAGGCACGCTAGCGACATTGTATATAAAATACGTTACTTATACTCACATGTCGGCAAACAGAATTCGTTTTAGAAGAGTAAGTGGTAAAGCAGAGCCTTTCCCCACAAGCCAATTTCCCAAATGCATTCAATAAATTGCCAAACTTACATAACATGTTAGATGGTAGGTTTCAACTACAGTATACCTACTACACTTTTATGTTACTTTTATGCTGTTGACTGGTAGTGGTGGTAGTGCGGTAAGGTGGGCTTATGTGGCGTTGACAGAGAGGACAGGAGTAGTCTTGTATGTTGATGTTGATTCTGAAAGAGCCAAGGGGTCACGCACACGTCACCAACCAAACCACTCTGCCCTGCCACCATCAACTTGTCAACTCAGCAGCAAACTTTTGGCCCGTCTCATCTGCTAAAACTGACTAAAGAAGATGGGGAGCAGAAAGCAGAGGTAGAAGTAGTGGCACAAGTGAAGAATTATAGGATCTAATCTGGTGGACATTGAACACTGCTCGTCTTTGCCAACCTAGCTTGTTGTGTCATGACTTGCCTGTTCCAATCAGTGAACATGCCATCAAGATCAGTTGGTTGGAGTTGAGCATTTTTTGTTGTGTCTGCTGCTGACCACTACCACCTCGTAAATGGCCATATTTTTCTCCCATTTTTTCTCTCTTTTTTCGTATGCACTTGTCTTCAAAAACAAGCAATGAACTCTCTCGCAATGGTAAACTCTTTAACTCTTTAAGCAGCCGTGATTTATAGTGTTCTGATCTGATGCCGCTAATTCCCTTAATACACGCTCCAATTAGCGCACTTGTCTCATTCCCTCTTATAATCCTTTCCTATTCAAGCGCCACATAGCTAGTCACCTCGGTTGAGTTGGCTGTTTCTCCACCCAACTAAAGGAATGCTGCACTGGCTGTGGAAAGGGGTAATGGGAAAATGAGCTCGTTTAAACAAGAAACTTTTCACCATCATGTTCACACAGAAAGAGTAAAAAAGTTTAGTCTTTTAGGCCACAAAAAGTAGGATAATTGGAGCGATAATGATTGGATCATGTGATAATGATGATGTTGCTGTCTGTTTTACAGGTACCATCATGTGACGACCCTCATGTCATGGTGGGTAATGTACCACTGGTATGAACCTGCCCAACAATGGTACGTCCAAGAACTTTATATAAAAGTGAAAAAGACTAAAAAATGAAAGTATAACTAGTGAAAACCCATAAAAAGCTAGTTATGCAGGAGCTAAACGAATAGCAAATAGAGTTCTTTCTTAGAGCCTACATAATGCAGAGGGAAAATTTAGCGAAAATCGGTTGGTCGTTTTCAAGTTATGTAGCACGCAAACGGGTTTATCATACCAAAATTATTAAGTAGCTCAAAAGAGCTCATTAATAATAAAGGTCTTTCTTATGAAAAAAGGATTTCTGTACGTCCGTCCATCCGCAAAAAAAACTTGAGAATGGCTAACAATCTAACATGATTTTTGCAAAATTTGCGCATTTTTTTGTATATGAGCTCTATTGAAGAACCCTATTGATTTTGGGCCCTTCAGATAATATTTAAAGTCATGATTTATGATACATTTTCAGGTACGTTGTGATGAACTCCTTTGTCCATTCCTTCATGTACACATATTATGCACTGAAATCTCTGAAAATCCGAGTTCCCCGTCCTATCGCCATGTTCATTACTACAATTCAGTTGCTCCAGATGGTACTCGGTGTCACCGTCAACGGCTACACATACTACATCATGAGTGGTAAGTCTATAAAAACATTTCCTGCTTCCGGGGAGTTGAGCGTACAAACATTTTCTCAAACGAGCCACTTTTTCACTGCTATGTTTTTGTTTCACTTTGATGCAGACAATCCGGCTAGATGCCCACATCGCAACTGGTTCGGTCTCAAGGTTTCATTTGGTATCTACGTTCCATACACCATTCTCTTTGCTAAGCTTTTCATTGACTCGTACCTCGTGAAGCCCAGGTCTGCCGGGAAGAGCACGACCAGCGGTGTCGCAAAGAACGGAGTGCATAAGACTGCCAACGGAGAATCTAACGGACTCTCCAAGAAACACGCCTAAACAAAGACGAAGAAATATCACATATTCTTTTTTATCTTTACCGTTTTTGTCGCCGTGTTTTTCCTGTATTTTTTTCGAACAAAGACATAAATACCAAACTACTCATTCTTATACGAAAATAGAGAGAGGAGAAAGACAAATAAATAAAAGTACTTTTGAAGGAAAAAAATCATATAAATTCTTTTCATTTTTTAGTAAGACGCATAGCGAAAGGCCTATCACGTCCTTTCAAAAGCTTCCTTTCATTCCTTTCCTTGCCTGTTTTTCTTGCTAAGCTCTCCCGCATCATAAAATTCCACTGTAAATGAATGGAAAATGTGATGGAATCTAGTTGAGTGTGAGATGACAATTAATTTGGAGAATTAGTCTAAATCTCCCTTTTCCAGTTCTCTTTTCATTGCGCGAGAATGATGAATGGTGTTGGTGTACATAGAGTTGATATCACCTATGCGTCATTCTTTCTACAACATGAGATACTGGTAAGGTATAAGTAAGGTTCACGACCTGTGAATCTTGGGTACTCTACTAGGCACCTGTTGTAACCTTTGTTACATTCATAATGTAACAAAGGTTACACCAATGTAACATTGTTACAACCTTAATTCCAGTTGTGCACCCGTGATTATTTTTAATTGTACGTGGGTAACCTTGGTTACCTCTTAATTGCTTTTGGGTACTCTTACCCTTGGTTGCTTTTAATTGCATATACTTTAGAAAAGGTACATTTTATTTATCTTCCGGTTATAAACGAAGACGGAATTGAAATATTCATAGCCGTTGTGGAGTTATCGTTCTTACTGAGGGAGAGAGGGATAAAGTAAAGGGCAGACACATCAAGATGTTAAGAGTAAATGTTCACCAAGTGAACCTTAAAAAATGTTTTTGTTTCGTAAGAATGCTCTGCTCACCTCTGTCAAAGTTCTCCACTCGCATGAACTCGAGTGAATGGAACTGTGTAGACCTAGTAGATATCTAGTTACAAAAACTGTTTTTAACCAATACTGCTTTTCGCATGTCACCACAATATTCATCGTCAATGTCAATCGTCACAGACGAGAGCAGTTGATGCGTCTATTATGATGAAGATGGTGAGATGGAAAACGAAAAAAATCAAAGTTGTTACAGCTGCCATGTGTAATTCAATCCCATTTTATTTCTTCCTTCTTATAGGATGACGCAATTAAATGTAGATAAAAACTAGAAAGAATATATGCTGGCCAATTTTTATGTCATATAAACATTGGTTTTTCTACATTTTTGGCTAGTGAAGCATGTGTGTACCACGAAAACGAGTTGTATTGCAACAAGCCATAATAATGCATAATGGTGCCTGCTAGTTCTTGGAATTTGTTTGATTTTTCAAATTGAAACTTGTACATTTTGATGATTGGATGAACGAATCTATTTATTCGCTTTGCTTGTTGAAAGCTCTATCCCGTTCAACACAACAATATGCTTGCTTGCACTATTGCCACGTATAATACGCTATGTTCATCAAGTTAATTAAAGTGACATGACGGAAAAAACGAGAATATATGCTATGTGGAATAGTGGAGGGCTTTTGTGCTTATTGCCAAACAAACCCAGAGATTGTCTCATTTTTTGCTCTCTGTCTTCCCCTCATGTTCATTGCCCATCATCAACACTAAATACCTAAACTTCAAAGTTGGATAATGGCAACCAACACTGCAATTGGAATGAAATCATTCGCTTTTTTCTTCAAAAGTTGATGTTTAGTTTCACTGGAAGAGTATTTGATGAAGCCAGTGAACGAGTCCAGTTTCAGTCACAGTCCATATTGCATTTGGGTTAATGGCCCTCTCTCATCTCATCGTTTTGCCCTGTAACATACTCACCCACTCCAGCTCGAGAGCGATAGGAGAGGAACAACACTGACCATCATGGTTCTGGAGTTTGGAGTAATTGCTTTAAAGTGCTTGGGAATTCTCAGCACATGTCTCTCAATCTCACACTGAGGACGACGATGAGATGATGATGATCACGTTGCTGGTTCAACTCTCCACAAAACACAAACGCTTCCTAGTTTGCTTTTGTATTCTCTCTTTCTCTATCTAAATTGCCTCGAATTCTATCAGTCCATCCGTTTGAGGGTGTATTTTTCTTGCTGCAAGTTTTTAGCCCCTCTGTGCACCACCAACACTCGAACAACAAAATATCCATCCACTTCCAACATCTAATGTTAAGTAATTTAGCTAATGTTTCTCTTTTCATCTCTCTCTTTCACACAGACAAGAGCCAACAAAAAAGTTCGCTCTCTCTTTTTTCTCACACGCTCATGCTCACACGGCCATGTGCAGCAAGCATGTATTATTACAGCCACTCTCAAAAAGAGTTTAACTTTTTGATTCTTTTGTGTGCTCTCTTCCGAGCAGAGAGAGATAGCCCATCCAACTTTTTTATATTGCCTTCATGATGATCATCATGGCCATTCTATTCATATCTGTATCGTATCACCATCGTTCATCGTTACCACCGGCCTCTTTCTATCTCTTCCTCAGTTTTTTCCCTTTGCTTGATCATAAAAAACTTATCAATTCACTTTCTTTTCTTCTTAGTTGCTGTTATATATTCTCTTCTCTGGCTGTCATCACATTTAACGTCTCATGAAATATTACCATTTTTCGAGAGAGAGCCAGCAGGCAGGTCATATTATACGCTGCCGCCACCGCCACCACCCATCAAATTGCACTACATCTCCATCGAACACATAAAAAAAGGGACGCCATATCAGCTCCGCTATTTATTTCTCTTCGCTTGATCAGATCCATTGTGATGTAATCAAAGGAAAGCCAGTGACTGAGTGACCGAGTGGTCCCATAAATAAATACGACTTTGATCAGCTCACAAAAAAGCATGTCATCGTGTGATCATCATCATGTAAAGGAAGCAGCAGAAATGGGAAAAAATGAAAAGAAAATAATGGGCAATGGGAACAAGTGGATCTTTGTCTATCTTTATCTAATAGTATTGATATTTGCCATTAGGAAAGCACACTATAAAAGCCATTACTCGAACGAGAGAGGGAGAGATCCGATTATTATTGAGATGGTGGCAGAAGGGCACACACATTTTCTCTCTGTGCCACTTGCCATAAAAATCTTATTTGATGCCATCATCATCTTATAGCAATGCCACATTACAATACAATCTCTGTCTCCTTCTTGCACTACTATGTCACAGTACAATGGCACCAATTCACTTGAGCAGCGTACTCTAGTACATGCTGCTGCATGCCATGTCATTTTCATCATCGTCATTGTACTCGTATCTCCTTTGGAATCATCATATCATAATTCCGTCGTCGTGAATCGTGCAAGAGTCACTGGAGCATGTTATGGTTCCTGCTTTATGCATTCAACGGGAAACATTTATTTGAGGAGGGGTAGTACTCGTAGTAGCCAGAAAACCAAACCAGCCTCCTTGTTTCCTTATGATCGCATACTTCCACTACTATCATATCATTGCGTCTTGGAAGAATGCGGCGGTGGTTGTGGAGGAGGAGGACGAGGAGAAGAAGGGTACATTTTTGGTGTCATAATACTCCATTTCTTCTTCTTTGAACGAGTGAAAGGGAGAGAAAAAAGAAAAGCAATAACAAAACTATTATTTATGTACATGCATTATTCTCCATGTCGTTCCCAGTTACTCTCTGCTATTTTCCCCTTTTCTCCCGGTCCTTTTATCTGAAAAGCACATGTTATATTGAAACAGTGTGTCCGTATAGTACATCATCTTCCAACAATTCATTCCTTTTCCTTCTTCACTACTATTATCCCATTTTACATGGATTTCTGGAGAAAATGGGCGAGCATAAAAAACGTAGAGTACATGATAGGAGCAAAAAAAGAGTGACTCTTCTTTTTTTCCGCAGCTGGATTTTTTCATATAGCCACACTCATGCCATGCGAAAGGAAGATTGTGAGACGACTACTACGACGACAAAGTACCACTGCTCCATTTTTTATTATTAAAGAAATGCAATTGTAATCTAGTTGTAGTTTGTAACAAGTGCGAGACGGCTTGCTCTCATGTAGTATATGTAGTTGTTGTACAATTGCTATTTGGTTTAGTTTCGAGAGAGAAAAAATACGAAGTGGTGGCTTCACTTTGACTGCTTTAATGCTTATATTGAGTTTGTTACATTACGGCTTCTTTAGCCAGCTTGCTGCCTTGGCTTGTCGCTTATTCTCTCAACTAGGCTTCTACTAGCTAGTAGCTACTCATTTTTTTCGTGGTGGAGCCGACACACGAACGAGTTGTGGTAGTGGAAAGAAGTTGTTAGTGTGAAGAAGAGAAAACATAACGGCGCCGCTTGTACAGCTTTTACAACAGCTATATCTCCAAATAAGACGGACCCATTGGGCTTATTACCGTTTTTTTCGCAAATACTCTGCTGTAAATGCACATGACACCATGAAAAAAAGCGTTGAGACTAAATCGGATTTTATATGCGTGTTTGTCTTTTTTCTGTGATTTTTTAGTGCTCAGTGAGAGGAAGAAAGGGATATTGCAAAACGGAAAGGAAACGGGCAAAATTTTCAAGTTGTTGGATTTGAACATGGTCCTTGTCGTGTATTACTCGTGCTCGCGTGGTTCTTTGTATTTGTGTCGTCTGTGCAGACTGCGAGTGAGTGAGTGAGTCAGAGTGAAAGCGAGTCCCTAAAGTGGGATCATGAGAACAAGAAGAGGAGACAAGATGAGTGTGCGAATTGCCCTGCTTCTGCTGTTGGTGGTGGCAAGTGTCTGTTCATCATCTGCAAATGGGATATTTGCTGGGCTTTGTCCGGAGCCGCTATGCGACTGTTTACTGGATACACGGGGAAGAATGGAGATTGCCTGCTTGAACGGGCAAATGACAGATATTCCCATGAGCAAGATGAATCCGTCCACAGAGGTGATCAAGATCATCGGGCCACCGGAGAAGCCCAACTACCTCACTATTGGGAGAATGTTCAGGAATTTCAAGAGGCTGGAAGAGTTGCACATTGTAAGTATGCCATCATGTCACATGAAATATAGATAGAAATTCTTTATTCGCACACGATTTCCTTTTTTCCTTCTCCTTACTTAGCACTCTATTTAGTTTTTACATGTTTTCATAGTTTAGTCTGTTGTACAATGGGAATTCACAAAATAGCGAGACTTTCATAAATTCTGGAAGCGCTGAGTAGACCCTCTGGGGAAGAGGTATTAGGGGGGAAACGCGACGCTTGTACTCTCTGTAATCCGCCCTGGCGCCGTATTTCTTGTCCGCACTTGCTTCCAACAGGGGTAGTCCAGATAGGAAAAGAAGAATGGCCATTGTGAATAAGGGACTGAGTACGCTCACGTATTCCACGTCTTTGTAGATGGAAATCCCCACCACAAAAATGCCCCACCAGAGACACATCTCTCCGAAATAGTTGGGGTGACGTGAGTACTTCCAGAGACCCACTTGACACCACTGGCCCCGATTTGCGGCATTTTCCTTGAATGCAAACTTTTGGAAATCGGCAACAGTCTCACATAGTAGGCCAACAAGGAAAATGACCAAGCCAGCAATATCCCAACCGGATGGAAAGTCCATGGTTGTAGGTACATCCACTAGCCTCGGCGAGTTGATGAAAATGACGGGAAGGGAAACGACAAAGACCCATATCATTTGAAAGATCCAAAAGACAAGGAACTGTAGCCAGTTTTCTCGTTTCCCGTCGAATCGATCATCCTTTCCTGTAATGTACACGCACACACAACAACACACATTCCAGTGAAATTGCTATAATAAAATGCGCCATTAGCAGTTTACGAACCAGACAGCTAGCTGTGCTACAACAACAGAAGGAAATTTTCCAGATATATAGCAACAGCGACAGTAACATGCAAGCAAGCATTTTTAAATATTCTAAGAATTGAGTTGTGTGTTGAACATGCCAATTTTGAGGATACGGTACAGCAGGAAACCGGAAAGTCGAATGGACCACAGGGAAACAGCCACGGTTACTGCAACTTGCCTGCCACTATAGCTCTGTCCAAGGACTAGCGTGAGGAGAGCAAGCACAAGAAAGTTTGTACCCCCCGCAAAGTCGGTCACTTTGTCGAACTGAAGCGTGGCTGCCACGAGAAAGAAGGAAAGTTGCATGCACACTGTCACCAAAGCACACAACGCCAAGTTGTCGGAGTCCCAAACTTGAGTCATGATGAAAATGATGGGTAGTGAAGCTGATAAAGAACACGATAAATATTAGTGACAACAACCGTCAGAGCCTTATATGCTCCCTTTCTACTCTCAGAAGAAAAACTGTAAAACTCGTCTCAAACAATTTTATGCGAGAAGAAGATACACGTCCCCGACGGAACAAGAAGAACATTAATATTAAACAAATCTCTACTCTGCTATTACTATCATTACAAGTTTACTATAAGGGAAATTGCAGAGTCAGCTGCAAAAAAGAGCACTAGTTTAATCTGCTATATTCTAGACTGCGAAATACTTTTATTTTTAGAAAAAAAAGCTCAGATGTTCTTTTTTAAAGACATTATTATTAAGAGGATGATGATGGTATTTCTATGAAAATTCTCCGCTTTTGTTCTACGCAAAAAAAGTATTCCGTCCGAGGCGAACTAAATCTTTAACGCTGTGGTACGAGGTACGAACACAACGCGTGTTTTGTAAACATTTACATAAGTAATATTTAATGACAAAGACAAGAACGTACTTTTTCACTATTACTATGCACTATATATACTACCGTGCTGGGGAGTTGGCAGTTAGTATTATAAAAAGTTTCAGTCGCACACGTGATTTTTGCGAGAAGATTGGCTATATGTGTTTTTCCAGCGTTCATACTCACCACGACTCCCCAAGCGATGATGATAAAAATGCAATGATGAGCAAAAAAAGAGTTTTTTCTCTCTGAAGTTGCTTCATATATATGATTTATGAATCATGTTTCCGTACACATAGTTTGCTTGTGCAAATTACTAAGCACACGTACCTACACAAATATTAAGTGTTACAGTAATACAAGCAATGTATAAAAGAAAAAAACCATCATGACATGGCATCTAATGGCAAAATATTCCATTCTGTTTTTGATGCCAGGAATAACTAACAACAATGTTCAATGTTTAAAGTTTTCAGTCAATGTCCGTTTGTAACTGTTGTGCTTTTGAAAGGTTCGTGGGAGAGTGATAAGGAAAATTGCGCAGGGAAGGGTGTATTTGAGAGATTTTTTCATAGTCAGTAGCTGATGATTATTCTATTGTGGTATTTATGCGTAGTAACTTGAGTACAGCAAAGGTAGATAAATAAAGTTACTTTGAGTTGATGATGAGGAGCTTGTCAAAACGGAATGCGTGAAATATCAAGGTGGTCTCGCCCTATAATATGTAGGTAGTTCATTATAGACAGGCACGCGGTTTATCATATCTCCCGGATTCTTATTATCATCACGACATGTTACATAATAATGATAATGGTAAACATGCCAGTTTCATGATATCAGCAGGAATTAGAGAGAGAGGAGCATTTAGATTACAGGGAACCCAAAACCAACGCAGTTTTTTATTATGTTGTTGTTGTGTTTGGTGTGGCTTTGTGTGATAATGAAAATGACGATGTTTTGGGACGAGGGGATGACTGAGAACAGAAGGGCATTATTAAAAAAGGAGCCATGTTAAGTAATGGGTAATTAGCCGGACGGAAAAACAAGAGGAAAGGAGAAAAGGGAGAACATTTTGTTTTAGAGAGGAAAAAAGAACATACAGGATAAAATCATGCTCATAACAATAAAAAAGCTGCTGATAAGCTTGGGGGAGTCTTGCAATAAACACATTTCATGTTGCTCTCTCCCAGCCAAATTAATAAGCAGGGTAAATTTACTCAGCACTCTAGCAAAACCACCAACACCACTGCCTCCCTCCACACACTGCAGTGGTACAAGTGTAAAGGTCGTCAACTTCAGAGGAAAAGGAAGATGATATTGTACTAGGTTCCTCTTTTGCAGGTATCATGATTCATGGGGATGATGATAATGGTTATGGCCAATCCCTGTGCTTAATTATAATGTTGTGCCCCATGTACGAAATAAGGAAGCGTTTGATTACTACTGGAAAGAAATTCGAGGCAGTTTCTCTCCAGAAAGCATTAAGTGGTGTTACATGGTAGATATAGTGTGTGGGGGCAACGGAAACGGAAACCTTTCTCTCTTGCCATATCACCACCTTTCTCAGCGGAAGAAGGGCTGCGTTGTATAGTGAAAGGCGTAAAATGATAAACTGTCTACTTATTGGCTAACCCATCCTACCAGTTTATGTGTGTGTCTGAAAATGTGATTTTATTTTTATGAAAACAATGTCATATAAACTGCGTGTAATGGACTAATATCCCATTACCACTACTGAGAGCACTGTCGGTGCCCCAATCAAAACAGGAGTAATAGTAATAACGTCCACAAATTATAATGGAATATGGAATCCCATTTAATTTCATCCTCTCGTCATTTTCAATGAGCTCCCCTCAAACACATATTACAAAATGGCTTCTGCTACCAAGCAAGAAAATGCCAAATTTGTCGGTTCAGGCTTTTTAGAACGTTTTGATAGTCATATCATATGCCTGCCTGCAGGTTAGCATTTTCTCTATATTGCATAATATCACGTTATTGTTTGCTGGCTGGTTCAAGTGTGTGTGTTCGTGGAAGTGGAGCACACTGCACCTTCCTTTATTATTTATTAGAGGTAATTCACAAAAATGAGAGTGTCGCTCTCCAGGGATATCCCATCAAGCCAGTCTACTCCTCTTTCTTTTGCTGCTCTCAACCTTTTACCACAATCTTTTTGGAATGAGTGCACCGTGTACTTCCTGTTGTAACACTACTACACTCCATGTGCTTTGACTCAGTTTTTCCTCCTCCATTCTGTCTGTCTCTCTCAAGCCACTACTTTGCTCTCAAGTGTTGTGGCGTGGTATAAAAAGCTTGGCAAATTACAAGTGATAAATCCGGACATTTATTCCACGCCATATGAAGATAATGACTTCAATTCAGAAATTCCCTTGTGTACTCCTCTCCGTTCTTTCCCTCTATCAACCAAGCATATATTATTGCGCGCGGATAGATAGACATACGAGAGAAAAAACTTATGTTTCCTTTCTTTTTCTTTTATTCCAACAAAAAATAGGTTGGTTCCAATGTGCCCAACATTGGCGAGAACTCATTCTGGGGTGTCCAGTCCCTCCGAGTGCTTAACCTCTCCAGAAACAATATTTCCATAATTGTGGACAACAACTTCAAAGGACTGGTCAACGTGGAGAACATGAGTCTTGCGGAGAACTCGATCGAGTCACTGGTGTCCGCCAGCTTTCAGTACTTGTCTCAGCTCCGCTCCTTGGACCTGTCCAGAAACCGGGTGACCAGGTTGGTAGAGCGTCTCTTTTACAACCTCCACATGCTCGAGATTCTCAACTTGTCGGAGAACAGGATTATGGAACTGAGCCCGGACGTTTTCAGAGACATTTGGAGATTGAAGGAGCTGCGATGTCGACGTTGTGCTCTGAAAACCATCAATCCTCTTCTGTACGCCCTTCTCCCCGAATTACAGGCAAGTCATAAAAAATATAGCATTTCTTCAGATTCCAGGAAACAGTGTTTAGCCGAGCAGTTTTGTTGGCTGTAGTCGGACTTTTTATGAAAATTATGTGCTTGCACTTCAAATGACCCTTCTTGTTTCTCCATCAAGAGGAACGTAAAAAACTTGCCTTTTTCTCTTCTTTTCTTTTTATACTCTTTTCTCCTTCTGCCCGATTGCCTGAATGGGGGCAACGAGCTGAATATGTATTCACGGAATAAAAATGGTAACAAGACACACAAGGAGCAGAGCAGAGAGCTCAGCAGTAGCCGTGCAAGCAAACACACTCTCTCCCAAATGATGTATGGCCTCCAGCAACGCATATCCCCATCTATATGCATCTTTCTCTCCACTTTTCTCCCTCCACCACTGACTGGGTGAAATAGGAGAGAAGAGAAAAGAGGAGCAAAAAAAGGTGAAAAAGTCTGGAAAAATGGAGGCACGCTGCTTTTGCCTGCTGTTGCTGCTCCTGATGACTACGATAAAAGCAAGGTCGCAGTTTGAATGGCTGCCAAGAATGAACAGTCCACCAACAGAGCCATTCTCTTCTTTCTCCGTCCAAGAAAGAAAAAGGCTTTGACTTTTTAGAGAGTTTTTTGATCGCGCTGCTCCCTTTTTCGCTTCCTGTTTTCATTGTTCCAAAATAGTAAATACACATGTTTGGATGCATATATTGGTTTTATAGCTATGAATTCGCCCACCACCACTTGAACCAACCACACTTTACACAAACGCTTTTTTCGAATCACTGACCAAAAACCGACATCATATCATCATCATCGCAATTTCCAGTCATTCAGTTCAATACACCACCATTTCTCGAGCTTTTCTAACTATTCGTTCTCTTCTTCTTCTCGGATGAACAAAATACAAAAAAAATCTTTCCTTCTTGCTTTTTTATTTTATTTTTTCCTTAGGAAAAATCGTCTTATCCAATCCACTACCATCATCCATTCTCACAATCCTTCCACGTCCATTATATTCCCTTTTGAATTGCCAGGAAAATACGTACCTAGATGAACATCCTGTTTTTTCTCCTTTCTGACTTTCCCTTCTTTGCGTTTTTCTCCCCCACCGTCATACTTTTCTCCTTCTTTTCTGTCTCCATTTTCTCGATCCATTCTTTTTTTAAAGCGAGTATAAAAGTATGGCAACTGGATTAGAAGAAAAGTGATGTATAGATCATTTTCGGGGCTGTCAATTTTCTGGTCAGGCGATCATAAAAAAGTAAGTTGATCCTCAAGTCACCTTGAACAATTTTATTCTGCTCACAGAGCTCACGGAAGAGAGCGGAAAGCGGAGGAGGAAAGTCGTGTTACCTCTTTCAGAAAGCTGCAACCACCTCAAGGTATCATATTTGTTAGGGCGCTGCTCTGCATGCCTTGTCTTTTTACTTTTGTAGCTCGGGTGTTTGTAGTGGTGGTGGTGGTGCCAGTGGTAATGACGGCACGGCTTTCTCCTCCTCCTCATCTTTGCCATTGCTTGGATTATATTTGATATGGTCGGTGTTTGTGGCAGTGACTTGGCTTTGCTTCATGGAATACTGATGAAGCATAAAGCAATGAGGAGACGGCCGAGAGGAGAAAGGGAGTTGGAGGAGATGAGGATGATGGGAGCGAGATGGATTGTGAGGATACTGTGTAGTATTTGGTATGTAATCTTTACTTGGTCGTGCATAGCATGGCATCATCGCCGCCAGCCAAACAGTCCATCAAATAAAATGGCATAAAGTGGATTCTGCCAAGAAAAAAACGTGAAGTGGATCATGTTGTTTGTTGGAGGAGAAAGGACCATGGTGGTTTGTTGAAAGGTTTTTTGTCCCGTGGTTGTCCTCCTCTTTGCTGTATACCTATCTGACACAATCCAGCTTTTTGTATAGCGGAACACAATATTAAATACATGATGATATGTGGTGTGTGCGGTTTGTTGGGTTTTTTCTGTGTCTTGGTGGTGATGGGTGATCATGTCGTAAATATCGATTTGGCACTGGCTGCCAGCAAACAAGAGACAAGCATACATATTATAACAGATCAAAAGGGAAGACGAGTAAAAATTTGCTCCCATGAGGGGGAAAAGTTAAAGGAAATGAGTAGAGGATGAATGAGTGAATGAATGAAAGCTTTCAACATGAGAGAAAATAAGATGTTGATGTGTGTGCCGTGGCGTGGCGGTGGTGGTGATGATGGTGGTGGCAATGGAGCGGATGCCAAGATGAAGAAAAGTCATTTATTTTGCGGCAGTGGTGGTGGTGGTGGTGGATTAGTCAAAATGAGTAGAGGAGGAGGAGAAAAAATAGAGAGCTAGAGAGAGAGAGAGAGTAGTGCCGGCAGAAGCTATATCTGAGGAAAAGGATGATGTCATTAAGGACCTCTTTACGGCTCACTTTGTGGCTCTTCACTCAATTTAATGTGTGTGTGTGTGTGCTGAGGAGCAAAAGGAGAAGAAGAAATTGGCTCCACTTTTTCCTCTTTCAATTCATCTCATTTCATCTAAATACTTTTGCACTCCCAAAACAAGCAATGTTCAATGTGCAGTATTCATGCAACCAAACTGAAAGATTTTTTTCAGGAGAGCATGCCAGCCAGCCACACATTCATTTTGGTATTATGGGGCTGTGGAAAATGAGAGTGACGATGCCGCTGTTGGTGCATGCAAAAGTAGCAGAGAAAACCCAACACAGAGGAGTCGTTATTCCACGATAACAAGACATTATGGATCCACTTTCCTATCTCTCCTTCTTTCTTCGGCTCAACTTTGAGCAAAAAGGGGAGACTGGAACGGAAGAAGAAAAAAAGTAAAGTTGTCTTAAGACTTGAATAAAAAACGACAAGAATGATGATCACGACGATGAGCAGGCATTCAAGCATAGGTAGTTGTAGTAGTAGTGGTTTTTTGCCCACTTGTATTTCTCCCCCTGCGAAATCGTTTTGTGCGTGAGTGTAGGTGCAGCAGCAATGATGCTCTCTAATCCAACAAAAAATCCAAATCCAGAGCTAAAACTTTGGTAATAGAAGTAAATTTTAGAGGAAGAGGAAGCGCACGAAGACTGCGAAAGTCTAATGGCTGCATATTATCTTCTTCTCTCACTGTCTTCTCATCTTTCTCCAAAATCTCATTCCTTTTCATTGAGCCACTTTCTTTTTCTCCTTGTTCGCTCTTGAATAAATATCTACACAAAAACCACCGCTGCTGCTCTTACGTTACGCGGTAGCAGTATCGAATTCTTTCAGTTTCTGGATAGGCCTTAACCACCTCCATTTACCGCCGCCACCTCCCTATCTCATCTCATCACCGTCTCTCTGGGAAATACGAGACGGGCCAGAGATAGCAGTTTAGTGATGGTGCTACTCGCATTGCTGCAGTGTTATCGCTTGATTGGTGATTTTATGGCTTCCCATCCATATACATAATGTAATACGCCCACATTGAAATAAATATGGGTTGGTGGAAAGCGAGCGAGAATTTCCTGCTGCTGAAGAAGTAAGGCCTTAATAGCTTCATCATCCCCAAGGTCCATGAGTAGTGGTACTGCGACTGCAAACTCCAGAGAGTAAAATGGATAGAGAAAACGAGTAGTCACCACCACCACCACCTCATGCATGCATTGCATTTGCTCATTCATTCACGGTTTAGCTTTTTATCAGCCGATTAGATGTGTGTCAATGAGCGTCGCTTGACATGTTTATTGCCTTTCCCTACCACCGCTGCGCTGCCACGGAATTGCTACACCAGAACTACATTTATTCAGTAGCAGCAGCAGATGCATATCTTGTGAAATGGTCGCTTGCTCTGGTTGCTCAGCCAGTGTGACCTGCTGGTGACACTTGAATGGCACCATTAACAGTTAAAGAACTACTCGCAAACTGCTAACTGCTCACTCATTTTTTACTGCAACAGCCACAAGAACAGAGCAGTAGCAAAAAAGACAGTCTAAATTCAAAATTGAAGCCATACGACAAAATTCCATTTGTACAAGGTATTACATGGAAGGAGCGAGGGAGGCGGAAACTGAAGCATGGTTGCGATGTCAAGCTTTTCAATTTTTTCCCTTTTCTGGCATGTCATTGAAGATGACAAGAAGGTGTCACTTCTACTAGCATGCTTAGTTCGCATTATGAGCATTATTTTACCTGCTGCGTGTTAGCTGGCACTTATTAGCATGCTCAATATTCTCTATGCAGCAGGGATAATGTTTTATTTAATTTCATGGTGGAAATTGGAGCAGTTTTGTGGAGCATGATATTATTAGAACATTTTGGGATAAAAATCACGTTTGAAATCTCATTTCCGCCTCGTGAGCGAGTGTGTGGGAATGTCATATGGGAAATTGAATGAGTGGCAGTGGGTTGGCTGGCGTGACTAATTGCGTTACATGGAGAGAAAGATAGGAAGGAAACATGAAATGTTACTCTCTCTGTATTTCCAGCAGATTTAAATTTATAATATTTTTGTGCTGTTTTGTTCACTCTCTAGATTCTAGACTTGGGCGAGAACGAGTTCAAGTACTTGAACAAAGAGGAATTTTCCCGTCTTCCTCGGCTGCACACCCTCTACCTGGATGGCAACCAAATATCCGCCATTGTGGACAATGTATTCCACTCTGCTCAACTTCAAGTGCTCACCCTTGGCTCCAACCGGATTGTTCGCATTGATCGATTTGCATTCTACAATGCTACCATACAACGCTTGGATTTGAGTGCCAACAAGTTTGAGGCATTGGATAAGCTCACGTTTGCAGAGCTCCGTACACGGGATACCCTAAGAGAGTTGGATCTGAGCAGAAATCCCAAGCTAAAGATAAGCCCGCTGATTGTCATTCTTGGAGAAAATCCACAGCTGGAAAGTCTCTCATTGGCATACAATGATCTAGATGAGCTGCCCCTTGATCTATTCGAGCTTCAGGGCAATTTGAGACAACTCAACTTGAGTGGAAACCGGCTCTCAGAACTACATCTCCACCAACTCAGCCACCTGCATAATTTGCAAGTACTTGATCTGAGCAATAACCGACTAAAGGGAATGGATAACGACATTTTGGTACATATTGATCGTACGGCCACGTTCCGTGTGATTAGACTGGTGGGAAATCCCTGGCAATGTGATCTGTGCCACATTGTCCCGCTACTAAAGTGGGTCCAGCGAACACATCTTTTCAAGGACGGATGTGCTCTTGGCTCCGACGGGCCAGCCTGCTTACGATGCAATGGTCCAGGAACTCTGCAAGGACGCTCTCTACTCGGTTTGGAGGAACAGAGCTTGGAGTGGTGCAGCAACGACGCTGAGCCCGTATCTATTCTCCCCGGAGTGGATGATCCCCGACTGGGACTTTTCCTTGGCTGCTTCCTTATCATTATCATCCTTATTTCCGCTGCCGTCTGCGTTATAGTTAGAAACAGATACCATGCCGCTCACTACTACACTCGGGAGGGGGATCGGCCGGAAATTGCTACACCGCCAGTGCCACCACCTCAGGATGCCCCATTATTCCCCGAAAACAATGGGAATAATGGAACAGGAGTTGTGCTCACAAATGGCAACGGCAACGGAACAACCATACTTCCTCCCACACCCATCACTAACGCCACAGTAGGTAACAATGGGTTTGACAATCTTCTCTTCCAGCAATACCAACAGCAAAACAACGGGAGTCATCATCTGGCTCACCACCTTCCCCCGCCACAACAGTGGGCATCCAATAGAGACAAAATGATTGCAACAATCGAGGAGATGACTTATGAAACTCAACTGGCGTATCCCGAGCTGGCTCCCATTTCCCTTCAGCCGCCCATCATCCGGCACCCATATCCTTCCTCCTCCTCTAGTCCTTCTTCAAGAAGCACTCCCATCTACTGCTGTCCAGGACATCATCACAACAACAATAACAATGACGGACGAGGTGGAAGCAGTCCACCAAACACGAGGGGTGGGGGATGGAGTAGACTAAACACAAATTCCTCCTCTTCGCCACAAGAGTCTTTCCGACGCTACTAGCAGTCAACCTTTTCCACTGCAACTGAGTAGCCATATTTTATAGCCAAGTCATAAAGTAATCAAAGCAATGCACACAAACAATATTTCATATCATCTTCACCCTCCCACTACAGATCACCACATGACGACACATTACTTCCCGGTATATATATATATTTTGTATTCTCTTCGTCGCTATTTCTCGCAGAAAACGGATAAAATGAAGTAGAAGCTAGGGGAGTTCACACAGAGTGTGCTCGAAAAACTCTGATATCCGTTTCTTGTTAAAATTAGTGTAATAGAAAATAGATCATTACATTTTATGGACGTGCCATGTTCTTAATAAAAACACGTTAAAATCTCATGACATGTATTTTTAGATATAACCGTTTGTCAGCTTTAATTGGAAATGGTGTTATAAAAGTGTTGACGTATTTTATTGGGGTACTTTACGCGAACTTACTTAAAACATCCATTTAACATTGTGTAGAAAGAATTTTTTTCCTTTTTGAATTAATAATTTAATGTTAGTTTCGGTAAATGGACCTGCTGCAGAGCAACTCGATATTTGAGATGTACGTATTTTTATTGATGATATAAAATATATTGTACTATTTATGTAAAGATGTAAACTATATGTTGAGATAGGATAAGAAGACAATAGTTTTCAAGATTTTAAAATGTACGTACTACTAATATGTGTAAATGTAAATATAATAGTGTTTTACAGTAGCTTCATAATAGCGATTTTGCTGTCACTTCAGCGCTCAAATTCTGAGTATTTGCACGTTGTAAATATATACAAATAATGCCACTTTGTCAAAAATTCATTGTATCTATCTAAAATAGTGCATGTGTATTCGTATTCATTACTGTAGGTTGTGATCTTGTAAAGTATTCTCTATTTATTAAGTGCTGCCGCAACATGTTGGATGATGAATGCTATGACTAACGAATAAAAACTTTTATATTTTCTTGCTGTACAAAACTAGTTTCTAACAATTTATGCATCTGTAAACATGTACAATGTGCATCAAAGATTAATCTATTTCACAGATAGAATGTGACAGTAATGAGATTTGTAATTTGAATAAAAATTATTATTATTGTTGAGAAAATTGGAGAATGGTGGCCATAAAATTTATTTTACTTTTTTCAATGATCAACAAAGCATGTTGGCATTCCTAGAAAGGAGAGGACTGTTGCATATTATGGCTATGATTTAAAAGGAAACCTGCTGGAGCCCTGCCATAATTTCTTTTGACATATTTATCTTTACCAACCAACATAATAATTATAATGTGCCCTTTGAAAAGTGAACTCCTCCGTTGCATCCCTCTGGGAGAACGCAAGAATGGCTTTCGGTGTTGCTACACAAAACTATACAACAGAATGCATAAAGGTAGGCACACACACAGATCACAATAATATATCACACACGAGTGAATGTTAACCATACTGGACAACCCTTTCATTTCTCTCATGTAATATGTGAGTATGGTGCACAGATGGAAGAAAACCGATTCTGTACATTGTATGAAGGGAAACATCCTGGGATAGATGCAACGTGGGGAAAATTTTTAGCATCATGAAAAAGGTTGCTGGCTTGAACTTCTAGTTTTCTAAAATATACGGTATCATCAGGATACAGAGAGGACCGATAAACGCTATCCATAAATCACAAAAGTTCTTGCTATGACTTAGCTTGCTGTACTTGAAGAAATGTGAGAATGCGACTGCAGAGGAGAAAACAAAAGGGTTAAATATGGAATGAATAATAATGGGGGTATGTACATACGACGACACAACCATCGATCTACTCTACTATACCTGTTCTGCCTAGATTTAGGTACCTGTCAGTATATAAATTCTAATAATTATGCTTGCTTGAACTCCCTTTATCATGGCTCAGAGCGTAAAGAGTGCCCCTTTTACCCTTAGCAGGAATGGGTGCACCAAAATAGGCACATCATTCATCATCACGCAAAATATTTTTGTTATTGAGTAACATATAACGCAACAATTTACAACAAAATTCTGGCAGAGGTCAAATGCAGAGCCAGTTTCGGATCGGAATAAACTGAAGGAAGATGCATCCGATCTGTCTGTCTAGTAAATTCCAGTTCAAAGCCAGAGATTACCCTACCTCAATCCGGCCACACAGACGAAGAGCTTAAATTCAGCCACAGAAATAACTTTCATCGTCCTTAAAAAAGTTTCGTGGAAGCAGGTTGCTCCTTTACATTGGAAAATGAGACGGATCAATTACCGCCAGACAGGTATATGCCCTGTGGCTCTGATTTTGGTGCTACTTTGTCGAGAATGCAGAGGTAAATTTATTATATGTCAAGTCCATAAGTCTCGTCTGATATTAGGTTGTCTTATTACATTGAACTAAATCTCGTTTATTTTTTCGTCTTAATAACAGGTGCAAGCTTAGCAAATAAAGGAGAACACCAACAAACAGAGACAATAGTGGCGGTAGCCGGTGTTTCTCCAGCTCTATTGGATACTGCTTTATCCCTGTTTGATCAGAGTGGAAAAAATGGCAATTGGCAGTTCACAACGGGTATACTGGGTGGAAAGGATAAATTCCTTCCATTTCCAATGATTGAAGCCCCTAGGCCACTGATGCCAATGCGTCCAGGCTTTCTATCAATGCCAAAACCTCAGCAGACAACGGCAGAAAAGGACCAGGTTCAGATACCATCTCCCATGAAACCATTGACCCCACTAGAACCACCTGAGACTGTTCCAGAAATTGCCTCTGAATCACTGGAATCATTTGAATCATTTCACATTGAGGAACATGAACCAGTAGCACCATTCACTGCGCCCGCAGCTTCACCTCCAGAAATGCAGTCTCCAGAGGAAGAATACCATTCCCAACCCCATCCTGCAGAGCAATCCGAGGTGGAAGTATTGGGAACCGGATGGTCTCCTCCAACAACCACTCAACCCCCAAGCACAGGTAACACTGGATGGAGCCAGAATGCACAAGGCGGCCACAACACTGCCGGCAACCAAATTCTCAACATGAATTTAAACGCAAATCTAGCCGACTTTACTCATAGCAGTAATGTTAACATGCACGTTGTAACGGATGGGAGTAGCAACTCAAATGTCCACTACTTTGGTTCCAGACTTGACCAACATTTGAAACCACATCATGGACAAACTCACGCCAATGGTTTGACCAGCTATAAAATTCAGTTTAAAAAAGAAGTTAATGCTCCAAGAGGGTCGAAAAATTAATAATAATAATTGTTTACTGTTGTTTTAACATATTTATTATTTCGTTTGTCTGAAAATAAAACTGATAATAAAATGAAACATACGTCATAATTGAGAAAAGCATACTTTTTGGCACCGATGATGGTTTTCCACGAAATCTGTATGAAGTTGCAAGAAGCAATTGCGTTTTGCATAGAGCTTGGGTGACGCTGCTTTCACTTTGTCTCCACAAGTCACATGAGTAGCAAGCAGGTTGTTCGTGCAGATGAAGCCGCGAGACACCACAGACCACAGCCAGAGATAGGAAAACAGTGCAAGTCGTGTGCAATCGGTTCTCCTAGCATTTCATCGTCCACTCTTTTGTTTTGACTTACTTCCTCTTTCTCTACCTAAGCACCCGACTCCATCATTCTTGGTTGGTCACGGTTAAATAAACGGCAACTGATATTTTGCCCACTGGTAATTGACGTGCAAAAGTTTGCAGCTTTAAAATTGATTAAGAGAAAGACTGATAGCGTACCACACCGCACACGTGTGTGTGGAGGAAAGACATCTGCTGGAGGACTAACGACAATGGGGACTAATCATGACCCGTTAGAACAAGCGGACAACTCCATTGGTGACTTAGAGGAGATGGTTGACAGTGACTCCTCCAGTCTTTCGTCCGACGACTCGGACATGGATTCAGACTTGTCATCTGATGATGAAGCACCGGAACAGAAAAAGGATGAGAAGGAAGAGGATGACGTGGATGAGGAGGATCCTGTTATTAAAGCCATTTTAAAGGCCAAAGAGAAGAAGGCGTCTAATCACCCCCCAGATCTGACATTGGAGACGATACCTTCCACAATTTCCTTTCATCCCATAGAGGACCAGGTGGCGTTTGGAAACTATGAAGGCCAATTATTACTGTAAGTCAAAATGAATGTTTGATTGCTTTTTTAAAGTTAAGTGACCAATATTATGAATTGTTTCACTTTCTAGATACGGGTATTCAGTTGACGAAAACACAAAGTTGGTAGAATGTCAGCACAAAGATCATTCAGTTCGAGCAATTACTTTTACTCATGATGGAAAGAAACTCATTTCAGCGTACAATGATCATACAATCAAAGTTTATGATGTGGATAATGGACTTCAAGTTGAAAGGACAATCAAAAACGCCACAACGTAAGTTCATTTTCTTTACCCAATTCAATTAATATATGATGAAATTAGTAGCTTTTCAGTTTAGTAATAAATTCTTAAATTGGTTATGTCATTTATAGGGCTCCAGCCAGTTCTGTGTACATGATTGACGAGAATTTATTCTCAACCGGTGATGATGACGGGAACGTGCTTATTTGGGACAATCGAGCTAAAGATTCAGCTACTACATCTCTTCGTTTGGGAGAAGATGCCATCACGTCAATGGTTAGCAATGACGATCGACGCGTTCTCGTTTGCACCTCCGAAGAAGGTGCTATATATGCTGTGAAAATTCGGGGTGGAAAAGTACAAGTAGAGTCCGAAATTTATGACTACGAGTTCAATTGCTCGTGCGTTTTCAAGCAAGAATCCAAACTTGCAGTAGGTGATGGAAAGGGCGATGTCTACATTTTTAACTGGGACGAGTTTGGCAAACATTCCGATATTTGCAAAGGGATAGGCAAAGGAGAAGCTATCCAGGCCATGATTCCCATCACGGAGCGGATAATTCTTTGCGGTGGGGATGATGGTTTTATCCGAGCTTTCAACTTCTTTCCGCATAAATACCTGGGGGTTGTGGGGAAACTTGGTAATCCGGTGGAGAAAATGGATGTTTGTAATGATGGGCATTTGATAGGGTCAATAGGCGCGGATGAAACTGTAAAGTTTTGGAATGTTTCTTACTTTGAAAATATGACCATCAATGAAGCTCCATCGAAAGAGGCAAAGAAAGAGGCCAACAAGGGAAGTAAGACTAGTAAGACTAGCGTACAGAAGGACCTAACGCGAAATAATTTGCCCTCGTCGAGTCATCAAAATGCTGCAGATTTTTTCAAGGGATTAGCTGATGATTAGATACCATTAGAATTTAGAAACTAGATTTTAGATCTAAAATACTGTTATACTCTAAGACATTCTAATTGTACCTATTTCATTTATTTTTACGTGTTCTGTTGAATCGCATAATTATGTACACTTGATAATTTAGTGCACAATGCACAAACAGTAAATGGAACAAATAATGCAGACATGCTTAACACTGGAAATTTATTTACGTTCTCAATTTAGAATTGGGGTTTTGAAAAATGACACGGTACGAATTCACAAGAAGATATATTTTTTGGTCTCTGAAGAGTTTAAAATCGTAATAATGCCTGGGGATTCCTCGGATCAAATGGCGGAGCGACAAAACTCGGGACAATTCCTGCTGAAGTATGGTAGTTATTGTTATACTGTCCTTGCTGCTGTTGTTGTTGCTGCTGCTGATACTGTTGTCGCTGATGGTGCTGGTAATAAGCATCCAAGTGTGCCTGTGCTGCCTTTTGTAACTGTTCCGGGTTGAGAGCATGATGGTGGCTGAAAGGGGGTGGTGATTGCAGTCCGTCACTATCCGGGGAGCTAATTTGTGGTGGAACGTAATGTACTTGCTGGGGATAATTTCGCTGGATCCCACCGGGAATGGTTTGGTTGTTAAACATTTGGGGTGGAATTGGATAAGAGGACTGCTGTGCATAAGTTGGAGGGACATTCGGTGCATGGAAAAGAGGGGTGCGGACATGCGCTCGATGATAATCATCAGCGACCGGATTAGAGGACTGCATTTGTTGTCGCTGCGAATAGTTATTGTATTGGTCCTGGTGTACATAATTAGTTTGTCGCTGATTCTCAGAGTGCTGTCTTTCAGTAGACTTATTAGATAATTCGTCCGAGTGAGATCCGTGGTACTGATGTCCGGCTCGTGAGGAAATGTTATGGGAGGTGGTACTAGGTTGATAGTTTCCATTGTTGACGTTTATAGTATTCTGCGGTTGAGGAGACTGCGGAACCTGACCCTGTTGATGAATCATAGTAGACTCGTCGCTTTCTACATTGGCAAATTTCACTGAGGTTTTGTGAACGTGCATCATAGAGTCCTCTTGCTTTGTGTGAAACTGCTGCTGGTGCTGATGGGATTGAGGTGGTAGTGGTGCCATCTTGTCCGTTTCCAGCTTTGAAACTGATGGTTGGTTAACTTGATCAACTGGGAATTTAGTACTGCCAAAGGATGCGGTTACCAATCCGGATCTTGGCTTGGCTACAGTTGCATTTGTATTAGCTCCTGCTTTCAAAATTCCAACTGGTTGAATTGGTGCTGCAGAATCAGGGCCGGATTCTTGAACTGGGATTTCTTTCTTTGGAATAGCGCTGACAGGTTCGGGTTCTGGTAGTTTATTTGCAGCAGGGGCTACTGCGTACACAGGGGTGGTTTTGGTTTCCGGAGGCGTAGGAGAAGGTATGTTTTTCTCAGAAACAGTTTCCTCGTCGCTTCCAGCGTTTTGCTGCTGGTGCGATGAATTTTTATCAACAGTAGTACGTTCTTCCGGTTCACGAATTTTTGAAGCTTTCCGGCTCTTGCTACTACTGGCTGATCGATGATATTTCCCAACTGCAAAATTTTCTTCGAATTCCCTTGGCTTGAGAATCAGCTCATTCCAGTCAGCCCAGTACTTTTCTTTCATCCTCTGAACAAACTCCACCAGATTTCCATATTCTGTTTTACATGGAAAAATATGTGTGAGAATTTGCAGTTGAGCTTTGAAAATGTATTCCATATTCTAAAACGACTTACTTCTTAATTGACTTTCAAACGGGGAACCCGGCATATTCCACATCATTTGCGCAAGTATAGCAAAAGCATGGCAGTCCACAATACCTGGCGTTTGGCCTTGGAAGTACTTGTGCTTTCCAAGCGCTGCGGAAATATCATGAATCCCTTGATGAATCGTTTTTATAAATTCTGCCTTGTCCAGTTGACCAATTGGTTGAAATTTAGTGGCATCTTTGACCCTTTGGGCCACTTCAGGAACCACTTCCTCTCCTAGGGCGTTCATGGCGTGAATTTTCTTCATGGATTTACCCTCATCGTAGATCCAACGCCAAATTAGGATTGCCCATGAGAACATATTTTCCAGACTAATGTCAACAAGGTGGGATGCAGTTTTCCGACTAGAAGTTACATCTTTAGTCTCCAAGTTTATATCAAACTTTTCAGACAAGATGCGGATACATTCGCGAAAATCATTTCCAGTTTTATCACCATACGTTAGAAAGGGTGTCTCGAATTCGTTACAAAAGTTTACCTATGGGAAATGTTCCGTGAATGCATTAATTATTTGTGTGGATTGGGGTCTGGTTCACCTGCGCGGCTCATTGCTCATTATCATTATTCATTATTATTTTAGCATGGATCGTAAATACAAAATTTAATGCGATAATGATAATGAAGCAATGAAAAATTTCGGTGAAACAGACCCCTGCATGCTGCATAATAACTAATGCATGAAAATACCAACTTACTTCGTAAGGGATCTTTGCAACTCTCAAGAATGTTTCCAGTTTTAAAGGCTCAGTTGCAATTGATGGGACGAAAAATCCACGAGGACAGCAGTGAATAATTACCTTGTCTTCAGTGGATGGTCCGGTGACAACTTTTTGCAAGTTTGTAGTATTGTTATTTCTTATCTCATCGTCACAGTTTGTTCCAGCTTCGTCCACTCGAGGACTTGAGGTTGCTGCTCCAATCATGTGCTTGCTGCGAGCTGAGAACCTTTTGTACAGGTACCATGCAGCAAAGAACACGCCAGCCCCTCCAACAAAGTAGAGCACCCTTCGATAAGATCTGTGTTTAAAGAATTCTTCCAGGGCCCATAAATTTGTGTCCGTTATTTCTTTCCCTTTTGGCATGTAATATGCAGAAGGTGGGACAGACATGTTGATTCTCTGTTACCGACTACAAATTTGGTATGAATATTGATAGCCAGTGGTATGCTTCTATGAATTTGTACGCGATTTTGAATTGTATGAAGCTTCTAAAATGGAATACGCCATGAATGAGCTTCGTGAAAGTCAAATGTATGTGCAGATATCTTATTTTATAATGAACTGTATAGATTTAATTTTTCTCCCATTTTCCATAATCATTATGGTTGCGATGTTGAGATAGGTGTTGCGGTGGGATTTCGAGAAACCGAGGCATAAAAGCTGTGTGGCTTTCCATGACTACTTTTGTCACTCAAGAATCCATTGTGAGACAACCAGACAAGGCGTGCGTGTATTGACCTGAAAAAGTCAATCTTGCGCCTGGTTCACCGAAAATTGTCACTATTCATCAGTTTCAAAACATGCATTTACCGTTCATGTTAAGTGATGAGCAATGAATGAGCCACGCTTTTGCACCTGACAAGTTTTACTATTAAACACTAAATGAATGACGCTTGCATATATTTAATTGTTTATCACAACGTGTACGCATCTGGGGTCTGGTTCACCAGCGCGGCTCATTGCTCATTATCATTATTATTTTAGCATGGATCGTAAATACAAAATTTAATGCGATAATGATAATGAAGCAATGAAAAATTTCGGTGAAACAGACCCCTGCATATATGATATAGCTAACTGCTGCTAGCTGAAGAATTTTATTCAGCTAAGTTTGAATTTATATCAAGGTAAAAGCTTAACATATGACGAGAAATAACTTGGTGTACTCATTTCATCCCAAAGTCGAGACGCGTTTTGAAACCAGTCTTGTATATTATTTTTTTGCACCAACTTTGACAGACCTTCTTTGTCTTGAGCAAAAGGTGCCCTGTTATATCGGTTAAACTCCATCAGAGACTCCTTAAAGTGTTCAAACCTTTAAATGGGGAGGCAAAAAAAAAAATAAATTAGACTAGTGCAAAGTGAAAATAACTTTAGAAGTGCTTATTTTTGAACTGTTGTTTAACCTGTAATGTTCCATTTCATGTTTTGTGTGTGGAAGAAGGTAGTAATTTGTTTCGATCCTGGGTGTTCTACCAGTAACTGACGTAAAATACTCTTGAAATCGACTGCTTAATTCGGTATTGTCTAGCACCTCCAAGTTTGCCTTGTTGCAAACATAAATTGGTTCAGGATATGACCCCTCTCCCAAGGCAGAATCCTACAAAGAAATTCAATCTATTTAAGGCAAGGCAATTCCGGATTGAATATAATATTAGTGTTCTTTTTCAAATTATACCATGGTATGAATGATTTCTGCAGAGTTCATTAACTGGAATACGTTTGGTTCATAAACGTTTTCGCTAACCACCAGGATAACATGACTGACCGATAAAGCCCACCGTACAAGGCGCAAATTCCAGGTCTGAAAATAAGACAACATTACAATCTGTCGAGTTCGGACATAATATGAGCTATCTAGTTAATCTTATTGTTGTTAACACACCACATTGGAAACCTCCAAGACGCCTTGTTGTGAAACTAATGGAATAAGCTCGTTTGTAGCCGACTGATTGTACACAGAACTTAATTCAATATAAACAATTTGGTCCTTTGAAATGTACACTGACGTATGCGTTTCCTCTTCACGACTTCTTGGAGGAAATATGTTCCTTAAGCCAAATTTATCATTTCCGGACAAGTAGGAAAGAATTGTTGATTTGCCTAAAAACACGCAAACATAGTATACTTATTATGACATTTCTAACTTGGTGCATCTAAAATACTACGCATGTTTCGTACCGACATTTGGCTTTCCTATAGCAGTTACAACCAGATAATCCATATTCCCGGAGTAATTGTTCATGTCATAATCGAAAACTCGCCAAGGGCACATTTTCATTTTAGCGTCGATCAAAGTCATGGCTCGACCACCAGGGAATTGATAGGCTCCTTTCAATAATTCTGTTACCGGTGGTCCACTTGGCTTGGCTTTCTGAAATATTCAAGGACCCGTGACAAATTTGCACTAGATTGTAAATCTTTTATTCGATAACTTTGCACATATTTCTGTATTTTTTTCCTAAACGCTTACGTCTATTGCTGATGACTGTTCTCCACTCTCTTGCTCCTTTTTAGTAGACCGTTGCAAAATTAGTGTAGGTGCCGCACTGGATTGCAATTTATTAGAGACAACAGGGCTTTCAGCAACCTTCAACGCTTCAGTCGCTCCACCGTTCCCACCATTTCCTCCAGGTAACGGTTTTGCATCTGGCCTCTTCAGAAGAACAATGGGACCTTGCACTGGCTTATCTGCGTTGTCTCTCTCCCTGTCCCGTCGTCTTTCACGGTCCTCTCGTCTTCGGCCATCTCTATCCCGTCTCCTGCTGGATTCCCCTTCGCCCTCATTACGTTCCTCTCGTGATAGAACTTTCAATGTTCTTCCTAGTCCTGATGACATTTAGATTTCTGTAAAATATTTTAAAACGACTACACAATCAGCTTTACAATGAAGTCCCGTTCCCCCACTTCCGAACATTTTTTATACCTAAAAGCATGCATGTAATTTGAAAATACATCTTGAAATGCACTTACCAATTCAGCACAGGTTTTATGAAGAAAACCGGACAATTTCGCACATTGACCTGACCTACTTGTTGTGTCAAAAGCATTAAAGTTAATGGAATCTCTCCAGTGAACAGGGTCAAAATCGCGATGGATGAACTGTCAAATCGTCTGTTTTCCTTGCCAATTCATTTAGTCACATGAAATCACATGAACTAAATGTAAACATCGCATGAACTTGGCGCTTCCCGACTTCTTGCTGGCATCCCACTTTCACATGGATGCTCTGAAAATCTTTGTTCGCCCACTAAAATGCTATGCTGAAGCTGAACCATTGCTGGCAGCAGTCTGTGGCTAATACACTGACACTGGTATACAACGGTTGGGAAATGGATAGATAAATTACTAATATTCAATTATGTGTACATAGTTTGGGAAATATATCTAAAGTTGATCCAAGCATTTTTCTCATGACTCATGACCTTCAACCCGGGTTATTATAGCCAATTCAATGAATCATGACGATTACGACGATACGATGGCGTGTTGTGTTGCGTCTACCTATCTTCATATTATGACAAACAATGTATTTTATATCGTAGCAGACTAGTACTACCTGTACCAAATAATTATCCAAAACGGAAGCCTGTAATAATTCTTTGTCTGTTTGTGTGCACCTTCATATTATGTCTTCATTGTCCTGCTTGTATGAAATCACGAGAAACTGTGAGTAAAGAAGTGACTCTTGTTGCCCCCACAGTCTACTGTCTGCATTTCATGGAATTATGGGCATTTCATTTCCTGTAGCTGTGTATCCCCCCATTGCTTCGTAAACAAATTACTTACTCCTGGCAAAGACACCTAACCGCTAACCACCTTTTATTTCACATGACTATCATATTATTATTGGCATCATTATCATCATTAGTCATTAGCCTTGGCAAAGGAAGCTAAAGCAAAAGCATTTTTCAAAGACACTAACGAGTACAGCGTCCTCTTAAATTCACTTTCTTCTCCATGTAGCCAAGTTCAAGTTTGTCCCAGGATCATCTAACTAGACCAGAAGTTAGCCAGTTCACATCCCTCATTTTTTATTCGCTACGCTCCAAATCCGTCTCTCCGAGCCACCACCATCATTTTTCGTGATCTCGATTATTTCTCCACAACCGTCGTGTTGTTGGCTGGCTACTTACTGCACAGGGGTTACATGCTTGCAAGAAATATATATTTTACCAGTTGTTACAAGCTTTTCCTTGAGGATGAAATACTAGCTGTTTATATCCAGTGGGGCAGATCGCTGCTGAAGGAAGTAGCGCTGCTCGATGTGTTATGGGAAGTAACGAAAGTCCATAATTGGCAACGAGTCTGCATGATAGAAATCTATTCTTGGAACGGGAAAGGAGCATTGAATGGCATAATAAATTTCCATTTTTAGCATCAATATATCTTCCTGCCATTCAATTCCATCCCATTACGGACATTTTAGTATGGAGAATTGAGAAAATATACGTGATAGAGTATAAGAAGGGAAGTAGTACATAATCAGTTTAGAGGATGCCATTAAAGCCTTGGTTCAATTTGATTTGTTCCTACATCTCCACCACACCAGATTCCGTAATATATCCTGTCACTTTTTCATCGTCATAATAATCGTTGCATGTTATATTGTATGCAGTGCGGGAAAGCAAGACTGTTAAAGGCATATTATATCATCTTTTCGAACCTTGTTCAGATTCACTAAATATCAAAGTGCATGGCTATTTTTGGAGGATTCCAAGAGATTCGTTTTGGAATTCTAGTCCCAACAGCCACATAAATAACAAAGCTGCTATGAAATACAAAATAATGGAATTTTATATTCTTTTTCTGATGTTCGGTGATCATAATATATATTTTAGCATAATATACAGATTCAATCGGCGAAGGATTTTCTTTGCTGAAATCGGCGCATCAATTGCATTTAAAGTCCCACCACGGAGAATCGGCTGGTCAGGCTAACCTGAAAAGGTACTGAAAAACACAATTGCAAAAAAATACCATTTTGGGCATGCATATTATTTTGAATTTTCTATCTATTGATATGTATTTCAATTCTTCATGTTCTTATTGATAACAACAACAGAACATGAATTGAATGCATTTTAGAAAAATATAAAAAATCTATTCAACAACTAAACAATCAAACTTTAGTTGTATAAAAGCAAAAACAAGAAGAGAAGAACAATAAACACGCAATAAAACTAAAATTTTATGGCTAGCCAAATTTATTTGCGCTCATGTGCCATGCGACTGTGCATGGTTGCGTGCGGCACGCTTTCCCTGTTGCTCCGAATATAATTGTGTTTTCTAACGCTGAACAATGAACAATAATGAGTTTTACCAAATCGAACTTACTGAATTTGCCCGAACTTTTTTCAACTTCCTTTTTACTGCTTTCTTCACTTATAAACTCACAGCTCCACCGATTTAATTATATATATGTGGCAGAGCTCAACCAACCTGAGCATGCAAAGCGAGATAAGGATAACGTTACGTGTTGGAATTACCTCCAAACTTATAGTACATTATCGATTAGTGAAAATCCGAACGACAATTTTTTCTCGATACTTTATTGCTTTCTTAGTTCCTCTACTGTATAATCATAAGATAACTATGTGTGTTTATATTCGGATTGGAATATTTCATTGTCAACTGTGGTGGCAGGCGACGGTGGTGAGTAGGTGAGTAATAATTTGTACTATCATTTGTGTTATTTAAGGCCCACAATTTGCAAACCAACTTTCGTGACAAAACCAACAAAAATACTGTTTCGCATGGAGAAAACACAATTTACTTAGTTTGGGAAGAGAAACTGGATATTGCCAGAACTCCATTTTGAAAAATGACAGCTAAAAAATAATCAAGCAGGACAGGATTTGAAATTGATGACACGAGGATATCGTGTCTTACGTACCTAACAATATGCAAATAGTAATATATAATGAATGCGTCATATATATCAACTTTGGGTTTCACAATAACCATTAGCCATCATCACCAATCGCTATTCTAGTCTTTCTTTCTTCTACCGGAAAAGAAAAGGAAGCCGATAAATATCGATAAAATATTTCATGTTTTGAAATGACCATCGTGATATTTGCTGACGTGATAGAATCAAAATACACGCAAATCTAATGCGATACTGAACATTACTATCTGAAATATCAAAATACATGTCGATTATTTGTCAAAGAATGTGTTAGTGGTAGCACACAGCTCGTGACAATTTTCTAACACGATTTTTCTTACTCCTTCCGCCTATATTTATATTATCTGATATCGTGTGTGAATGTGTGTTCACCTTGATGAAGGGCTTTTCAAGGTGAGTTCTTATAACATTCAAATGAATGGTAAAATGGTAATGTGTTGCAATTTGTTTTCCAATTGCTCTGCTGACAAGAAGGCGAAAAATGAAAATAGTAAGTAGTAAGTATGCATGTAATACTATCGTAATCACTATTAATAGCTTCCCTATAAATATTTTCTCTTTACACAAACAAGGTGGCCAAAGGACTGCTTTGTAGAGTAGGCTTTATCGGTTTACGCAGTCAAAGCTTATTAACATTAATCGTTTACAGTGTGGCCACACAACATGACTCTGTGTGGTCAACTGTAAAGTTCATTTCTTGACAATACTGAATACAAAAATTATCATTTTCCAAGAACTAAGCATGATTGCATTTGCAATCCTTTGCAATATTGCAATTCAGCAAATCTGCGCATGTATTTAATATCATTTCGAGTAAAAAATGCATAAAAGCTTTAAGAATTTCAGTTTAACCGCAACCACATCAAGCTGCCGTATTCAAATTAAAGTAATTTGATTTAATTACGGACCATCCAAATACCTAAGCACATGACACAAATAAAAAATAACATAAACATGCTTATCGGTAATGTGCTATGCTAATCGCACGGAATATTGCGTAAAATCTTTTCCTGCGCTTTTAAATCATCATCATGAAAAAATACACTTTTATCCGCTTGCATAATTTCTTATTTCCTACTTCCTCGCAATCCTCTATCTTTACGTTTTTTTGAGTTGAGTTTACTAGTAATTTAGACATCACAGAAAACCAAAACATGCAAATAAGGTACGTACTAATACACTTAATACACTTCTTCATGTGCAATTTTGTGGATGCATCAGCGCATGTAGGTAAATAGCTTGAGACTTTTGTCGCGAAATAAGAAATTAAGTAGCACGTAAAAAGACCACATTATTTCGCTGAATATCAAATTATATATGATTGCCGTAAGACTTTTATCAAACTTCATCGTATCGTCAAGATTAAAAATCAGAAAAATAAATCATTTTCATTCTAACCCTTCCAAGCTTATTTCTTTCGTGAACGGTAACGACCCAAATACTCTGCACATTTTGCAGCAATTCAACTTGAAGCTTTACAGCAATTATATTCCATTGCACAACAATATGCTCTCGTGTTTATATTCAGGCAATTTTATTTGCAAGCAAATTGAAATTGGAGGACAATTCAAAAAGCTCAAGCATTTGCTGTCCGCTTGGACATGCAGAATGACATACCAAAGATGGATTGATTTTTATTACCTGATGAAATTGCAATTAGCATTTTAATATTAACTGCTTGATGCTTTCAAAACTTTTGAAATGACAAATTTGCTCAACACAAGTACAACATTTCACCTATCTACCAGTAACCAGTCTGATGTGTGGTGTGAGAAAAAAGTGTGATATATGATGACGATGTGATGATTTCTACGAAAACACATCTGTACGCCTAATGCCTGTCAAGTTAAGAAAAACAAGATGAGATCCCACTGAAATGCTAAAGATGATGCGAGACGAATGCTCATCAAAACCTCAAAGCCCCAACGAAACCATACACAACGCATTTTCTTACGGAATGATACGCAGAGACCAAAGTCCTTTACAGATTTTCTCACTCCGTTTTACTTCCTTCCTATATCACATTTATTGTCTCGTAAATTTTCAATTTTTGTATTCTTTACAACTTTGTAGTTGTATGGTGAGCAAAATTTTCTTGACCAACCACCAACACCGCCATCATCTCCCAGCCACAATAAAGGAAACCCGCAGCGGTAGTCAACACAGTTTGTACATTTAATATCCATCACCTCCTTATATCTGCATCTTGTCTGTCGTACATTGTCGCTTTCAAATAACAGCAAGTGTTTTGAACTCAGCGTGGTGTAGCAAGTGACTAAATTACTGTCCACTTACCTTCCCTCTCATAACTCTCTGAAATGAAATAGTTGGTTTAGCAGACCCTTTGGTGGCATGTACCTACGTAGATGCATTGAATTACACACTACATGCACATCTTGTTTGCATTTGAGCAAAAAGATTTATTTTCTCAAGAATAACATCAGGGCAAAGACAGGAGAAGGATAATATTTTTCTCTGATGTTGTTGTTGCTGATAGAAGCAGATACGAAGTGAGAATGCCCGCAGCATCAACACAACCCCACTTCCCTTGATATCGGCAACTGCAACACATCATCATCGTCAGATCATCTTAACTTATGATTCCTCTGTGATACGCTGTTTTATTCACGTCAACCACTTGTCCTGTATGACGACTTTGGCTAGTAACGAGCTATGCGTTTCTTCTTCTTCTCAGCTTAAAAAACCTCTAGAGAAATACTTATATGGCAGGTATGTTACCAGTTGTGAAGAAATGCTGTTCAAGTATTAAAATTGGTTTTGAGATTGAGTAAAGCCAGCTTGCCTTTCTTGTTCTTTAGCAGGATAACGATTCTTGCGTCTTTCGCTACGCGTATTTAAGTGAGTAGAGCTGGTTAGGTGGTTCATATTACATAGCAATGCTCGCTGCAGCCGAGGAGCTCTAAAACGCTTTTTTGGCTTTTGAACGCTTGCCTGCTCTAACTGTGTAGAGTTACCCCTCTTGCAAAGAGACTAGACAAAACCACTTGCTTTACTATCTACCTAGTTTGTATGTGTGGCAGTGAGCAGGCTTTTTCACATCATCCATCCTGAGCACCTTCTGCATGCAACTTTCTGTTTCAGTCAAGCAACAACCTGCTTAGAGTATGGTCGTGTTTTCCTGTGAGTTTTTTATCCAAAAAGGCGTTATTTTTCCTTTTGCTTTATAGAGCGTTTTATCACTAATTGTCCAATTCTACCATATAAAAGTTGTATCCTATCCAGCAGCAGGTGCATCACAATAAAAAGCATTTTGTTGCCGCTTATTGTGGGAGTATATATGTATCAAGTGTTTTCTGTCTGTGTGAGGAATCCACAAATGTGACAGGAAAGGGAGTGAGTAAGCCCTGCATTTTGGTTTTGTGCGTGGGAAAACACTGTTGTTGCTGGCTGCTTGAATGTTCACCAGTTGCACAGTAGTCTCATTATTATGTGAAAATTAGCGTGGCTTCCTCCAGAGAAAAGTTAAGACGCTACATTTGAGATTACTCGGGAAGAAGTAGAGTGACAGTGAATCATTGAATTAAATGTGCAGGGATTCCAAATTCATGTTGTATTAACTTCAAGTGATTGTCAGTAACATTGCTGGAAAACTGTCAAAAGAAGCAACTTTTTTGAGATTTGCGATTTTTGCAGTTGGAAATTGGACCTTGAGATATTAACAGGTATGTTCAAAACCAAACATTTTTCCAAGCATTTTTTACTCTATAAATTCATGTGAGTGTGAAGCATTATTTTTTCCATTGATGGACTTGTCCATTTTTTTAAATTCATAATTTTCTATCGATGAAAAACCCACTAACCTTGTGGTGTGGTCCTGCCTTCATCTTCCAAACATTATCATCGTTGGCAATTATATCTGTTCTTGTAAGTTGTGTGAATCTACATTAAGTTGCCTGTTTTGCAATAAGAATTCATGTAAATTTCATACGCAAGGTGATGGCAATGGCATTGGAAGTCAACAGGTTGAAGAGTTGAAATGCTTCTTGAACAATACTAGCTAGACTAGCTATTTCTGGTTGGACACGCAAGTAATCAGCTATTTCTTACAAGAGTCTCTTAATCCGCTAGCTAGTAGAAGCAACAAAGTCGCTATTTTTCTGCTTGCATAAAATGTAGTCTTGTCTCCTATAATTGCCACTTAGAAATCCTTGTCTTTTCTCTCATTATCGAGTATCAAATCTCAAAAAATCCTCGTAATAATCCTACATGGATACTGATGATTACACAGATGTGACACTCATTTAAATGTAAATGTCCAGTAGAGTTGGTTGCACAATCAACCCCGTCATGTATAAAGTTATCCAACACCCTCCTGTCAAAAAGCCTGCAAATACTACTTTTGCTAATAACTTGTACTGTTGAGTTTGCTGTTCAAAACCAGCTTCGGCATAGGTATAAGGTATATTATATGTCCTAGGCATTCAGTTTTGGGGCATCTTGCTGCTTAAATTGTAGGCGATAATCATAATAATTTATCTCAAATTCAATGCAAGATATAATTATTGTCAGACATCCTAATTACCGATTCTTCAAAATGATGTACTTTTGGGCTATAATTGCTGAAAAAATCGTTGCAAAATAATTTTCAGCAATGATTCAATATGAATCTTATGAAACCAAGCAATTCGACTTGATATACGAACAACAACTTGTGTTTCAGATGGTCACGGACTCAATTATCTGCTTAAAACGGTACTTTATTGCAACTTGATAAATCGAAAACGAAACTGTCATTATCACTGTCACTTGTCTTACGTTATAACTGTAAATATCAAACCAAATGTCGTACCGCAACATGACTAATACATTTCCTTCACCTGCATTGGATATCTCACATAGCAAAGAAAAAACCAGCAAGTGTGACGACGGTGCAATGGTATACGATAGATTTTTCAGTACACTATCAATGCGTCATCACCGCAACACCGACGCACCACTTGTTCGGTCAAATTCACTTTTACACGGTTAATGACTTTGTCTTTTACTACCTTGTGTAGAACTAGTCTTAATCGTATTACCTGGTGAATTTGCAACACAACAGTTTACGAGTTTTGGGCATAACAGATACATTCCGCGGATTTCCTTCCGACAAACTGAAAAATTATTAAAAAGCGAGCAATCCATTAAAAAGGATAACGCAACAAAAACATCATCACGCGTTGTTACACGAACATGTACACCAAAATGTTGGCTTTTTTCTTGACAAAAAATTATGATACGACACAACAATATATATTTCCTTTGCACCTCCTCATAAAAACCGACAAAAGACTCTTTTTTGCTTTACTGTGAGGAACATGGTAAGCGTAAAATATAAAAGAAAGTGATTCCTATACTTTTTTAGTGGAAGAGAATTCAGTGGAACGACATAATGTTTTGACTCTCCACCCTAACCCTTTCTAACTTTATGTAAAGGAACGGGAGAAACGAACATAACAGCGTGACTTGGCCGAGATCATGATCCGGTGATTAGGCTCATTAGAGACAACGCAGCAAGAACAAAATACTAAACATTTTGCATTTTTTCTTACACTTTCTTTGAGACTTGAACTGGGGAAAAATAAATACAGAATTTTGGGAATTTTGAAATATGCGTTCGTCAGCACAAAAGATGAAACAGTTTTTTCAGTGTGTGATGATAACAAGCAGAATTCAATATTATTATGTACTGTTGCAACATCAAAAATCTTTTTCAAGTTCAAAGACACGAACAGACTGAAGAAATAATTGTGATAAAGGGGAGATCTCTTTGAAATGCAAAATAGACATAAAATATTTTTGCTTGTAAATTGACTTGGGGTGAGGAAAGATTAGTTTTCATTTGTATTGTTGTTGGATACTGGCATAATGGTGTGTACCAAGATTTAAAGACTTTTATTGGAATTGGAAGACGCAATTTTGACAGAAATTGAACGCGCTGAAATGAAATAATACAAACACGTATTTGATCATTGTATTGCTTCTGTGTTTGCTTAGGAAAACACGTTTCCTCCTTCCTATCCTCCTTGCTTGCACCGAACATAAGTATTTTTGAATCTTGTTTGCATTGCACCTGTCTACCTAAATTTGTCGATGGAATTACCGTACTTTGCATTTGAAAGAGCTGTCCATTTCATTTCGGCAAACTTACAATGTCGAGGAAAATGTAGCTAGAAGCTAGATTACATTCTTTTAAAATATTTTCTATGCAAAAGAGGCAGACGAACGAAAAAGGCATTTTGGTAGCTGCTTCGTTTTCTAATCATGCTATTAAATCAGATTTCTGCTGGCGTGGCAAACGAAACGTAATTTTATTCCATTCTTTTTATTAATAATAACATGAGTTATTGCATAAAGACTCTGAAAGAGACAGGTACACGGGAAGCATGACATGCTATTGCGGCGTCGGTGCACAAGCTATAGAGGAATTTACGAGGATAACTGTTCCGACACACACGGAGACAAAAGTGCTTTTACACGCAGATCCCTTGATTAGATCAGAGACTCTGATGATGAGATTTTGTTTAAGATGAGGTTTTACGGAGATAGGTAGGCAGCAGCAATTTTAATAGGATTTTCGTAATGTGAGGAAGCGGATGAAATAAAAAAAGTAAAAATGTGTACATTTTAGGAATCTGAGCTCCTCTACCGCATGATAGTTTCTTATGGTTCTGTGCCGTGCTTCTGCTAAACTTCCTATAATCAGCATTTTATCGTTTTTCAGATTTTCATGACTAGACAGCGAAAAGATGAAACACGTCTTTAATGCCCATGTATCGACTATCGGCGTTATCGCCGTTTTTTGTTGTAATTGAACTTGTAACTTAGTTGTAAACACTGAGAGTTTACTCAGGAAAAATTGTCGCTTTATCCTGCTGCTTTGTATTTGAGTGGGACATAAAACTATATGCACGACCAGAGAATTTACAAGTTTACCAAAGAAGAGAACATGCAATGCAAGTTTTATTGCAGTTAATTCTGTACAACAACAGGTAATTTTACCTGCATCGCAGAGCAATTTTTAACTCTCTTCACGACTCCAATGTATCTCCGTTATAACATTACTGGTTGCTGATCCTGCTAAAAAGCCTATTTTATGTCTCGGCGGAGATTTTCGTCTTGAAAATGAGTGAATCGAGCATGAAATTCATGTTCCTTCACTCCGATGCTTTACTCGGGAAAATGATTGTAGAGATTTAAAACATCAAATTCAGGTTTTTTATTCGAATTGCTGTTACACATTACATTGCATACTCAAGCAATAAAACAAAACAGCATCATCTTCTTTAACTTCCCTCAAAATTACACGGGTATGCTTTCTTGCACTATAGGGATTCACCTGTTCTTGTCAAAAAGTGATGACCATGATTCATGGAAGATTTTGATTCGACAACCTGTCCTGCTCTGTGTAAAAAAGGAGTCTCATTTTGAGCAGAAAAGAAGAACAGGTAGCAAGAGTAGGACCTATAACCTGTCTTTAGATATCCTGACTGTCTTCATAAAGCCTCTTACTCGAGTTTGAACCTACTGTGCACACGCATTTATCCACCTGCTGCTGTTTAAATGATGATGATGATCAAGGACAGTTGTTCCCGTTCCCCCTTTTATTACACAACTTTCTCAATAATAGCAACTTAATACAGATAAAAATCTTTTCTTTGCCATTTAGTACCGTACACGTAAACCAAATACTTTTCTGAGTATCACAAAGTTTTATTCAGTAAGCAACAACTTCAACAAATGTATCACCAGCAGATTTCAGCAGAATCGGATCCAGTTTTTCCAAGCACATTATATTTTTTAACAAAAGAAAAGAATGCAGCAAGTATAAGGCGATCAAAATCACTCGCTTTGCCTACTGACATTTGCATGCGTAGAGTGAATCAAGGTGACTTTGTAGGCACTCACACAACTAATATTGCAGTCACCTAACCACAAGTACAACTGCTAGTTTTTAGCACAACTTTTTAAATGCTCAATCACCAAAACCCCATTAAGATGTACAAAATACATCTCTTATTTCATATCGGATTTTTTATGTGCCAAGTGTACGAATTGTAGCTTTATTAAATGGAAACAACAAGTGCCATTTAGAAACAATGTGAAATGAGATGTTCAATCATTTTGATGTGCTTTTAGGTGGTCCATTTGACATAGCTTGTAACGTGCGTCTTGTGATGTTGACGTGTATTGAAAATGCATGAATTTTAGACGTGGAAGACACCTTCATAGCCATACAAGTCTCTTTAGCCTTGAGCTCTGGCAATCTCCTCCTCAAATCGACAAAATTCATGATGATTTATTTGGTTACACTGTGCTGCTATGTATGTGGGACTCGGATCGATTGTCTTCTCAATTTTTTTTACTTCACAGTAGATTCAGCGTACTTCTCCTATGTCATACATTTTCTTGGAAAATGGGATTTATTTACTAGGAAGACTTACACAACTAATCATATTTTATCTAAATGTTCAGTTTTGTAATCTTTGATGACCTTGTATGACAGATCAGTACATCCAACTCCAGGATAAAAACCTAAGAATGCTAACATGAATGTTAAAATTAAATGTTCACATGGGAGGACAGTTTTAATGTTCTTTGTACCCCTTCATTTTGTAATAGGACCGTAATGATGATTGAAGATGAAGGACTAATGGCTATGATGATAGAATTCTAACTTCATTCAGGGAGTCTGTTTTAATGAGTCCCCTGGGCATTTCCATTCGTAGTAGTGAAAACATGCTTGGTGTTCCGATTGCATAAAACGAAAATAATTTCATGGTGGCAACGGCATTGATGAGAATGATGATACTATGAACGGATTTGGTCTTGGTCAGTAAGAGGAAGCTTGATAATATGAGAAAAATGCGTAAGCTCTAAAACGTTTCAAGTTCGGCATGGAAAGCCAAAAAGGGATTTAAAATCTAACCTTCTCCTCCTCCTTCTCATACTGATAAGCCATTTAAAATATAATGGCAATAATAATAAGAAAAGATTTATGATACAGATTCTAAAAGATTACGCAAGTGCCAACCAACCACATTATATTTAGTTGTACGTTTATGCGTTTTAAACTTTAGACCAGCACATGTTTTAGAAAGAGAGGAAGAACGTGTACCGCACAAACTAGCCTTTCATTCGACGATTATATGGTCACTTCCACTTCCTTCTTGTCTGCATGCATACAAAAACAGATTTTTTAATTTGGTTTTTGGCTTTGTGAGTTGTGGAAGTTGCTGGTAGATTTTAAAAAGATAATTATACGGTTCTTCTGTCTTGCCTCATTGGTTTCCCCTTCTTTGCTTTTTGAAATTCAAATTCAAGCAAGATGAAAGGTTGAAATGAATGGAAATCAGCTATCGTATTCCTTCGCTCATTCAATAATAATAATATTGCATACTTTCATTTCATGCTTTGTGGTTCGTAAGCAAAATCTTAACAGACGCACTACGTACAGTTAAGCTTTTATGAGACCATCTTCATACAAGCACACCTTTCATCACTTGATAGCTTTATAGTATAAACAAACACATTTTTCTCTCTAAATCTTGGTAAATTACATAGTTCTGAAATGCTTGTCATCAGTTTCATCTTCTTAGAGTTTGTATAATTTCGATATGTCGAAATCCTCTGCTTACGTTCTTTCAATTCATTCAATTTTAATGTGCCGGTCGGCATCACTTTGGTTGGGCAAGTTAGAAAATGTGAATAGGAGTAATTTTCTTAGAATGGAACAAGTCAAAGTGTTTTGGCCACTCAAATTTCCGGTGGTGCTGTCGTTTTCGTCACCTTCATCTTTAACGTAACAGTCTGATCTCATCTAGGCTCTTTTGAATAAAGTTAGTAATTTCCTTTTGTTCCTTGTTCATTCTTCCTTATCCATATTCATCATTCAGAAATCCATTATGAGCTTCGTTTACGCTTTGACTGGGTTCCTGTAAAACCTAAAGTGGTGGAATGGTGTGTTGACGTATTTTATTGGAATTCTCCTCGGTTCTTGCTCACACCTTCCTTCCAAGTATGGAAGTTTCCGTAATAGTATTTTGTACATAACATTGCTCTTAAGTGCATGTGCCAGTCAGTACTTAGTTATCGCACACTACTATGTACTAGTCGAATTCATTCTCCATTCTGTTATGCATTCGCAGTGTGACCTACCTTTTCAGAAGTTTGTACTTCGTGAGTGACATGCTAATGGTCGTATTTACTTTCAGAATTTTAGTGTTTTAACCCGATGATATTAAACTGTTAGGAAAAATATTATTTCCCTGTTTTGAACGAGACAATTTTTTGTACTGATAAAAAACGTATTGAAAGTTTACTTTCATGGAATGAAAATCAAAAGGGCTTCCACCGCTTTCAACCAGTTTCTGCAAACGAGAATGTGTAGTATTAATATGGAAATGAGGTTTGCTGCTCCTTTACATATAAAAGCAATCTTCATTAGTGAATACTTTATTTTAGAACAAAAATTCTTTAAATATTGCATTGAATTAGAGTCAATTGTTCCATATTCAACATGACTTCTCAATTAGCGAAGCAACAGAACGCATAATTTATAGCTGTTTAAATTACTAATGAAAACTTTTGATGTTTAGCGTACGTCAGTCATTTTGTTTTTACTTACTCGTGATTAGCCAACATGCCAAGTCGCTTTAATTGAATCGAGCATCAAATCAGTGAAAATATATTGTCATGATCATTTTTATTACTTCCAATCGATCAATGATCTAGCTGTGAAGAAAAGACGCTGATGAAAGTCAATACTGTTAACAACAAAAAAGCTAATTGAATTGACCTTGCCCACCTCCTTTTTTTCACCCCGAGACCCAAGTGCAAGTCTGCAATTCTGTTATATTCAAGTTAATGAATAGTGGACATTGTTTCAGTTTTATTTTGCACTCCCCCTTCTCTTACAAACAGCATTTTTTCTTTAAATGTCAGTTTTTGTTTCCTTCAAGGCATTGCCTTTTGCCACCGCCACATCTTAAGCTGAGCATACTCCAGTATACATATTTTCAGCATAAAGTCAACATTTTAGCTTCTAGTCAAACATCTATTTGCTGTCGTGCCGTTCACCTTCCTTGTCCAAATCCCCTTCCTCGTCTTGTTCGATCTTCAAATTACAGTTTTAGTATTAATTGCGAATCGATCTTCCTAACTTTTATTTCATTCGCATGATGCTTGCATTTCTTGTTAAAAAGCGGTGTGAAACCAGTTTCAAGACGACGACACCAGCAGCAACGGCAATCAACATCGGCTTAAGCCGTAGGGACAAGAAGATCATCTTTTTCCTGTCCCTGGGGAAAATAACGAGAGATGCGTGCATCATTATCATCCTCATCATCACTGTACACGGCAACATTATCGAAGCTTCATTTTCTTCTGCCGGTGGTGCTGTGTAGTGTAGCTGCTGTGCTGCCATGTTTTCAATCTTGATGAAAATTTGATCCAAAACCTGAATCCATCACCTACATCTTTGGCTCTATGCAATGTTCTAGGCATTAAGGTGTGTGTACATTGCGTACCGACAACACAGGCAAATCTGTACCCATGTTGCGCGATAATTGTTGTCAAACAATGCATTGCTGTGCTACTCATGCACGCACTTGTACAACACTGCTTAAATGTACATTGTACGCAATCGAACGTAAACGCGTTCAAAACTAAAAACAAGAACACTGCAGCGATATTAACAATACTCATTAATTGTAATGAGAAACACTGCTGTGCTCAGATTTTTTCTTGCCAGTTTGCTCCTCGCTTTGAAAAAAAGCGATTTTTATTATATTCCTAATAATGCCATTTAGTCATAGTCTCTTGTGCGTACATACAAGTATAATATAGTCAAGCAATGAGTGCAGCAGTCAGGAGGAATTGT
Organism: Entomobrya proxima; assembly: GCA_029691765.1. Lineage (NCBI taxonomy): Eukaryota > Metazoa > Arthropoda > Collembola > Entomobryomorpha > Entomobryidae > Entomobrya > Entomobrya proxima. Next base: position 3,873,168 of record CM056168.1, read on the forward strand.
GCCGTTGCTTTTTTGTTCAAATAAATGCAGAGGGAGACGGGTGAAGTGATGGCGAGCAGGAATTATTATTGATGGTGGTTGGTCGGTGGTGGTAGTGGTGGTTCCTCTGACCTCATTAATACCAGGTTTCATACCTCATCTTCACTTTACAAGTGAGGGTGCGAAGAGTTATGATGATCAGATTGAGTGAATGGAAACAAGTGTAACATTGTGACTTCGTTGTGCCATGCTGCCAGCTCTGATTCTCGCATAGTTGAGCTTTGCGATTGTACTAGTTTTGAATTGCAATATTTTTGTTGAAGATAAAACTGTAGAATTACTTTAAGGAATGTTTTTGAATGCAAAAACTTGCAAAGCAATTGACACTCCATCCCATTTAGCATACCATTAGTTTTGACAAGAAATTTCGTAACAAGCATGGATGAACAACGTGACATCACATTGTTTCAAGTTAAATTGCTCAATAAAAGCATCATTGGTGCCCTGCCTCCATTAATTTAACTGCTTTGAAAATGACTCAAAGCCAAAACAACGATTAATTATCTGAAAAGTTAGCTGCTACCCTGTGTGCATGCACATCAATAGTGCTCACGTACTACTATTCTCCTTCGTCAGCATCACTTGCGTTTTTAATTCCCACAAAGGTCAGGAGGCTAGAGCCAACAGCACGTTTTCTACCACTGCACTAGATTTTCGCAGGCAAAAGTAAAAAGGTCAAGCAATATTTTAAATTAATGTGCCTATCCAGAAGTATAATCTTGCTCACGTCATAATTCCACACACCCTAGCCTTGCGGATTTTAATTTCTGCAAGTTCTCTACAAAACTTCTCCGTCATCGCCCTAACTAATTTTACCATTGAGCACAGCGTGAACCATCATTTACCCTTTAAACAACAATGTTATGCTATTCAATATTATATGACTTAAATGACCAATCATTATATCAATATTCTATAATAGACGGATTATAGGATATTATTGCCTAAATTTGAAAGAGAGCATCAAGCAATATGAAATGCCAAGAGTCAGTTAAAAGATGCCCCTCCCTGAACCCAGTTTACATATCCACGTCTCACTAATAAAGCATCATATTACCCTGCTAGTCCAAAGAGATACAGACAATAACACGCAACAAAATAATAAATTATTCCTGCAAACTACAACTGACTTGATATCACGAACAGCCATTTTGTTTTACATGAAAAGCGCAAAAACGCTGTGCTCCCCTCTTTTGACCTATCCATAATGAAGGTAAGCTGCTTAAATGCTTATTGGTTTCCTTATCTCCTTCCATTGATATTTAGGCTCCTCTGCGCTGACTGGGGCTAGTACTTGGTAAAAGCATGTTTGTTACCTACTTTCATGTGTGTATTTTGCGATAATTTGATCGCTGAAAACAAAGATGCTCGGAAAGAGGATCATCTATAATTTTACGAAAAGCAATGATCTTTGCTCTTTTGTTTCTTCTATCAGTACAACACACAACGCAACTCTCACCTAAACAGCAAGACACCAAAAGAGTGAAGGAAAGTAATTATTGTGCTTTTTTGCACAAAGCCCCTTGTGTGGCTTATTGGCTGCTTGGCCTGTTTCGAGTTGGCTGTTACTGAAGATTTTCTCCGAAAACACATGTTTTCTTATTTTTTAAACGAAATAAAGAGTAAAGTAGCAAATTATAATGTACACCCTCTCTCGTATGTACACACTAGTAGTTAGTCGGTAGTTAGATGTGCTATTGTTTAAAAAATAGGTATGTGACCATTATCTTTGCTGTCGTGAGAGAATATGGTGTCCGTCCGGTTTTAGTTGACTGGCTACTTAAATTTGCTTTTGATTGCTCTTTTGTTCAAGGGATGGGCTGAAAGTGAATTTTACTCTATGCAAATGGCAAACTCATATATCTCAAACTTGAAAAGTCGTCTTTGAAATATGGACGAGTTCAAACTAATCTCATGATAGACAGGCAAAAAGCCACCATAAAATAGTATATAGTGCCTATATGTATGTCTGTCTTAACATATATGGCTTTATTGTGCAGTAATGTAAATGGAATAGAAATCTGGGTCTTTATTATAGGCTTAGAAAAGCGTCCATTTACACAAGGCCGTAGCATATTGCACGTTTTACACATAGTGAAAGGTGGTAATCATCATAATATCAATTTTTAAGTGGTCAGTAGCCAGTTATCTTTTCTACCAGTTTTTCATGCCTTAATCGAATTTGTTTTCTAAAAAACAAGATCTTCAGAAAGTGTATAATTCCATACTGCAATAAAATGAAATGTGCAAGGGCGCTCAAGAATTTGTTAGTTTATTCTGGTTACACCGGACATGGTAGCACTTGCCATTTTAAAAACTACTCTATAATCATTAAAACTGCATAATACTAAGTATTAGGTAAACTAGCATATGTATCTAGTACATCTAACTTGCTACCTGATATTTTATTTTTCAATTCAATGGCAAGTGCAAGTGAAGAGGAAACGGCAAAAGCTTTACAAGTTGTGGGAAAGCAGGAAGTGCAGAAATCAAACTAAAGCGACGGGTCGGGACAGACAAACTGCAAAATATATTTATTGCGACAGTAATTATATGTTATTTTATAGGCTAAAAGGAAAATCAACATTTAGAGCAATCATATTATAGTCAATCAAATGTAGTAAAAGTCCTGTCATAAAATCCATCAAGGTTTATTTGCTATTTTTATAAGCTTTTACTACGATAATTAGGATAATACTAGTAGTATAAACGTAAATTGGATAAAAATAAATTAATTCAAATAAATGTGTAATAGGTTTAGTTTCAATACGTTTAAATAGCGGATGACTCACATTCAATGTTTAATGGGGATTTTATAGATACATATTTTTTTATTTTTTTAAATCTGAATACGATTAGCATATTATACCTACTGTGTATATTGTTGTGGTAGTACATCAATCTTGCTAAAGTCAAAAGTGGATTTGCAAAAGTCAAGTCAACTTTTAGCAGAAGAGCCTCATTAATTCAGACTTCAAACAATAAAATTCGGAGCTTCTCCCATCAAAATTTGACTTCTACTAATATAACGTTTTATATGATAATGGTGACTGACAGCGTAAAACGAGATCAATATCTGTCTGCATAGTGGTTGTATTTTTTTGCTAAAAATTTGTTTGAAATGAGATCGCACAGCCATGCATAAAATACGAACAACGCGATTGTACGTAAAACTGGGTGAATACCAAACACGCTATACCGATATTGACGACAACCGGATTCCATTCCAAAATCCACACATACGAAAAAATTTGTTCGTTTTTGCTGTTATTCGCTGTATAATCATGATAATATTGTTCACAAGGATTCCTGCGTTCTGATTAAATCCAGTTTGTAGAGCACCATGATATCATGCTAGAGAAAAGTTTGGTTTCATAAAAAAATATTTTAAATCTACTTGTTCGTCATTATGCTCATATAACTTTATACTTTCCAATATCAAATTACATACAATATTATATATCCCATGCTCCCATTATTATACCGCTCCGCAATTAGGTACCGCTGATAAAGATTGGGAGAGAAAAAGGAGAGAGAGAAGGCTATAATGGAACAAAACATGCCATTTTTGCCTACCACTGTGAATTTCAAGTACACAGTACTTGTCAAGAGTAATGGGTTGTATGGAAGTGATTTCATGTCGCTTTTTTGTTTTCAATTGATGGTGACGGATATGGCTCGTTTTATTTAGTAGTATCCATTATCGTAAAAGTAATTCTTTTGTTGGGAATCGCGGGTGGCTTATAAAATGCATTTTGGCTTTTTATAAATAATTTGATAGCGTAGACTTCCATTTGCGCCGTGTCATGTCATATCATATTAAATGTCCACGTGCATTTTCCTACCATAAATGTGAGCTTCAATTTGTTGTGTACATATCAGGAAGAGAACTATGTGGACCAAGTGTGTACTTTACTTGGATGATTTTAAAAGCGAGTATGATGCCGTTTGCTTTCGTACTTTCACTTATGATTTTTTTGAGAATGTGAAATCTGGAGTGGAAAACGAGAGCGGTGAGGATAAAAAGGATTTGGGAAGTCTTCTTACATGATATGTCAAAACGAAAACGTCTTTCTCTTTTAGTGTCTGTTGCGAAATTCTCTTTCGTTTTTCTTACCGTTTTACTTTTGTTTTGAATAAAAACAAAAGTCGAAAGGCAGATGAAACGTAACATGGTTGCATTATATTGTAGCAAAAATGGCTCATATTTTTCTGACGACACTAACCAAGATATGGTTGTGGAAACCATACCAGTCTCACACACTTGATGAATGTTGGATGCGGATGAACGAAAGAGAAGCTGAAACCCACACCACCAACACAAGGCACATAATACACAACAGCATGATTTCAGGGAACATCGACGTACAGGTGTAAATTACTAACTAGAGTAGTAACTTTCCCGTACACAATAGAAACAGACTTTAGTCCTTGTGTGAAAATAGTGCGTTTTATGTCGATGTATCTGGTTCAGCGTTATTAAAGATTAACAAAGAGCCTAGAAACCTCACATGTGAGCGAGCATTCAATGACAATAAAGACCATAAACTTGCATATTTCATTTCATTTGTTTGGCACGACATACCATTTTCCAACTAGAATTCGAGTCATTTCATTATTACTATAGTCGTTCTCTCAGTCACTCATAGTAATCGGAAGGATAGTAGCTTTACCTCGGCTTTTTTCCATTTTATAAAGGTGAAATTTACATACTTCCTAATAATAGTGCGTTCAACGTGTTGTAAACCATATGAAATGTTTACACAGTGCACATTGTAAATATTGTAACGCTAACTCACAAACAAAAAGTAAGGCAGTGTTTACACCCATAATTGGTCAGTAGAACACGCATTAAATATGTACACCGAAAAAAGTCGGACACGGCTACTTTCTGTAGAGTGCGAGAGCAATGTTAAAACTCAGCGATCATCACTAACAGACTTTTGCAATGCCACATTCATTATTGATGGGCATGTGAATTCGCGTATGCAATTAAAAATCGAGTAATGAATGCAGATGCAATATAGAAAATGCAGTATTATTTTGCGACTTTTTAATATTCTTACTCTGATGATGAGAGTTGCACATATGTACCAAAATGAGGTTTACTTGATTATATACTTAACAAATAAATAAACTATCAACTATGGCACTGACACAATACTGGTAATACCGAAATTTTAATGGCAATGTTTTTAAAGGCAATAAAGTGGATTTTGTCACCAACCAATAGTGCCATATTGGAAGTACAATTCAATAATGCTCGTGCATTTATATGCAGAGCACGTTTTTTACATGTGTGCATTGTTTAAAATTGCGGATAGTATCATTGGCATTGGCGCTATGTCATAACCGCTGAAATGATTATATTATTGGGCGTTGACGACGCAAGTGATGAACATAATAAAAATGTTCACCTTCGTTGTTGAGTAGCAAAACCACAAAAATAAGCTTGGTTTTCATGTTCTCTCTACTCTTGTACGTAGGTATTTCTGTGATCGATGCCAAGTTTCAATCGTCTCGTACATAATGTGCAGCTTGTTTTATAACAGTTAGTCGGATAATATTTGTTTTCGTCCATGCCAGTAAATTAGATTGGGATAGGGACAAGTGGTCATGTTATTTGTGGCTTGGACATGGACTTGCCAACTGCTTCCTTATAAGCCAACTGGCTCATCTGTCTAGTTAAGCGAATGCCAAAACTGTACATATTATTTATTCATGGCTGGGATTGCAACCATCACCATCATCAGACTTAATCTATCCATCTCTTTTCTCAACTTGACATTGAAAATTAGCCCAAGCACATTATTATCTTTCTTCTTGTTGCACTAAAAACCACATTTATGACTTTATACTGACGTACTTTTCAAATAAATGTTTTTATTAGTATCAATGCGAACAAAAACAATGACATGGTAAGAATAGAATGGAAAAAATACACGAATGCAAATAACGATATCAGTATTTATTTAGAAAGAGAAGAATGACGATGGGAAAGTTCGAAATTTTGCCTACTGCTGCTCGCATTTTAAAAAGTGCTTTGGTTAAGTTAAGTAACAAAAAATCAATAAAATTGTGGCAAGATTTCGTTTGCCACCACCGCTATGACATAGAATGAAACAATGAAGTTGTAAAAAATTGTGATAGTGATTGTGCTGATTCACGTAGTAGAATGCCAATAAACCACAACATCAATAGCATTCACCTACTTTAACTTTTAATTTTTTATTTGCATGTCCTCATCTCCCCCTCCCGCTATTTCGTAGCGTGTGCTGCTGAATATGTTCTCATTCTTACAGATCACTTACTTCATTGTAACCAACAATTTTAAGTTCACGAGCAAGCATCTGGATTTTCGGAAAGACTTTAAATGCGATATCAATTGAATGTATCAAATGAATTGAATGTAACTTACTATTTATTCAATGAATTATCGATTCTTTCATCTTTGAGTAAATAATCGAATCAGATAAAGTGTATAGGAGTGGACTGGATTTGGAAAGTAAACTAGCAGGTTTAAAAGGAAAGTTAGATAAACTGCTGGTCCGACTAAATATGGAAATGTCAATTTGCATACTAAATGGCACTTTTCAAGTTGTATCTTGAGTATGATTATAATGCTGGTCGTGTGGTCTACAACAAAAGTAAAAAATGTTTCGAAATCAAAAGTGCAAATACATTGTCACAACTGTAGCAAACAAAGCGTATCCATCCATACAATAGTTACGAGAATCATTATCATGCGTGATGCGTGCAATTGCAGCAGTAGTAGCGTTTCTCAAACTGCATAATAGCCATGTGGTATTTTATTGTGGTATTTGGTATGGTATGTTCTCAAGAAATGATTACGGTACTGGTGGTCAATAGCTCACGCAAAATGATAACGTGAAGTTTATAAAGGAAAAGTGGAAGTTTCATCTCGGTTTCATTTTCATTCATCTAACTCAGCAGCAACACAGTAGTTGCAGGAATAGCTTCAACTTCAAATTATCTGAAATAATAAGAATAATAGGCAACAACTCAAAATCACAATAACATTATTTATCGCTCTTCTATCATCATCATTTTAGTAATCATCACTATCAGTAAGATCGTGTCGCTGCAAAACGCCAAAAAAGTGAGCAATATGGTAATATAATAATTTTAATGAGAGCTGAAACCCTTTACACGTTGGTAAAAATCTTTTTAGAAGAAGATAAAAGTGGTTTCCATTTTTTATCCTTTTTACAACACAATCACATTTTTTTAAACCAAAAACTCTTTTCTTATCTTGTCAATGGGTTATCACGATCACTACCATCATGCACACATAAAATCTGTTATTACAATTCGAGCACTTGCATTATGCAGCAGCAAACAAGAGATAACATCATTGCATTCCTGTCTTAGTCGACTTATGGCGAAAATGCATCTAGTTCAGTAGGAATGTATTTTTGGAATTTTCTTAACTTGGCTACTTACAAACATGCGAGGACTATACTCAAGTCAGTCAGTGTGCAGACATGGCATGCAAGGAGGCATGACGAAATGTGGCAAATAAAGTAATGGGTTTTGGTGGTGTGCTATGATTATGCTGATAACTTATAGCATAATAATGTTACGCATTTTTTACGCGTAACTTTTTATTTTTCGGTTGTTGCTCTGCCGTTGCTCATAATTTTTATCGTTAGCCTATGTCAGTTATTAGCACACTCTGCATACTTAAGTAGACTTTGCCCTTAATGAATATTTCTACAGAGTGTATAGGTACATTAAAAAGAGAGTAACGACATTTATCAGATAAATGTACGAGATACATTCTAATTCTTCAATAATTCTTGTAAGTGTTTAAGCGCATCCTTTGTGCTTTACGCCTTTGTAGATGCTACTTATCGGATAAGAAGCACTAGAAATACATGTCTATCTACCATAATATCTTTTGTGCGTCAGTGGATTCTTATTTGAAAAAATGATAAAAATAAACAAATAAAAACGAGCATTAATATTTGTCAGTTTGATTCGTTTGAGCTGCCTTATTCTACTTTTGACAAAAACAAGTGTGAAGCTATCACTATATCGAAGCATGGTTATCCCTAAATCAAAAGATTTGACACGAAGCGTTTTTCTCGAATTGAATATAATAGGCTTGTACGTATTTCTGCTCATAATATTTCTTTCGGTGACACACAGGATCTGCTCAAATTAGTTGTTGCAGGCGCGAGCTTATAATAACTACCAATAGCACAGACAAACAAAGATGGAAAATTATGTTTATCCTAATCATGCCTGCATACGAATTTGCTTAGACTCTAAAACGCTGATGCATTGATAAAAAACAAAAATAGAAATGACATACCTAATACCTATTATACTTTGTACATAGCAAATTGATGACAAAGAGTCTTGGTTTTGTCATGATAATACTGAATCCTCGAACTAGCAAAGTCTTTCTTCGTACACTGAATATCATAGATGAAAAATAAACAGCTAAAATAATGGTATTATAATATGCTGACAACAAGGATGATAAAAGCATTTTTATTTTTAATACACCCCCATACTCCTTATAGGAATATATTTGCTCATAAAATATTCATTATTTTTCTAAATATCACATTCTATCACAGTTTATGCACTTTATGGTTTACTGATTCTGAGAGCAAAACTAAAGTACGGAGAAGTAGGGAAGATAATAGATACACAAGACAGGCAAACATGCTAATAATTGTAATAAAATGTAGCACAGAAACATAAAGTGCGCGTATTTTGCTAACAATCCGACAGCAACGTTGATACGAGAGAGTATGGAAATATCGTTTTTTATGTTAGTTGTTTATTATTGCACTTGAATGCTGTTAGAGGGTAGAATACGAGTCAACCATGCAAAAACACATGTGAAAATTATAATACAGGTAGGTACACGTAGTAAAGTACACACTCGATCTTCTACAAATTCACCCCATTTATAACAAAATAAAACACTGTGCTGATCATCATCATCACTTTTAAGCTTGTTTTGTCGTCATCATCGGTTCCATCTATTTTATTGCGTTTCAACCTAAAACCTGTATTCGTTCTGCGAAAAGCGTTTGCAAGCGTCTTTTGAAAAACCTTTTTAGTTCATGGGTTACTAGCCGGGATAGTAAAGGATCAGGATTGCTGCGATGATGATGAGGATGATAGGGGGTGGATGCATGTATGCTGTACTAAACATATCTTGCGTTGTCTTATTTGTACTTGTACGGTATTAGCGACTCGGTATTAGAGACTATGAGTAATATTTCGCTGGTTGTCTTATTCCGTCGCAATTTACTCTTTCTTGGTCGGTGAGCCTTTACTTGTGCAAAGCATTTTTCATAATTTGAGTACGTAAAATGAATGCCTACTTCGTAGAGTAGTGATTATTGTCATTACATACTCTTTAGATGGTTGTGTCATGTTCTCATTACTGATTACTAGTCAACAACAACAACTACAAATGTGACCAGGCACCGTGAAAAGATCGAGCTATAGCTAGCCATTCAAATTTTCACGTAGTCAGGACTCAACAGATTTGCAAGAGAGCAAAAATGACCCAACAAGTTCCCTCGTTGCAAAGCAGGACAAAAATGTCCATTATCCATACAGATGAACGGAGAGTTAAGTCAAATGATCAACTTGGCCCAATTATAATAAATAAACACAGAGGAAAGTTAAGAGCTAAGTGGAGCGTGGATTATTACTTGGTATACGAATCCTGATTTTTTGCAGAGGACATTGACGCAAATGACAGACTGCTCTGCACTTTTGGATCATTTGTTTCTGATCATGTGACAAGACAAAAGATCAACTGAATCGCTCACAAAATCTTGTAGTGGTCCTTCTATCAGCTAGTTTGATGTGGTAGTAGCTGATAGCAGAAACGAAGAAGAAGCAATATCTGTTGATATGAATCAGCCATGAAATGAAAGACGACATAATAATATTGACGAGCCTATGAAAGTTCATTTTTTACCGCATCACTTCATTATCTTTTACGAAAAAGGGAGACTATACAGATAATTGCTTTTTATGTCTTAATTGTTGTAGCTGTACTACCGGTACAACTACTGTCGGTAATTGAATGAAAAGAGAAATTCGAATGTTCTATCAATATAGATGCAGCGTAATTGCTCACATTATCCCAAAAATATAAAGAAATTCATATTATATATTGCCAATCATCTTTTTTGATTGCAGCCATTTTGTCAAGACCAGAGCAGTAAATGAAAATAGATAATTAGAGTAAAATTACTGAACACTAAAATGCCTTGATCAATCAATTCGCAAAGATGGCTTTATATATAGGTGGTTTGCGTGCATGTCGACATGCATCAAAAGAATGGTCAAATGATGCACCAACAAATTTCATTTTTTTGACAAGATGCACTTTTTCTCTCCCCTTTCAAAATTGTTTCTGGTCGACCGACTATTTAGCACTAAATACGGTTAATTAACTTGCAAAAGCATAATGCAAAGAGTTGGTAGCAAAAAGGCATGATTACTTTTTGCCATTTATTACGTCCTTCTCATAAAAACATTTTGTTTTCTTCTCACTTGCACTGGCAAATGACCATTAACTTGATTTAAGCAATTGCTGAAAAAATGGTACCTATAAAACTTAAACTGACCCATGAGTGCACGTCGGTGACATGAAGGACATCAGCATCCTGTGATCATTGGAAGTGGTTGCATGTCCATGTTACATTTTTTCTTCTTCGTTTTTGTTCATATGCTCTAATGAATACCGTCAATGCAAGATCAAGAGCATCGCAATGCCATTGATGACGATGTTGACGCCAATGGAGTGAACTCGTTTAATGAATTTCGTAAGGTACACTCTAAACTGCGATGAAATATGATTTATGTGAATACCAGCTAACCCCAATCATAAACACAAACCCTTTTAGTTAATTTTTCATAGAATAAAGACGAAATGACACTCACATTATGGTCAATTTAAATTACATATTTTACAGGGTGCAATGAATTCAATACTTTTGTACATAAAGTTACTGACCTCGTTCACTTGAGTTTAAGAAAACTTACTTGAACTTTGTCATTTATTACATTGGGTGTGTGTATTAACGCATGTATCTGCTATTTGCTGCGCTGGCTGGTATGATAATAATGTGGTATTATTAACATAATGCGAGGGTCATATTCCTAGTTTCAACCACCTAACTGCAGATGCAGTTCTACTTGTCCATTTTTATTACCATAAATTGGCTCATCAAATGGAAGAAAGAATGAAAACAGGATGATTATCTCCATTATTATCTCTGGTCTAATGTAATCACTGGAATTAGAAACAATCAATGTCAAATCAGAACGAGTCGGTCATAATCATTTTGTTCATGCAAGGAAAGATGTGGGAGAAAAGATGGTGACTTTTATATAACAAAGTTTTTATCTATTACTACATGAAGTAAATAAACTAGAGAAACTCTTGTAGCATTGCGGTTCAAGGCTGTACTGAGAAAATATGACTCATTTCACATAAAAAGTAAGTAGCTTTGGTCATCATCTTGAAATACTCAATTCTTTGTTTAAATGCTCCATTTTTAGAAACTCCTGTTCTGCAGTTAGCTCGCCACGATCCTCAACTAACTATATACAGCTGCTAATGCAGCAACAAGGATTCGTTTTGTACTATTCGTACATGAGGTTTCGTATCATTATGTTCACTATATAATGAATCATCATAACACAAGCTGGAAAATCAAATACATTCTGCAGGGCTTGGGAACAAAAGCCATAAATTATGATTAGTGGCTGAGCGCAGCTGCACACAGAGAATTATCAACATTTATAGTTACGAAAAATAAATGACTAAAAGCCACAAGACGCAAGTAAAACTATTTCTGTCAATATAAAACCAACATTTAATAACCTAATGTCGCATGAAAGATTCCGCTTCAGTTATAGTTTTAGCGAGAACACGTATCAGTTTTAGCATTTGTCATCAATAACAACCAGAGCATCAGTTTCTCGATAATCCAGCATATTATTAAAATTGTCGACAGTGGCCAACATTCTCTCTATTCCGGCACAGAACACGTCCTCGAATAGTTTGACTCTTGCTTCTGTCAGCACTTGTCGTCTAGCGTTTTCCACGTTTGTCTGCATTGTTTCTAGTAGTGTGGGTGCCGTGGACTTTCTTCGATTCTCCACTGGGGTAGTAGTCAAAAGTGACGCATCACCACTTCCGCCACTTGTTGGTTCTGCTGTTGTGTTCACATCAATATCAGTTGTTGCGTCAGGTTGATCTGGACTATCGCGTTTTTGTGACTTTTCTGGAGAAGTTAATCCGTGCGACTGTGGAGGTGAAGGGACACGATTGAAAGGCCGCATCATTTCCTCAAACGCAGCAAGCCAATAGGGAATCTTCTCTTCTTCGGCTTCCTCTTCTTCATCCATTGTCATTTCATCGTTTCCAAAAGGCGTCACTTGTAGTTCCGTGAGTGGAGGTACATTATCTACTTCCGTTTCACCAAAAGCCTCAAAAATTTGCTCAACCGAGTCTTCCATCATTGACATCATAGCCCTTTCCTCTTTTTCCTGCTCCTTTCTTAAATAATCCTCTGCCAACTGCTCGGCCTTGCGTTGGTCTATTAGCTTGATAGCAGGAGCGTTATACAAGTTGTACACTCTATCAAAGCCCAGAAGAATTTCGTCAAAAATCCCCAGTAAGTTGGAGTAGCAGGCAGTGTATTTACGGCGTTCCGTGTTTGGCCAAGCAAAGGTCCTTTGTTCGCTCAAGGTAAGCATACATTCTGTGTCCAATTTTTCCAACAAGTCTTCGCAATGCGACGAGCGGAGCTGGGCCCAATTCAAGTCATTCTCCTCTCTAGCACTTAGCACCAGATTGTACAAGCTCTGGTGAGCAATAAATAAAGTAGAGCGCAAATAGTTTAGACATAACAGTGTCCCAATGAGAAAATACGCAATGAAAGTGACTTGTTTCATTCAGACAGGAACAAGGACACAATTTATGCATGCACGCACGATAGCGGCTTTAGAACGTGATTTAATTATCCTGCAAACAAGGTGTTAAATCTGAATCTCACGTTCAAAAATAGCATAACTGAAAGCTCATTAAAGAAATAACCACATGCAATGCGTAGCTAATCTTGGTTACACCCACGCATAATTTTTCAATTAAATATATATTACTGCAGTACGGAAGTTACGTCGTGGTCATTTTTGTGGCTGGCTAGTAAATAGGATCATAAAATCATATTTTATGTGCATTTACTTTTTTACCTGAAGAGAGAGATCACAATGAGCCTGTGTTTCCACACGTTCTATCGGCACGAGCATTTCAATCAGTTGGTGTACCAACTCAAGTGCCTTCTCTGACTTGCCAAAGTGATAGTAGTAGTCCCGGTTGTGCGAACAGAAAATGCTCTCGGCGGTAACTCGCCTAGATTAGCAAACGAACACATCTTAAAAATTGGTTTTAGTCGTTTCAAGTATTTGTTCTCTTGTTTAAAAGTACACGTGACGGCTCAGATTTGTAACACAGATTCATACTGTCAATATTATTCTCATTCGTACGCGATAAAATCTTTTTGTAAATAAAAAAGAAACTGATGCGCCATAGTCTCTTTGCAGAGTACGTATATAGTATATAGTTACACCCATATTCTATTTCGAATGATGAAGCGTATGTGTTTAAAGCAAATAACGGTTTTTCTTGGCCTGTCAGCCACATCTTTATCGCAATAAAATAACCTAAGATGATGACTTGTGAGCTGCTGCGCACTTTCAAAAATCATTTCTCACTTCTTACGTGTAAGATTATATTGAAAGCCCGAGGTGTTCTCATGATTTTACCACAATCATCAACAGTAAAAAAATGAGTGAGTGACCAGGTGGGTCAATCTTTTGTTGGGTATTAGTTTCACATGCCCAGCCTTAATTTTGCTCTATTTTTTCATGTCATATTAGGCGACATATTACAACTAACCCGTTTGGTAAAGAAGACCCCTTTGCAACAGTGTTGGTGGCTTCCCACAAAGCACGATCCAAGATAGAGTCCATTAAATCTCTTGTCTCTTCTTCCATTGCACGTTGGTTGAGAAAGCGCTTTAGTGATTCCATTTCATAATGCTCATTTCCCGGTTCCTTTGAAATAATTCGTAGAAAATTAGAGAATGTATTTGTAGACAGTTCATGCTGCTCCAGAAAATATAAGTTTGATGAAATCTGTAGAAAAGGCTTTACCACCAACTCCACATCCGTACACACACCACTAAGCCGAACTGCGTAGGATTTTCCGCCATTCAGGCTTACCACGCGTGGGTGTGTCAGCAAATATAAGGTCTCGTGGAAAAAGCCTGGTCTTTTGGAACGAAAGATTATTGGAAATTCCAGAGATTGACCGGGTAGGATGATTCCGGGAAGTGAACAGAAATGGAATTCCAGGTGTGCCTTTTTTGACACTCTTTTCAACTGATTTCCTTCTGTCTGAGAAGCTGTTGTAGCACCACCAATGGACTCTATATCATCTTTTTCCTTTCATGTTCATATTAAATATTACACATGATTTGAGAAAATCCGGTCATGGAATTTTATCATAAGGCATCATAAAAATGATGAAAATACTATTATTTTGGTGCGTGTGTATCACTTAATATCACAAAGTGATCTGCTGGAGATGATTTTTATGATGTGTACCTGTTGTGAGTCATCCGTTTCCAATCGTATGTGCTTGAATTGCGTGGGATCTTGAAGCATTTGTTGAGCATCATAAGTTGGCGGACTGCGGAACCACTGATATCGAATAGCGGTGGTGCCCTCGTTCTTGAGCAAAATAAATTTTGTCTCCTTACACTCTACACGTACGATAATAAAAAGTGTAAGGTGTTTCCAATAATGTGAAGAACATGACTTTAACTGAAACATGTATTTTCTACACACTCACTTGTTGTAATGGAAAAGTGGTGATCATCATCGTAAAAATAGGTACTTTCATTGGTACTTTCTCCGTCTGCCGACACAAAGGATGTGGCTGGATTTCCAATAAAGTGAGGGAAATCAATGCCCATCTTTGAGTAGGTCATAATTAATTCAGAAAATCGGCTACGGATACGTAATATAGGTCCGCGTTTTTCCGAATAGTAAATGTGACTGTGAGATCGTCTGTAAAAATGTCATTACAATTGTACCAATCATAAACATAAAATCATCCATCATTACATTATGACAGGGTAATTAGTAATTTCTATTTATTGCATACTCCTCAATGCCACTGTTAAATGACGTTCTATCTCCCGACGCGCGTGGATCTTCCTCTTCCACTGGCTCTGAACTGAACACTAGCTGTGGCACTGACAAATCCGTGAGGTTTTTATTGTTATCTTTATTCTTGTCGTAAATTTTCTCAGTTGGACCACCATCTTTAAGGTGCATTGGCTATAAAAATACTTATTATGACGATTTACCGCTGAAGAATTTCATTTGCGTTACTCTATCATTATGGCTCCCTCAACATACCTTAAAAATAAGGTTATCCGGTAGTGGATCCGTTTTTCCGTACATACTAATATCGCACGCAAGCATATCTTTCATTTTCTCCACGTGCTTTGTTTTGGCCCACTGTTCTTCCCAGTTGAAGCCCAATGGACTCAATGGAGCACGCACCTGAACTTGTTTGCTACTACTGGCATTGTTGGTTGTTGTCTTTTCTACATTAAATGCAATCGCATGGATGGAATGAAAGGGAATGTAATGTTAGCTATTGGGTCACGTTCCAACTTTATTAATTTTTCTGTTTTAATAAAGCACAAAATCTCGCTTTACTTGCTGGTACTTTTCTAGGCGGTAGACTGACTTCATTCCGTACATAGTTGGGATATCTGTGTCGTTTCATCTCCGGGAAATCTCTAATATACCGCTTGGTAACTACCTCCTTCATATCTGCGTTTCCCCCACAAGGTTTTGGTCTAATTGAATCGGGAAACTGGGCATTCTTTATATAAAACCCGGTCAGATGGTACGTATGCAAAGTACGGTCAAAAAGCTCCTTGTCCTCCTTCTTCATCCGGTGTACTTCCCCGCTGCTCATTACAGGTGGCCTGATCTCTACATTTCGGTCGGCAGTCAGCTTGTTGTACGTTTGACGCCAAATGTAGCACCATCGCTGCCAGTTCTTCAGATGTCGAGATGTTGCCGGCTTAGCCAAAGGCGGGGGTTCTCTTTCAATTTGTAACTTTTTCGGCTTTGCTAACACACATTTCGGTATGGGAATCCCTTTTGCTAACGCCTCAGTGCAAAACTCGGTGGACGTGCTGAGCAACGGCGGATTGAACTTGTTGGGGCATTCCAAGTCATGCGTGTCGAAGCAGCATTTTGGGTTTTGGATGCAGCTCCGTAAATCCACAAAGTTTCGGGATCCCTTCATTTTTTATCGGTCAGCAAGAAAAGGAATTTGCTGTTATTAAAAAACTTTGTACATTTGTTTGCATCATCATCATAATAGCATGTCTTATATCACAAAACGTTTAGAATTGCGTATGTAAGCAAATTCCCTTTCCTCATAAGTGCACATCGTTGAGTTAGCTTCGTATATGGAATTATACAATATTGTAGGGAATTTCCATGACCGCGTCATGTTCAATGCTCATCAAGTCATCATCAATCTCATACGTTGAATATGGAACCCGGAAGTAGTTTGGCGAATAGTCCCTTTGCCTTCACACATTTCCATTGCTAGCATTACGACCCTTGTATGAACAGCAACTTTTGCTAAACTTTTATTTATGCAAACAAACATCGTTGATTGCTATTACTTTTATTTCTCAGTGCAATCAATTCAGCCTTATTTTCAATTCTCATTTCATTACTCATGGTACTGACCAAAAACGGAAGCTTCTCATCATTGTCAAGCACGTTGCTGAATTGCCCATAAAACGCAACTAGCAACTTGGCATAACTTTTTCACATTTATTCATAATGCCAGCCTAGGGTTTCCGCGAGAAAAGCTTAGTTTTGCTGGAAACATGCCATCCTAAATGATACGATGCCTTTGTTCTCTTTGTCAGAGACGAGTATCAAGTTGCCTGCTGCGAGTTTCTTTGTGGCAGCACAAATGCCTATTGTGACTCTTGAGTAAACAGGGCAAAAATCGACAAAACTTTCTCCTTGCCGTTTTTCACATCAGTATCCAATGCCATAATAATGCTTGCCATTTATGACTATGTAGGCACGGCTAGGGTACATTTTAATTCCGCCTCCATTTACTTTTCTTTGGTTGTAGTAAAAGGAAAATGGCGTGCGAAATTTGGTCGTTTCTGGTTCATACTAGGAAAAACCGGAAGGATTACACTGCAATAATACGCTTTTCTTTCCACTTTCATTTTTCTCCCTTTGTACTTTTCTCTTCCTAGTCTGATACAAGGGAGCCGAGAGTATCTAGTGAACATCTTCCGTTTATTTATAGGTTTTTAGTCGCAAAAAACTAGTAGGTTATGGTTCATCTAAGGACATTGCCATCAGTAAAAATTTGCAAAAACCATTGTATGAATTTTACCGTAAGGCGGTAAGTGTTGATGCTCCTATGTTTCAAAAGCGTTTCGCTTCTGCTGCTGTAGGAGTGGCTAAAATATGCAAATAATTTAACCTGCTCAAAAATTATTGAAACAAGATGACTGGATAGGAAATGCCCGAGTTTACAAGAGGCTCTATCCGCCAACTTGAGTTTGAGTAATGACCATTTATCTTAATTTGAAATTTACGTTTTGCATTTTGCATCATAATGGACAGTTGAGGTTCTACTGCTTTCCTTATATCGCACAAAATTATGTCAATGGACCTCCTCCCGGTTGAACCGATGACAAAAAATGACAACATTATAACTATTATTCTAGTATAGTTTTAGATTATGGTGGCTTGTTCATATATACATCATATATTCTTTCAAGTACCTGTTTACTTTCTCGTAACTTTACAATACGTACCTAAATAAATAGAAACAATCCATATAAGGACAAAGGAGATTGACACCCAGTATTTGAATTTCCTTGTCTATTTCCCATTTCTGTCATGCTACGCGAATGAAAACAAGAGTTTTTTGCCAGTTTTGCGCTACTTTCATAGAAGTTTGCTTTTTACGCCAAGTGTCATCATCGTTCCTTCAAGAGAAGGGGAGCTGGTTTTAGTGCTCCATGAATTTCATACTTATAACATTATGTACATAGGTATGGAAGATAAATGAGTAAATAAACAATTCCACACACAACGTACTAACAATAAATTGCACATAGAAATGGCAGTGATGAGTAGTGAGGAAATAGGTGAAAATTACGTTTTTTTTCTTCTTGTTTCTATCGGGCTTTTGGAGCTTCTTGCAAAAGTTCGTTGAACTTTTTGATGTTCATGATGCCCTATTCGTTCTGCCTGACTAGCAATTTTATATTTATTTCTTTGTACTTACCACAAAAAAAGTTGTCTTCAAAGAACAGACGCTCCAGTTAATTCTTTTCGATACAGATATACCTATAGTCACGTACTGCTGGTTGCTTAAAAACCATGTAAGGTTGATTGCATGCGTGGTTGGCTTTTTAGCTACCTGTTCCATTGCACACATGACGCGTCATTTTCATCAGAAAATTATCATTAATAAAGGTTTGTGTGCTCATGTTTTCTGCCACTGTTGTGGTCTAACAAGAAGGGGAAGAAAGTTTGCAGCAGGTGTGTGTGCAAACAAAGCTACGATTGCAAGCTGCTGCTTGTGTGCGTGCATTCGTAATGAAATGTAGCAACTTTTTTGCAGACACCAACTACCAGCGTTGCATTATTATCTAGCCTGTAGTCGCAAGAGATTCCGCATAATGATGTATTTCCACGTGAGCTTGCATTATCATTAGCAGATTGATACTAGTGTTTAGGTTGAAAGTTTCCCTATATAGCACTTTGCATAAAAAATTAGGCGAATGATGATATTGTTATTTGGCTACTTTTGCTTTTATTTATGGGTTCACGGCACGCTAACCCTTATTGAATTCGCATAGAAGAAATTGTACTCGTTGACTGTTTTTTAAACATTTTTCGTCTAGTGTGCTAGTATCATGGCTTTAGTTATCGAAAGAAAGGACAACAGCAAACAACGCTATTTCTGCGTGCACATGTCCTTAGTCTCGTGCTTTTTTTACTTAGGCAGTTTCCGTCCAGCAATGTGCGTTGTCCTGTGCTTTTTCTATAAGTGCGTAATAAGTGGAAGGAGAAAACTCGACAAGCTTTCTCAAAATATGCTGGCCATACTTTGTACTTAGCTTGTCAATTTCCTGTCCAACATATTAGGGCAAATCAAAAGCATCTAGCTCTTTAGGCTGCTGGAAGTGTACGCATTACTGCGCAAGGGAAGTTGAGTGACAGACACAAAACAAAGTGTTTGTTTTGGGTTCTTCGACCTGAAGTCCAGTGGAAAGTGAAAGTTTTCTACAAAGATACTGACAAACACGCATCGCTTTCAGTCAGTCACTGGGCCACCAGGTAGGTGTAGGAAAGCACACTGGCACTGGCTCTCGCTTTTGCTAGTCAATTTTGTATTGGCAATGTTACTCGGTGCGTTGTTGCGGCATTGCGTGGTGTGAAAAACTGTGTGCATAGTGAAGTGTGCGTGACCGATTTCCAGTGTTATGCATACATTTAGTGAATTTAGTCGATTCCCCAATATGGATTAATTGCGACTTAAACAAATCTGGTTTGCCAACTTTACAAAAAATATTCTTACATTTTAGTGTATCTTATCTTTATAAAAATTACACTCTTTCATAGTTTTCATGCAAAATGCTTACGCATAGTTCGAAGCTTGTGACCAAATCTGAATTTTGAATTATCATTATTTAGTACCGGCAAGGGCAAGTTAGAATGTATCTATTTGCATAACTATAGCATGAAGTGTTGAGGCTATACGATGACAGTATATTGCAGAAAGAAAATTTATCCTCACACTGTAAGGTACTTTTCAAATGTACCTTTCTTTAATCATTAATCTTGCCGAAGATAATATTCATATGCAGCTTGGCTCATAATTGTTTCAACCTTTTAGGTCAGGAATGCATAAGAAATGCAAAAATGCTGATTGCATATTATGTAACATGTGAAGTGTTGCGATTTGAGATTGGTTTTTCCTTTTCCAAATCCCTCAAAGAGAAGGGCTCTTTAAAAAGACATAAATTCTATTGAAATTTGATGCAGATGTAGTATTACCGAACTTTGCTGTAATGCATGCAATTTAGAAGCATACAGAAAGTTCAACAAGTGCAAAAATAAAATCGGAAGAGCATGAAGTTTATGTATAATGTACAAAAATATCCTGTACAAATGAAATCTTATCTTAATTTTGACAAGCAACTGATGAAGGAGCGAGTCAGAAATATTAGAGTTCTAAAGTTCTAGCCTTGACTTTTGCATGAATTCCACATCTTATGATTAGCTATGTTGACACGTCGGTTAATGTATCTATTTATTTTTTATTCTAGATAAATCTAAGAATCGGACAGCGAATACAAGGAGAGAACCGTACGTTTGCTTGAAGCCGTAGGTCGCTGATGCTGTTTGATCGAAGACGTTAACGTGAAAAACCGGAAGTGAGATTCTAAAAAGCAACGCTGATAAAAATTGTTCATTGGAAAGGGGCTGTGCGGGAAACGACTTCAAAATGGATTTGGCAACGTCACTGGTGAAGTACTGCCTATGCCTGTTCAATTTCGTGTTTGTGGTAAGTTTTTTACTGTTTGTCAATGTCCTTGTAACTGATTCATTCCCCCGATTCCTCTGTCGGCGTCATCTAGATTTCTACCAGCATTTGCAAATCAGTTAGCATCCCGCGTGTTTATGTTGCATGTTTTAGTATATATTATGATATGTTTCTTGCATACAACCCAAATCAGTAACTGGAAGCAAATAAGTTGACATGTCACAAAGTTTAAAACGAACGACTGAAGTTAGGGGTAGCCAGTTTAGTGCGTAGAGTAAAGCGAAAGGGCGTTCACCTCTTAACGTCTCATGTTGGGAACTTTTGGCCATACCATACATTTATATTAGCCGAGGGAAAAAGTCATTAAATATTCCAGAAATGAATGTAATTCTAGTTGTTTCTTTCTTATGAAGGCAACATGAAAGTAAACCCTTTTCGTTTGTACCGATATGTTGAACTTTGTTTAATTTTTACACACGCGGATGTTGGGAAGCGGGCAGTTTTCATAATGGGCAAGTATCCGTATGCTTGGTAGTGGGTGGAATCTTTTATAAAATGGATAATATGAAAAGTGGATATAACTGGTTATTGTCCATGTGCATGTTTGGAAGGTATTGATCGTCAAGTTTAGCAATGGCACGCACGGCACGCATAAAGTTTCTTAAGTCTGGGCGTGGGTGTACAGAAACGAAACCTGACTTTTTTGCATACGCCAAAGTTGTAGCCGGTGAGGTGGAGTAAAATACTCATAAGGCATGTTTAAGAAAGGGATCTACGCAGGTAGATAATCTATCCACCAGAGCCAGAAGCTTTTTCTATAAAGTTAAAGCATTAAGCATACTACATTTACTAAGAAAACGTACACATTCACCCAGAAATTGTGATTGTGAGAAAACAAGGGAAAGTCGTTTACACGAAATATTGGCTTTGTAAGTTGAAATTGAAACTACCAGTAGTAGCTTATATGGCTGCTAGAATGGCCATCTTATGGAACATTTCCAACTAACACAAAACAAAGTAAAAGAGGAAGCAAAATACTTGCGTGTAAATAGTATAGTCATAAGTAACCGTTCTCTCTCGAAAGGTGTTCCTAAAGTATGATAACGGTTCTGATGTTCTGATTATCTTATAGGCTGTGTTGCGTTAAAATGTAATGCGTATAATAAATAAAATTTCAGATTGCCGGCATAGGTCTTCTTGGTTTTGGAATCTGGCTTGCCGCTGATTACTCATCCATTGTGACTCTACTGAAATTTGCAGACCATGAAACAATCAGAGTAAGACTTTCTTATTTACTATAATACTTAAAACATAAATGACCTTCAATAAATAAATATTTGTTGACTTTGCAGGAATATGGATCGGCAACAGTCATTGAACAACTTGGCTATGTTCTCATAGCTCTTGGTGCGTTCATCTTCTTGATTAGCTTTCTTGGATATTGTGGAACCATCAAAGAATCACGCATCCTTCTCGGTGCTGTAAGTGCGCATTCGAATTTTGTGATTTCATGATTCATTATTCCATTATATATGGAACACTTAAAAATATTTTTAAATACTTTTTTATTTTTAGTATGCATTCTTCTTGAGTTTGATCTTCGTTCTGGAAGTTGTACTAGTGATCTTGGTAGCTGTGCACCGTAAAGAGGTATGCAAAATTAAGAATTCCAGATTCTATTAATTTTTTCAGTACCATCAGGCAAGACGTACTAAGATTGGTTTTTGTATTTCAGGTCGAAATCGAAAGCCGTGGTATTCTTGTTGACAGTATTCAAAAGTTCTACACCACCCGGGAGAAGGCCAATGTTTTCACTGTGACAATGGATATTGCAATGGCACAGGTATTTTGTCTATTCCACAACGTACAAGTCGCAAGCTTGCAAAATTTAGGTATTTACTCATCTAATTACCATGTTTTGAATAGGGTAAATGCTGTGGAGTGAACAACTTCAGTGACTTCAATGCGGCAGTGCAGTTTCAGAACAACAAAACGGAAGGACAAGTGATTCCAGTCGCTTGTTGCAAGCTTGCTGGAAATCCATTGAATTTCAAACCGATCGATGACAACTGCATCAAATCTCCTACTGGACAAAACTCTAACTTTCAGCAGGTAAATAGAGCTATGAAGAATAAAGTTAATTTAATAAAATTCATATCTTGCAGAATGCAGAATAAGTGCATCGATTTATTTTTTAACAAAAATATATTCATTGTTGCAGGGCTGTTTTGATTCTTTGATTCAAACGCTAACCGACAACTTTAATATGGCGATCGTGGCTGGGGTCGTTGTGGCACTTATGCAGATTATAGCAGTAGTATTTGCTATATGCGTCTACAAAGCAGCATATTATGATTATAAATGATCTTGAGGCCGCTACCAAAGCACGCACCACGTCTACTCATCCAGTGATGAAGATGAAGCTAATTAAATTGTATATGGATTGGATCTGGATCACGAGTTAAATCAATTACCTATTCTATGCTACTGCGTGTACCGTGAAGATTTTTTGAAAGATGCCAAAAATACCGGCTATTTCCTTAACTGATAGGTTAAATGAAGATTAATTAAGCCTTAGCAAGTAAATATAATTATACTACCTATTCTTTTCTTATTGAAATTACAAATTCATGTACTTTGACAAGAGTATTTTCTCGTGTGTATTTGTTCATTCCACTTTCTTGTTCTTTCTCTATAAAATTACGATGATTATTATAAAGAGATTTACGTTTTCCTGTAAGTTATACATACGTCGTTTTTATATGAATATTTAGTTCTCGTTCATGTTGTAATTTAATTGTAGTTAACGCCAATCGTACTCTTACATATTTAGTAAAATGAATAAGAGTGTGAAATGGATCATTCCTCAAACTTGTTTGAACAAAGCTTATTGCGAAATGCATTGATTTTTTACCCGAACAAATTTATTGTTAAAGTACAATGTAAAATGTAATAGTAATGAAGTTGAGCAGTGAGCAGTACAACAAAAATGCTTCGTGAATTATTTTCTAATTAATACCTTTACTGCCACTACCCACAATTCGAATTGCCCTAAGACAATCCAATGTATGTAAAAATGCTGTAATCAATATTTTTAAGCTGTGAAATATAAATAGAGGTAGTGTTATGATTAGTACAAGTATGATTAAAAATTCGAAATAGCCATGAGTACTTTTGCAAGTCCTCTGCATTTAAGTGTGTTGTTTGCTTTTGAATCTGTATGCATGAATGTTTGAGTTAATTGAGAACGAAAAGTCGACATATGGTTTATGATAAGGTAGAATGATAGCTGGTGTAGTGATTAGATATTTATTTTTAAGAAGTTGTATTCTTAAACACAATGTAAACTGAATCTTCAATCAGATTCATGTACCACTACAAGAATATAGCTAACTAATATAAAATGCACGAATTCACAAATAGTAGTTTACGATCAAGTATTATATAGGTGGATAATCTTAAGTGTTCATGTAGTGTCAGTTTGTAATGAGGAGGCATTTTTCTTTGTTTGTCGATAAAAATATAGTTTGGTCAGCTACGATAGATGGAAGAAGTAGTCGAATGGCACTGCTAGAAGTTAAAGCGATACTGCTTCGTATGTAGGAGTGTATATTGTCATCATCTCAGAAACATCATTCACACTTCTACCTATGTATTGTTAAGTCGACATTAAATTGACTATTGATATTGTTTTGAAACTGTTATTATTGTTTTCAAATGTATTTTGAAATTGTGGTCGATAGTCAGTAATCTGTATTAAATATTCTATGTATGGAGTTTGGAGGACAACTGAATAAATTTTTACAGATATAATTCGTGTTTTGAATTCATTTAGGCATTACGTATGCTTTGTGGTTTGTTCAGGTTGTATTATATGTTGTATTAGTAGTGGTATTCGGCAACACACTTCAAACTTCATTGTAGTAGGTTTGGCTGAGTTATTAGTAGTTGTAGTTGTAAGTAGTACACACTCCATTGTCTCGCATTTATACGAAGGTGCTCGCGACATCATCTTATCGTAGAAACGCGATATATTCCATAGAAATGTTAGTTATATATCCCATGTAAGTCCTTGAAATTCCGTATACACAAAAAGACATCGTATCATATTACCCCAAATCAAATCATTCGACTTCATTTAAGGACATCGTAGGACTGTGTACCCATTGCCTATACGTATTTCAAGCAAAAGTGCATATATTACAATGAAGTTTAAGTTAACCTTTCCTAAGGCTCGTCCCAACAGACGTAGTATGTCTGGGTCATCAAATAGCAAGAAACACAAACACGATTTGAAAACTGTGGAATCATGGAATGAACTCAGAAGAATAGGAGCGGATTCTAAGAAACCCCATGCATTGGAAAGTGTTTTAAAGGATAATGATGATGATCTCATACTACAGGAAGCCCAAGATTGGGACTATTACATAGCACAGTTTAATGAGCAGTACCGGCAGCAGTTAAAACACACTAATGCAGTAGAAGGGGAGGAGCGATCCATTTCGACAATAGCTGATACACCGTCTCAACTTTTACAAAGCCGACTGCGACGCAAACTTGTGTTTCGAAAATTGTTTATATTGTCATGTTTAGGCCTTTGGTCAGTTTGTTTTTGGGGATGTTATGAATGGTACTTGACTTATATGATTTATCCCATTGGTAAGGTTTCATCTGAAGAAAACTCCTTATTATGATTGTAAGCATTTAGAGAAAAACTAAATTAATGTAATTGAAAAAAGGATTTTTACATGATGTGGACAACGGACTAGTTACACGTTACTTTACTCCATCTACGTCATGGTTTGCCTTTGTTTTAAATTCCCACAGTTGGATGGTTGGTTGTTTTGGGCTTCTGTGTGCATATTGCTTTCGAGAGAATCCCGGGTGGCTTAGACAGGTTGAATTTTCTACGTAGTTAACTAACTACTACAAAGCTTTCTTAAATTCATTCAGCATAACAATGTGTCACTCTTTTGCAGTTTATCTTACGTGTACCCTACTTTCTCATCATCCCGTCATTTCTTATTTTCATTTCTGTACGTTTTGTCGGCACATTTTCCAGCCAAAAGCTAGAAAAAGCTATGGAGAAAAAAATCCCGGAGTACCACGAATATGACAATTTAACTTACGCTCAAGTACAAAAGAAGGCGAAAGTGAAACTAGGAATTGACTTTAGTAGCAGACGACTCTGGGATCAAATTCAAAAAATTGTAATCTAACATTCTCAAAAGACTATTGATGATTTCGATAATGAAACTCAAGAGGAATTATCAAGGATATTTCTTTTGCAATTCATCCATATTACACTTTAGCTTCAATGCTGTGGTGTACATGGAGCTCAAGACTGGGACAGTGTGGATGATGACTTGACTGATGATATTTCTTATTGGCCTAGTACATGTTGTCCGAAATCTTTCGTTCGACGAACATGGGTGCTTATCTTTTCTGTTCTAAACTCAGCTTTTAGTCTCGGAAATAACAATGCTATCATTATTACGAAGAATAATGCTAATTACTCATATACTTTTCACTTAAACTTAAAGACAAAGGAAAGACCTCAAAGGGATGATTGCTTTTACAAAATAAATAAACTGGAAACAATGAGGGGAGGAACGGGGGACTTTGAATGGGCCTATCCAAATGTAATGTATACAGTTTATTTCTTAGATGGAATATATTATAAGTTAGTGTATAACAAGGTGAAAGAAATACATACATACATTTGTTATTATATCTTGATACTTTCTCTTTATGACCGTATTATATCGGAGCAGGGTTGTCTCAACGAAGCATATGAGTTTTTCGTGAAAATGGGTGCTTATTTCGTGGGAATAATGTTTGCTAATTTCTGTGGACTGGTATGTCTAAATGCAAAACTTTAACAAACTAGTAACAAACCGAATGATATACTGCGTAATTAGCATTTTTACTTTCTCGTAGTGCATATGTTTAACCTTTGCCTTCAAATATTACGTTCTGACAATGTAAGTGATATATTATTGAGTTATCTCTTTCGTCGGACTTGAGTATATACTTTATATCTTAAGGTATACACTTGTAATTTTCATCTTTAGGAAAGTGGAGCAAACAAAATTCAAGTACTCATTTAAGCAATGGTTAGCAGACATTTTCTTTCTCACTCACTGCAAGTGTGTGGTCAACGGATGTCGGAAAGTTTGTAGCAAATTGAAAAGGGATAAAAAGCCTGATATAAAAACACAGCACAAATCATTTGCTTCAGGCCATCAAAGTCAAGTGTCAGCAGACTCTGCTCCCGCAATCGTCATCACTGAACCAGAACCAGGAAGGCAGATTGACGAAGAAAATCCACCGGAACAAGAAAAGCGGAATGACGAAGAGGATCCTGGGAATGTGAATGATTTGCATGTACTATTCAGTGAACCGGAACCAGACATTTCACCGAGTGTATTCATGATTGATGAAAACGAATTATTGGAGGAAGGGGAAGAATAACAATTCGATGATTATTTTAATGTAGCTACCTATAGTTAGCACAATCTTTGTTCTGCTAAGTTTTAAAATAAACTAGTAAAACTGGACTTTGGAAATTTACATTGGAGATCTACCTTCGAATTTCATCGCTATCGTTTAATAGCCCACAGTTTGTACCTTTTCAAATGTTTTCTTGTGTAATTGGAAACTACTAGGTATCGTGTGAAAACTTTCACTTTAGTAAGGATGAACTTCGTGGTACTAAAAAGGTGTAAAATCATGTATCTTTTTATGCTAGACTACTAAATATAAATACTCCGTCAATGTCAGCAGTGCGTATTACTACGTATGCTTGTCACGATGCAAAATGATTCGAATCGGAGGTAGTCCCCAGAGATGTGATTCTCACGAAACGTCTTCGCTGCATCCCTACAAAAAAGATGCTGCTTTTGTATCTGGTATTGAAGTTGCATCTTCACCAGAATTCCTATATCATTCATCCATCAAAATGTAGTTCTGATGCCCAAACTGCATGACCATTTGCACACAAGCAACATATAGAGTCATTGAATAACATTAGCTTGCAGCGTGATTGCATGAACAAGTACAAAAGAACAATAAATGGGGAAAGTTGTAGATGCCGCGTCGAAATAAACTTATATTCACATATAGAAACAACAATATAGTTTTGCATGCAGAAAAGATAATATAATTCCAATCCACCATAATATCCATTCACTATTCTTCATAAGGAAAGCAAGAAAAGTGTTTTATGGTTCAGCTACGAGCCCATGCAGCAATAGGAATTCATGGAGTTTTCCTTCATTCAACTCCCAAAGGAGTCCTCCTGAAGCTGCGTAAAATAATCCCTCCTCTTCAACAAGAAGATATTATGCACTTTTATTCCTGTTTATAAACGTCCTACGAGCAAGACGACGAGTTGCACTTCTTTCTTTATGGTCAGTGGATCTGAACTAGACGCCTTTCTTCAACGGGGCCAGAGGGGATTTGCTGCATTTTACCCTACACACATTGCGGTGCAAGGCAAATAAAGATAAAACCTAGATCTATGATTACACTGAATTTTGTAGAAGCATTCAGACATTTCACCACCACACACCAGTCATGCCGCTAACGCCAAAACCTTTCTCTCCTCGACGTCCCATCACGAGTCAAGGTCACTGCATTTTGGTTTCTTCCCATTTCCCACTTTAACGCGTTCTCTCACAGCAAGAAACATTTAACAACGAAAAATATTGCAGGCTTTATCATCATTTGCTAGCTAGCCTTAATTCTTTCGACGTCTCAGAGTTAACCATGAGTTGTGTGTGGTGGTTAGCGAGATATAATTGCTCAATTGAGCCACACACATATCCAGCAAGCACGTTTAGTGTAGACAGATAGAGGAGCAGGTTAAAATGGCGAGAAGTAATAATAACTCTGATGGTATTGCAGCATGAATAACTCCCTTTCTTTTGTCCGTCTTACATCCCCTTTCTTGGTGTTTTCAGCAGCATATTATCCCAGAGTGTTTTAGTAGTTAGTTTCGGCATTCTTATTTTCATCTTTACAGAAATTGGTGGCTACTGCGTACGCCTAGGTATTTTGTTTTGTTTACAAGAAAGTTGCGGCAGCAGCAGGGAGAAAATAACTTGTCGTTCAAAAACAAACAAGACGGGAGACAAGGGATCTATCCATCCTTTTCCACTTTCAGTCAGAAACAACAACAATACCAAAAACACTCCTACATCCTACAGTTTTGCAGAGGAAGATGAAGTGGAAGAGAGTCACGTTCATTCTTTCATTATCCCAAGCCACATTCCCTCGTCTTAAATAGAAGAAAAACGAATATAGCCATATACGGCGGTATTACTAACTCAATTTTACTCCACTGGATTTTTTGTTCTTTTTTCGTTTTTCCTAAAAACTAGTTACAAATTACTTGCCAAGTTGATCTTGACGAATGTACTCATTTAGTTTACAACACAGTTTGTCTTTCCTCACTTTTTCCTGCTTGAGTGCGGTAACGCTACCACTGGTCTTATTGTATGCACGTGTATAGTAATTTATTCATCCTTCTCAACTTCCCATTAGTTTCTTTTCTTCTTTTCATTCCTTTCAAGTTCAAGAGCATCATCATGTTCTGTTGTTGTTGTGTTGGAAGAAAAGTTGGATGCATGAAAAAGATTGCATTATCGGAATGTTTATGCGATTTACCCGAAACACTGTGTACGTACAATGAAAAGAGTAAATCCTTTTCAAAAACCAAAATTATGCCGTACCCCTTCAGTTTAAGCCGTCAACAATTTTCTGGAAAGATGAGAGACAGACGAATACGCTCTGGGAAAGTAAAGCACAAATCAGTGAAATTTACTTACTGACGAACCACAACTTGATAATGAAACAGCTCTTAAAACTTCAATAGGAGTCAGGTGGTTTCTGCCTGAGGTGGCTGCATAAGAGGTTCTACTCGTCAATCAAAGTGAGACATGACATGAATGCGGTTGCACAATATTTCAGTAACCGACAGGGCGTTATGCTATAGTTTGCCGCAACAGCACTGCTTAAAATCCTATCTTCTTGCATTCCACCTTGTTTATGGTAATCCGTAAAAGTCTCTCTTTATATTTAATCATAAAACACAACCGGGAATCCGAAAAGATGTACTGCAGCATACAGAATGTAACAACGCCGACTGAAAAGCCAAGTTTATGCCAGAGCCACAACAACATTTCATTCACGCCACAATTCACCATTACCTTGTCAAGTGTGTTCCCTTCCAAACGGGTTGATGATGATAGTAATGATGTAGGTACTTTTGTATGTGTGTGCATACATTTACGCATGCTGTTGCGAACCGTTGGGTTGAACAATAAAAAAATGGGGAGATGCAGTTGACATTCCACACGGTCATATTTTATTTCTCCTCCTTCTGATCTCAACCTTTGTCAGAAGGGATGAGAAGCAAGCATTCTTGTTGCATTAGTCTTCCTGGAATGGATGTGTTCTTTACAACAGTGCAATAAGGAAACGACTGCATTTTATTACGTTGTGGGCTGCTGGTGCATTACATGGGGTGATGTTATATGCTCTTGTTCTTCTAGACGTGATAAAAAGATGTTAACTAGATGCGCGAGTTAAAAGATCAGCATTCAAAAATTCAAATGTTTTTATCTCATGGAATTGTGACGACGACGGGAATATGTTAGATGAGAAGATAAAAAGTCAGGGATTAGGATGGTGTAGGGGAAAGGGGATGGTATGTAAGCATGTATGTGGTGAAAGTAATGAAAAATATTCTACTCGTTTGGTAATCCTAAAAAATTGTGAAGGTAGTTTGGTGGTGTTTAAAATGAATACTTGTGAGATAAAGATAAAGCGCATAACAAGAAACAAAATGCGACATGAATTCATGCAAATAATTTAAAGTTTCAAGTTTGTTCTCATGAGCAATCAAAAGCACACACTTAAAGATAGTTGCCTCATCGGGTAGACCATCATACATTCAAAGATGAAAGCCTTGCGTAACCCATTTTCAGTTTTCTCTATTTCGTAAACTGAAGAATTCTCACTTTCTCTTTTACTTTCGCCTGACACGAAATTTTTATTTCTCCTTGTTTCCCTCAAAACCACATTGCCTAACCATGTATCGTGCTCATCTCACAAAAGATAGGGGTACACTGTTTGAGAATGTCCATTTTCGGCATGCCCATTCTAAATAAAGACTTGCTTCAGGGTACTAAAGAACATAATCCATTCTTCCACTCTTCTTGTAAGGATGAAGAAATAAGACGCGTGTAAGGTGGTTGTAAAATATTTCACACCGCCAGTGCTAAAACCGCACAGGCCCTCATTTTGTATTCCACCATAAATTTTGAGATGAGTGAGCAAGCATGAACAATGAACACGTATGGAAGCTTAAATGACTTAATATTATTAAGATTTAGCATTTAGGAAAGTAGTGTGCTCAGGCCGTATAACGGGAAATAGGCAGTAAAGCAGTCAGCCTTTATTTCCCACTCTCTTTTTTGGCAATATTATAATAGCACAACAGCAGCAGCTATTTTCCACAGTAAAATGGTAAACACCATATAAAATCCCATTTTATACTCGAGGCAGTTTACAGTGAAATTTCCACAAGGAGTTATTCGACAAACCACTTTCACTCCATTTGTGCTTGGAGCTATTATTGCCCCCTAGAAAATTGTTTCAGATGAAAGCATTGTGTAAAAACCAATTTAGAATTTGGCTATTTTACATGATACATGTAATAGCTGCAAGTACAAAAGTAATGCAACAACCACTAAAAACTATAAACACGGTCAAAGTGGTGGTCAGAAGGAAACAAGCATGTTCTGCTAACTAATCCAAACCCAGGAAAAGGAGACAGAGACGAATGTGGACAATTTACAACGGCATATGAGTTTCATCTTATGTAAAATAGCGCATTTTGTCGTACTAACAATAAAATATGGTGTTTCTCCGTTCTACAATACTACCACCTTCATGTCACGCTGTCTTGGAGTATTCTTGTGGATTCTATAGCCAAGCCCGCACACTCCTCGTAAAGCATATTATCTACGAGGAGAGCTAGAATATGGATGGATGAATGAGTGGGATAAATTCTTCCACTCTCGTGGATTTCTTATCCCATTCCATTTTTTTCTCTGACTACTTTTCTTGATCCCATTTTTCCTCTCTGCTGAGCACAGTACCACTTGAAATTTCACAGGATACCTCAACAGATCATGGCACGACCAGACTATTTAGGAAGAAGATGATGATGATACCAAAACTTTTACAGTTTTTATACATTCAAACGAAAAATAGTAGTTGAGAAATGTGCTGAGAACTTGTGAAACTGTAAGACACACACTTGAAGAAATTCATGTGTACCTTTTTTGGAGTGAGTGGGAAGGAGCTTACCTCAAAAACTTTTGCATTTCTTCAAAATGTTCATCTTCCCATGAAATTCTACGATATTTTCAGTGATGGGGCTAAAAGAGGAAAAAGAATTTTTTATTTGAACGGGAAAAAGTAAGGAGCGAGATAGGTGCAGGATAGTAGCAAAATGCACAAGGTAAGTTGTGAGAAAATGCAGCTTTTTTTCTATTTTTGTTTAGTTTTATCATATTGAAATATTTCCGTAAAGAAGGAAAAGTCAGAAAAAGTTTGACGAAATAATCATGAAACGCGCATTCTTTTTTATCTTGTTTTGTTCCCTCTGGCCGAGCTAGGGACGCCGGACGAGGTAAGAGCAACAGAAGTTCTATGTCCTTCTCCAGCACCACATCCACCACACGCACGTGTCATTTGCTTGTGCAGAACATTTAGAGAGATGTGATGATGATGAACATGATGAAAAACTACAGCATCCAAGAAAAATTGATGCTTTATATTGCTGCTATTTTTAGTCTATTATCCAGCGCATTACTTCCAGATTAGAAAACTTGATAAGAAAAGGATGTAGCGATCAAACGATACATTATTCAAGTCTGATGAAAGTATCTGGCGGATTGAAAGGAAAAAATCAGATTATCGTTTGGTTTATGTTTTCCTAATTTTTTGTTTATCATTTTCTTTTTCTCATAAAAATTAATGCAAAAGCCCAAGACAATTTAAAAAACGGAGAAAAAACGATGAGGAGAAAGAGAGCGTAAAGATTTTCTTCTAGAAAGGAAGTGGCATGCGTCCAAATTATTTGGATGATGAGTAGCGTAACGTAAGAGTTTTTCTGGTTGAACGGACAAAGACTATAAGAATGATAAAATTCCATTTTGCGTTATCATTTTTAGAGATTATAACTTCTATACTTTTGTAGTTTATAATAGATAGAGTGTGTGTTCATATGGAGAGATTATCGATGAAAGCTGTCAAGTCATTTTTTTCCTTTTTCTCCATCTCAGCATTTGATTACGCAGTGACGGTGTTCGTTCATCCACGCAACGCTACTCTCGTCAGTTTTCATCAGCAATCCAGAAGAAAAAATTGAAATGGGCAAAAACGGAATTGGAAAAGACTTTGTCCGTCGTTGGAAGCGATTTCAAGTAGAGAAAAATTTCAATTTCCAACCGCACGCCATACGTCTTCCTTTTTTGTGGTTACACACATCTATGCTATTATTCTCATATAAAATGTACACAAGCAGTATGTGTAGGAAAACCTATTACATATTATCTTGTAGTAAGAACAAGGAAATATTGGAATTTTATTCAAAATGAGCAAAATAAAAGTTTTCTCAATAGAGCTCTAGAAATACCAACAGCATGATGAAGGAGGGTTAGGTTTGGCAAAGGGAAAAATAACAAAAAATGGTATGAATATAATAGTCATCAATATAGAAAAGCTGACTATCTTTTTGACAGGAATGGTTATGAAGTGAGCATTTGCACCTCCGCGTAGTACTGCTTTCCCTCTTCAGCTTCCACTCCTGTATAAAAACTCGTACCCCTCTGCTGTGGGAATGTGGAAGGAAGCAAATGCATTATAGGCAACTTCAATAATGCCCCAATCCAATTTTTATTCCATTATCATCAGCACCATCAGTAGGAGCATCAAATCATATATGCAATGCCGATGTACGTTTTACGTAGTGTTTATGTATGCACGTATGCTGATAACGGCACATCTGCATCCGACTTCAATTCTTTTGCTTTCCTCTCTACTGCCGCATTTTTTGGTCTGATGAAAGTCATTCCCAGCCAAGCAACTATTTCCTTTCCAATTTTTTGTATCCAAATTTGGAAAAGGCAATGGAAAATGATTCCGATTTTCTACTTTTCCTTACGTACTGAGCATGTGAGCAAAAAGGTACTTATACACATTAAATGCATTAGGGAAATGTATCACACAGGTAGTTGTAGAAATTCAAAAATGTACCGATGGAAAATTCATTGAATTTTGGATTTCATGCATATTATTCAATTGTAACTTCTGAAAAGGGCTTTAGAAAAATGTTGTATTTGAAATTGAAATTGCGTTATTGCACACTACACATGAAATTTACCGAATCATTGCTTTCCACCCAAAGCGTTTGCTTGCCTACAAAAGGGAAGCATGCTGGATTGAGCTTGAATTCAAACCATGAAACATGAAAAGATGACAAACTGATTCAGAACAAAATAGGTCAACCAAACGAAAAGAAGAAAGCCAGGAAAAGGCTTGGAGTGAGAGAAGACATTTAACGATGATGCTGTCAAGTAGATGCTCATAAGTTACAATAGAATATATGGCATCCAGACCTACGTTTCAAGGAAAACATAGGGAAAGTAAATGTATGACAGCTGCGTTTATATAGTGTTTAAACAAATATGGAGTATCTAGTTTTAAGTCTGTACGCTTGCAAGACTATGACTTGTTGTAGAAAGTCACCGGAAGGAACGTTCACTTTGGACATTGGTATATATATGTCAATAGGAAATCGTTTCTAGCGTTTCCCTTACTTTTTTGCTTTTCTACCAAAGAAAATACTTCTTTGTGTGAAACGCACATGGCAGCACTGCAAATTGTTGTGTTTTTGTGACAATGAACGAGTGGGAAAGAGAAAGCAAGAGAATACCAAATTTTCAGGCCAACTGAAAGTTTGCGTTGAAGTTGCCTATTAAAATGCGCTGTGGGTTATCAACAAGCCCTTCAGTTCAGTTTACTTATTTTCCTTAGAGTGGACGGAAGAAACTTCTTGTTTTGCTAAAAAAAGGAAAGATGTGTGCAGATCATGATGTTGATATATACTCCTTGTTCATGGCCCGCATACCAAACAATGTTTGTGCCATTTCTGTGCAAAATTCCTGCTCTTCCTCCTTTCTTTTCTTTCCAAACAAGCGGTAAAGTACATGACTCGGAGGAGCTAAAGTGGTTACCACTCTGGCATAATAAGATGGAATGCAATATACACATGCTGGACAAAACGAAATACGCACACACAAATGAAATGGATGCGAACACATATATTTTCCCATCTTTTCTCTCATTACTCTTTTACAAGAATTGATTACACCAATCACAATCATGTTCCTGTTTACTGGAGATGGCCAAATGACAACAATATTTCCAAGTCAGCAAATCTGGTTCTAATAGCAGATTGCTTGTTTTTCGTAGATGCTTGCGCATTGCAGAAACAGACAAGGAATGCAGAAGTACAGGCAGATTTGTCGTAGTGGACAGAAGGTTCAAAAAATAAAAGTTGATACGATGTTTGTTGAAACTGCCAACAAAGCAAATTTGTGGATGCTCCTTGTGCGTAGTTTTCATTTTATTATTGCTACACCCAGTTTATTTACATCCTTCGTGTATGCATGTGTGGACAAGTCTTGGTGGGCAAGCAAGACACACTTGAATATTTTCTACACGTCTACACATACACAACTCGTAAGTCAACTTTACTCTCCACACATTCATCTGAATTTCAAATTTCTTTCCTTTTTACCTTCCCATATTCCCGAGTTTATTCATGCTTCGGCAAACAAATTTTTTCTCTGTGAAGAAAGTCAATTTCCACCAACAGAGGCCAACAACAGAAGGTGGCACGTGTGGCGAGTATTTTCTCCTCTTTGCTTATCTTGCTGCAGACCGCAATGGATTTTGCTGTTTATTCCACACTCTGTTTTGCTGTGATATAATGCATGTCGTATGAGGATAAAAGAAACCTACCATCGCTTTGGAATTTTTAGTTGAAAAAATCTATAAGTCTATCTAAGTTTGTAGCCAGCTTATATTGTGACTTCAGAAACATCTAATACAGCGCGTTTCATTTTATTTACTTATCATCATTCCACTTTGTTAAAAATCTACAAGAAGGTGCACTGGTCTGCAACGTTAGCTCAGTTTGAAAATTGGCCAGACTTCAGATCTTCCTGAAAAGTGACTGCCAAAAAAAGATGTACAGTATTCCATTCCGTACCTAGTCCTTGCCGTGCAATGAAACAAGAGGTGAGCCAACCATTCATGCATGCAATATGCAAACTCATGTCATTATCACAACAACGAGCATGTTTCTGCCCTCCAGGAATATTGCACAACAGCAGTGGAGCAAAAATTGTACTAAAACTCTGTACTACATTTGCCAAAATGTTGATGTGGAACAGATTGAGTCTAAAATTACAATTTCCCTTCTCATGGGAAAAATAGCAGAGGATCCCTTCACCACTTGCCACCACTACCACATCGTTTTTGACTGCGGGCTACTTTCCTTTCAACCCATCTTCCTTTCCCTGCAGTAATATATCCAATTTTGCAGGGAATTTTTGGGAAGTGCTGTCGAAAGGATATGCTTCGTAGACAGAAAATTCTAAAATAAAATGGCACTTTTCCTGCCTCTCCTGGAATGATACATACACGTAAAAACTGAAACAATTCTTTTTCGCTTTTAGCCTGAATTTCATATCCATGTATGTACACACTTGTTCCAGAAATGGAAAGTCGCCATAAAAAAGTTAAACTCGCACACTATGCTCTCCTGTCGATTCCAATACAGGCGTATTCTTTTCATTTTACCGGTTTCCTTTTCCCTCCCTCACCACTTTGCCTACTGACATACAACTTTCGGGTCCTTTGAGAAAATGGAGTTGTGTTGTTAGACTTTTCTCCCGAGATGACTCAGAGCAGACAAAGAATATCAACTCACTCAGACCCTGTACGTACCTAAACATAACTTTTCTAGCCATCATCTTGTAAAAGTAGCATCAGTACTTGGTTTCAGATTGTGATCATGCTGTTTCATTCCATTATCCCAGATCTGCTGCTGGTCAGTCATAAAGAATGTATAAGTAAGTTACACACTCACATCTCAATAAAAAAGCAATGGAAAATCCAATAAGAATCGAGATTGGAATGCGTATCTTGCAAAGTGGAAGTGATAGTTTTTATTCATTCTCATGTCTGCTGTGAGAGAAAGGCGTGAACAAGTCCCTGTGCTCACAAAAAAGTATTGGGAACAGCTATACCGTAGAAGTGATGATAGGTAGTCTAATACCGTAATCAAAAGGATTCAAGAAAGAGTTTGAAAAGTTTACTGCAGGTTTTTTAAATGAAACTTTCCTTTTCAATTTTCCTCGAAAGGAAACAAGGGACTTTGGTGTAGGTCGATGGAGGTACCCCGTGTTCACAGAAAAATGGCTGTCTATACCCTAGAAAAAGTTCATGCACAATTGATGTTGTATCATCATAATAGAACTCCCGCTGCAAAGTTTTGTACAGAAGAAGAGAGAAATGCTCCACCAGCACAAAATAATAACAAAGTTATCTGAATGTGCCGAGATCTGATGCTGCTGCTGTTGATGACGATGATGGCGGAGTTGAAGAGTTGTCTGTAATTCTCCAACCCATTATTCTCATTCATATGGAACAACAACAATACTGAAAACAAACTTTTTTCATTGTTTCTCTCATCGTGTGTCTAAAAATTTCCGGTTGAGTATATGACAGAACAAGTACTTGTCTTTTCCCTTCGTTTACAGAGCCATAAAAGCTCACAAAATAGTACGTACTACGTACACAAATCCTCTTTTCCCAGCAACGCATCAAGCAAACTACTAGTTTCGTTTCCGTAAAAAGCCTGTCATTCTAACGTGCTTGCATTGCAATATCAAGACAAGTTAAAAACTGGAGAAAAATCTTCTCTTCTTTTGAGCTGAAAAGTTAGGGGAAAACGAGAGAAAGTGCGTGCTATAAGCGCATGTCTTCGACGGGTTGAGCGGCGGCAGCAGAGGAACGCTTTGCAATGCCATTATCCCGTTTTCCCATATAGTCTGGATCGATGTGAAAAACAACACATCTAAAAGATTACGCTGACTTTGTCTGCTGCTGTATATCCCTATTCCAACATTGTTCACGGTGATCCGGATCCGGCTACAGCCTTCTCCTTCCAGCCAGTTCTGCAGAGGATCCCAAGCCAAGCTGTCTTCTTGCATTTCTTCCGTACTCTTTCATTCGAACATTTGCTATCCTTTACTCCATGCAGCAACGTGGACTTGCCTTCCATAAAGCATCCACTAAACTACGTGCTCCCACACCAATTGCAGATGGTAGTGGGAAGAACAGTCATTAAGTATTTTTGTAGTAAGTGTTCATTGTGTGCGTTTATTATGCCCAACTTGGCATTTTCTTGACTTTGCACTTTCCAAGGACAAAAGTGTGTACGCGCTGCCGTGATCCCCAGTATTTTCGCAGTTGTGCCAGGGAACGAAGCAAAAACTTTCTGGGTGTCTGTCCGTCTGTCTCATTAATTCCTACAAGTTGGGTAGTTAAATATTACCTACACCTACAACAGCTACATTGTTCTGCAAAGTCTTGGGAAAGGCTTGCACACAATGCTACAGAGTCAGCACATTTCTTTTGTCATCTCCATAAATGCTATTATTGCATAATCGTGTTAACTCATTTTTCGTGACCATTCAAGTTGCGTGCCTGCGTGTCTGTGACCGTGGTGGTCGTGAGTAGTAGTTGGGTGAACTTTGTTTCAAAACAGTAAAACGTGCACATATATTTTGGTGGGGATGCTATAACAAAAAATTCGTGAATTTTTTAAACCTTCAACTAGAAATTAGGAACCTAAGAATTTATCGATGTCAACAATTTTTTATTCAGAACTTGACTTTCGTGTTGCTGTTCCAACTTGCCTAAGTAAATGTGGTGGAGGTTATCCATGTCATGGGTAATTAATGAAAATGGCATTCAACCAGTTTTCAGTGAACATTATTCATAATTGACTGATTCCTTGGGTATGAATAAGTGGATGAGAAAAACAGAAACTCACTAAATAAAGTAAATTCGATAATATATTATGTATATCCTTTCTAGACAATATAGCTGTTTTGCCTGACATGAAACTTTTTATAGAGTGTGTCAACGTGACATATTATGCAAGGAGACAGCTGAACATTAAAGAGCAAGAGACTACTTGACTGACTGATTTGGGCGAACCTTGCATGTCCATTATCCTTTATCTCGTAACTTTGCTCTACTTTCTTTCTGTCGACAGTAAGACTGCCACAACAGAACATCTCACAGGTAAAGCGTATTTAATTTCATTAATATTTTATATCAAATGTCTACTTATCTTGCACTATAACGCTTTATGTACCATATGGATGGATGCAGCAACCTTGACTTGGTCTTATTCAAAGGAAAATGGGGGAATCCGCGTTATCGTTTTATTCGCATATGCATGAAAAACATTTGCATGAAATGAGATGGAGGGGTGCGGGAGTTGAAAAAGAAATACAAGTATAAAATAGGCTTCATTTTCTTTCCGCGTCTTGTTCACCTCTCTCCTGTATTAAAAACTCCTACCCTCAACCGTAACTCCATTTTTCTCCCTTTTTCCAGTTCACTTATATGCAGCGTCCATGTATTAGGAATATAAACTTCGTGTTCATTCTTCTTGTTGCTTTTTTCTTTGATGTTGTAGATGTAATCCTTTTTGTGGTAATAAAGCCTCGTAAAGGAATTCATTTCTTCGCTGCTTGGTGCACACAAAGAACTTCCCCTGCGTTTGTACTTCCCTTTCCAGAAAACGAACTAGAGTCTTCTTGCACAACAGCGCACATTTGCTATTTATTACCAAAATCACACAACACAAACTGTACATAATATCATGTATATCCAACCTCTAAAGCGTATGTGTTATTCAAAGAAATCCATAAAAAATGAAAGAGTGGCTCACAGACGTTTTCCAAGAAAAACGACCACTGCTGCTGCTTCGGATTCATCATCTTTGTTAAGCTAGTGGTCTATTGTGAAATCTCTTTCAAGCGAAGAACCTATTCCATGTCCATCCATATAAACCAAATAATGCTATCGCACCAAAAACACTTTTTATTTCGAACTCGTCATAAAAAAGTAGGGTCAATCTGAACTGTTCTCCTTCCGCGTTATCCAAGCACATATTATCTTTGATGCTATGTACTCTGACAAAAATAGTGTTAAAGGGGAAAAGGAATTGTGTTGGTTCAACTATTAAAACACAGCGTACATCATAGCTCGCCAGGCCAGATAGGACATGAAGCAATGTATGATGCTATTATGTAACATATTCACGTATACGCCATCATAATGATCATGATTGTGTGAGACGAGAAAATAAGGTGACACGCACTGAGAAGAGAAGCCCTATTTTGTATGGATCCCGTACAACGTCGTGACAGGCAGGTTAGGGTGTATTTTGCTTTCTAGGCAGTTGGTATTGACAGGGGAATATAAGATCAAGTTATAGTTGTCAACTTCCCTTGACTCTTATAGTACTTTACTTTTCCCAAAGAACAGTCATAGATTATCAATTTTTCACCTATAGTGTATGTTAGTGTGTGCAAGTGGCAAAAGTCTATTATAGGCTCATATTATATTTATTCACTCACAACATTCACCATATTAATATCTACCTTGCGACCTATCTGCCTCGCACATATCACGTGTCCTTGTAAGATCCCCCTACGATTTTCACATTATCATCCGCTTCAAGCTGCAAAGAAATAAGTTTATGTTTACCAATGAATCTGACATTTTGAAAAGCAAAGGTAAACGTATACGCGCAAGGGAAAGGAATTATTTTGGTTCACGGAGAAAGCACTTATGGTAGACCTGAACTATAGCTTGTTAACGAGTGCTTGTCACCTGACGCCTATTCATCTGACCTGACCATTCTTGCATATCAGTTTTACTTGTGTATCAAAGTTCTGTGAGGCGTGTCAATTCAGATTCAAGTTAGAGTACGATAATAGACACTTAGAGTTTGTGTAAATAATGATTGCTGATGGTGAAAAGATAAAATAACAGCTTTTCTGTGACCAGCCAAGGGAGCCAAATGTGAGAAGAAGATGAGATTTTCCCACCTGACAGTACAGAAGCCAAATAATAGGAAGGCTCGACATGTCTAGAGTGTCAACCAGCAAAAAATGTTTGCCATTATTCTCATGTTTTCATGCTCATTAATCGTTGCTAGAGCAGGGACAAGACAAAACATATTTAGAGAGACGAAGATGACTAGATACATAGATGCTATGTGATATGGAAAATTTTCGTCAGAACAAGATACACAAGATAAGCTCTATATGCCATAGAGTTGTATGGAAAGCTTGCGTTTCACAGTTAAAGATCATATTACCATCATTACATAGCCTGTCGACTGGTTGGGTGGATATGAGCGTGTACCAACCGACAGGCGATGATAGCTTTCTAATGAAGATACATTGTTGATGATGATGCATGCGAACAAAAAGTGGATTAGCTCTCGAAACGATTCAGCATCAAGAAGTGTATTCATCCATTCAAATGAAGCATTGATGCCGCTTCCATGTTGTTGTCAGTTCTGCGCTCAACACAGTTTTCAACTTTACGGAGATCTGCTGTTTGGAATGAATTTTGACACACAATATAGCATTAATGAATTGAAAATGATAGGTCGATCGATAATATTTTTGGCTTCTCAAATTACATGTCTGGTTATCATCCCTACAAAATAAAATGTAGATAATACTGAGCTTATATTCTCCTATTCTCAACTCTATAGCACTTGAACGTGTTTACAACCCCAAATTGTTCATCAAAATCAAAAGTTGGGGAATTGATCAATAAGGTAATTGTAGAAAAGATAGTGGTAAGATTCCAAACATGCTATCCGCCTTCCTCCTACACAAAGTGAACAAATATGTAGATTCATTTGATTAATGAATAGAAGTAAAAGGAATGTCGTGAGAAACGCAGGCATGCAAGCAAGCACACTTGTAGACCTTTAGCCTCCGCGCTTATGTATCGTGCTTTGATGAAAATGATAAATCAACTTGTTCAACCTACAGCATATTATTCTCTTAAAGCAAACATGTATTCAACCAAATATATTGTACTATTATTATTTTCCTCCTTCAATTCAAGTGACATGGAATGGAGTCAACCGTCGTACTTTTTCTTCCTTTACCAAAATAAATCAATCTTGTCTTCTTTCTACATTTTAAAAATAAAAAACATGACAAATAATTTAGGAAGCAAAAAGCTGTTAAGGAAAGATATGTGAGGATAGACGGCATCCTTTTTTAATCTTAATTTAGGGTGAAACATCAGAGGGCATCTTTCACATCAGTTTCAATTCACTTGCTTCTTGTCGGCCAACAGGAGCAGACACACACAAACAACCAACTCATTCAATGCTAATATAGCTTTTATTCATTTTGTGCACACTCTGAGCAAATGCAATCCATTTTCATTTTTGGACATGGTCGCAGTTGACGGTTACAGTTGCGTCTGTTGTGTAAGTAAAACCGTTGTCTCTAAAACTTGCTAAAAGTCTGCTAAATAAGTAAAAACAAACTGGTAAAGGCATCAGGCTCGTTGTTGTGTAATTTAGTGTGTCACAGAAAAATAAGTGTAGAGAGGAAGAAAATAAAATGGCAACAGTATTACAAACAGCTCGGTCCATATAACTTGCAAAAGTCAATTGGAATCACACACACACTACGGGAAATAACCGGATGGAGTAAGCGGGAAACAACCCAAAAGTCGCTGTTTTGTATCGCTTTTATTCTACACACTGTGTTGCAGACAAAGTGTATGGAGAGCTCTTTAATCTCCACATTTCTTTTTTTCCTATTTATATCCATACTCACATTTGCACACACTGAGAAAGAGATATATCTCAACTGTTCTTTTGAGA
Organism: Entomobrya proxima; assembly: GCA_029691765.1. Lineage (NCBI taxonomy): Eukaryota > Metazoa > Arthropoda > Collembola > Entomobryomorpha > Entomobryidae > Entomobrya > Entomobrya proxima. The sequence goes on from CM056168.1 coordinate 3,916,007, forward strand.
AAAATTGACTTTTTTGTATCAAGTGCTCCAGAGAGTAGGAAGAATAGTAGCATCAGGAGTAATAACTCTTCTTATCTAGCTTGCACGTTATTCCTTAGCTAGCGACTGTTCCCATTTATTTATATCGTAAAAGAGCAAAAGCTGCTGCAAAGCATTATAATAACATGCCATATAAAAATGTATGCGGGCATTTTCCTCTCTGTAATATTATCATCATGATAATGTGTGTGCCTCTTTGTGCTACAAAAAACTTTTGCAAGTACAACTACAACAGTACAAGTGCGTATGTAGTCAGTGCCTCTAAAGAAGGAATGATCTATCCATAAAAGCTAAATGATTTTTCCAAAGCGGTGGTGGGTAGGATGAAGCTAAAGTTGAGCCGGAATTGGTTTTCCTAAAAGAGAAAATGCGGATACTTTAGAGTGGTGTAGAGCGACTTTGTAATAGCCGATTGGATATAGTCTGGTATAAATTGGAGAAGGAAGGAAGTGAGGACTTTTGCAAAAGAGATTGCTTTGCAGCTTAGAACAAGAATATTATCTGGTCTGACTGAACCTTTGACGGTGCTAGTAGTGGTACTTGCTAGTCTACATTGAGATAATGGTTTTTGCAAAAAAATGAGCTTGCTTGGATTCTGGATCATGGAGAAACTCGTCAGAGATAAAACTCTGCAATACGTACTTGGATTTTGCTTTGGTGTTTATACAAGCTTTTAAGCGAAAGTCATAGTCATAACTAACCACACGTTTTGAGTTGATACATGTGTGCATGTGTACATGTTTTCAAGTTAGGCGAGAAGACGATGCGAATACAACGACGATGATGATGATAATGACGGCTCTTCTCTACTGTGTAGTGAACTGTGCTAGTGAAGAGAAATGACGGTAGAATTTTTCAAACTGTTCGGCTCATCCGGAATCCATTAATTTTAATCTTGTTTTCCCACGATGCCTATATCTATAGACGTGTATGGTTCTTTCACGAAAGAAAAATACTTTCTTTTTTCCTAAGAAAAAAGACCAAACACCAGCGCTACTGATCAAAGAGACGGTCTGACGGGCGACGTTCAGGAAATGTAAGTCATACGGTGAAACTGAAACTACTAGTTAACGCAATTACCTTCTATCTCTCGTGTAATTTCTCTGAAATCTGCTTCATTTTCATCTACACGCCACCAGTCACTCTTCCTTTTCATTAAAATCTTCCTAGTAAATTTTAGAAAGAAACTCAAAAGACATACATGAGGTAATCCTCAGCACAAGTCGAAGTCGAGGTATTGTTCTTAGGAACCGGTAACAAGATTTAAATCCTGAAATAATAATGGAGGAATTCAGGTAAATGTCCTGAGACTTGGGAATGAGACGGATCACTGTTATTCGTGCCCGGGAAAGGAGAAGGAATTACTGGGCTGTGGAAAAACAAATGAGGATTTAAAGCTTAAAATGTTCATTTGATGGCAAAGATGATGATGATCATGATCACGTCGGACTAGAAAGCACGCAAGTCTTTTAATCTTGTACAAATATTTTTATAGGATTATTTCGTTCCAGTACGGCGGTTAAACAGAAAGTGTGTGCTCCTTCTACTTTTCTTGCCAAGCCAAAGGAACGTGCACACACCTATGTTTTCGATTTCTTCCGATTATAATAATAAGATAAACTTTTTAGAAAGGATGGCGGAAATTCCTTGCGGAGTCTTTAAACAAATGGGCATATAGGTACACCAAATTGGACCTTTTCCACTTTAATGAAATGGCAAGTATCTTTGCGTATAAATTGTGATAAATAAGATATGCCCAACTTTATATGGGATTCTTCCAATTCGGGTTGGTTCCACATATTTTACTCCTTTTCGTTGGATTATGTTGTTGTTGCCATCTGGGAAAAATTAAATTACCCATCTTGGGGTCGACTCTTTTCTTGTACGTCAACTTTTCAAACAGAATGGTTTAGTTTTTTGAGGGTAATGGTTCCACACACGTCGATACGCTACAGTTACCTTTATAACTTTGTTAGCATGAAACGAAAGAATAAACTACTAGCACGTAAATGGTATACCGTAGATTTTGCTAATGCAATCATGTCATTCTGCCTTATCTACTAGTGAACAGTGTGTGCTGCTGGTGGGCGCATGATGATGATTAGAGCAGCGGGTGCTGATCACTTTTGCATCACTTTTGCATACGGGTGTTGCTGCTGATGAAGCCATATCACTTGCACAGAAAAATGTAATAATCCCAATTCTGTGCCTAAATACAGGAAACGAAAATTCCTTACATTCATCAGCAAAAGCACCATCTTTGCAAAAAGACTTTATAGTTTGGGAAATTGAATACCATGTTCAGCTGGTGCGGTGGGAGTTAATCTGCATAACAGTATAGCGTAATACCATAATAACATACCAAGCGATACCACACCACCACTACCGCCATCATACTGACATGAGTTTTTTAGTGATATTATGAGTTTTTATGTCATCATCCACATGTTTCATGTCGCTGCGTTGGACAAGATTCTAGGGCTGCAAAAGTAATGGCACTCCAAGTGTTGCTAAAACTGAGACGATGCGGGCATATATGGAGAAAGCGTTTTATGCAAATGTGTAATGTGCACTACTTTTAATACTCACTCATGCCGTTCCCTTCTCTTGCTTCATGAATGACTGCCGTAATTCGTGGAAAGTAAAATAGCACAACATGAAGCACACAACATGTTATTGCTTTTCCGACGAGTTATTGCGGTTCTTTACAATACGACATGTAAATGCGGTAGTAGTGTTGGGAATATTATCCGGATATAAGAAAATTTCTTATATTATCCATATATTATCCATATATTATCCATATATTATATAATATATGAGAGCATAAGATAATATATGATATAATAATTTTAACACTGGATAATATATGAATATATAATCTTATATAATATTATAATCTTATATGGCCGTATAAATCTTGCGACGAAATTCAAAATGCAAGACGTCGTAATACATTTATTGTGAGAGAGATTTCTCGTTAATATCGGCGGTTGTGCGCGGCTGAGAGCGCTTGACTTGTGATTTCTTGTGTCTGATGGACTTCTGTGATCTCAATATGATTTGACAGACTCAACCCTGGACTCGCTCTTGAAAGTTTGACAGAATAATAATTTGTGGTGCTGTTCGAATTCGAAACCTATTAGTCTTGATATACACCAGTTTTTTCAGTTAGTATTTAAAAATTAAAATCGTAGTAAAAGACGCTAAAATACAGGGGGAAACTACGTATAGTTTATCCCAGTTTTTGCTACACGAACATCCTTTGACATGGATGCGCCTTCACCTTCAGCACCTTCATCCAATATGGAAGGAATATTAAGCATGATATATCCCGATATATTATTAAAATAATTATTTAAATAAAAGTGACAAAGGTTTTATAACAAAAAAAATTCATTTATTTGCATCAGTACTCAGAAAATGTAATATCGGGATCACCAAATCCATCAAGCCAATTTGCAATGGGAATAGACAATTTAGGAGTCTTCTTTTTAGCTATTCCACAATGACATGATTCCCAATTTTGGAGCCGCCTTTTCCGCCTGACGAAACTCATCAAACCTTTCACAGTGATAGTGGGTCATTCCGTTTTCTTTAAACCGCAGCATTCTTCGATAACATATCATGGTGAGTCGGGCATCACGTAACGACGAATGTGCACCGTCCTGTGGATTGGACCCTACAAAGTGTAAAGCCAGCTGACTCAACTTCATTGGATCATCCGATTTGTCTCTGAAAAAATCTTGCAATTCCAGCAGTTTTACTCCTTTCGGCAGTTCAATCCTTTTTTTAAATCCCAAGCTTATGAAATCATCTTTTAGTTTTGCTCCTACTATCGTCTTTCCTTTTATTACCATTTCTAATGTAGATTTCATCTAAACCAATACACAGCGTTATCATTAGAATTTCACGTCTATGTTCAAAAACAGGTAAGTAGTAATAAATTAACTTACAAGCTCCTCCGGAATTCCCATCTCCAACTTTGCCTGCGTCAGTCCAGTGTGCACCGTATTAAGGCGGCATACATCCCTTTTTTGTCGCATAATATGAGCCCAGAACACCAGACGTCCGTTCTTGTCCACTAATGCTATATCCCCTGACACAGGTTGGAGCAAAGTATTGATAACTTTTTCAGTGTCCAGAACATCTGCTGCCGCAGCCAAATCCATCCTTACAATCAACGGAACCTGGAATAATAAATGAAACATTATACACTCACGTTACGTAGCAGTAGTTACCAAAACAAGTCACCTTTGTCACTGGTGCAGGTAGATTTAACCCTGGGCTTCTTGACAGCCCGGGGTCAACCATGCTTGGGTGCCCACTCCTGTCCACTTCCGTCGCAGTTGCAACTGGAGTTCCCTTTTTGCTGCGCCGCTCTTCACTTATTATCAAGGTTTTTAGCTTGACAATTTGTGGTTTGGACAGTTTTCCCTTTTTCATTAGTTCCAAGCAAAGAATTTCAAAGTTGTCGGGAGATAACTCATCAGCCTGTTCTAGAATCCTTGCCTAGATAAATTGCGTTTAAAAAATTAGTGGAGTATTAAGTATGATACATCCCACTATATTGCTGTTTAGAAAATGAATAAAAACCTTTAAAGAACTTACCACTTCCATAGGCACATCATACAACTTGCGACCTGGAATCGGAGGATACTGTTTGAAACACGTATCGGAACGTTGCTCCACCTTATTTTTACTTGACAGACTCATTTCAGAGCGAATATTACTTACTGAACAGCTCTAACAAATTACCAAACTAGTAAAGCTGGGGAATAATTAAAAATAATGACTTTTCCTTTTCGGCTGACTTGTGTTGGAATGATTTTTCACACAGAAAGAAACAGAAAATTTTGAATACCGCATCTTCTAATGTTTCGTTTTACCCCACAGCTCAATGCAGTGAGTGGATATGATTTTTTCTTATATTATCCATATATTTCTTATATAATATTATATATAATATATGGTTTCATAATTCATATAATATAATATATGATATAATATAATAATTTGCTGGATAATATTAAGGTAAGAAAATTTGGATAATATAATATAATTTCCCAACTGTATGGTAGAAACCCACATCATCAGGCAAAATTTCATTAATCTCTGGTTTTGCAGCCAGACCAAAATCGTGCAGGCAGAGAGATTCACAAAAGTAGACTAAAATATTTGTTTAATGACTTTTCTGTACTAGCTCGTACAAGTTATCTGTACTATTTTACTACTACGTAATTTAAATTCATAAAACAAAGCTCATGTTCTTTTAAAAAAAGTTTTACAACACGAACAACGAGAAAACTTTGGAGAGAATACTAAAAAATATCAACATATAATATACCTAAGTAATACATATGCCTAAGTAAGTAAAACTACCTGAAAAATTTCTGCACTTGAATAAACTCCTGATCAGTAGTGATCCCTAAAATAATTAGCGTTTTTGATAATATGTATCACGAGAACTACTGAAGAAAAAGCACTATAATGCTAACATTATTCAAGCTATATAGCATTTAGCAAGCAATTAATTTTAGAAGCATTACTTGAAGTAAATAACTCATTTTGCGAAAACTAATTTTTAATGTTTGCCTTTCAAAATAATTCATGATTCGAGCTAATTGCATATTATGAGAGCTCAGATGTCAGAACACAAGAAATCCAGTTGTACTTTGTTTGATTTAATGTGCTAACGAAAGCTGAAACTTATCTTCTTAGATTTAGCCAGTTTTATTCATATTTTTATTAGCTGTTTGCTTTACATTGTTTTTTTATATTTTCACACCGAGATTGCTTTACACAAGTGATATACGGCAATAAGGGGTCTTAAACAAATTGTTACTTTTATTTTTATCATTATCTTGTCCTGCTTCCATGATTTACATAAAAGCGCTCCATAAACCATAATAATGATGTGTGTTTATGATAAGATATTTGCGCACTTGTAGTAGCTACTCTCATACTAAAACCCAGACTTTGCTTACACTTCATAAATTTTCTTTCCTCATCATATTAAGATCTTTATCAGACGAAAAGAGTGAAAAACGCAAGGAAAAGTTAATGCAAAGCATTTTTGGCACGCCATACAAAAACTTCCCGAAAAGCATGTACATAAACTTAAAGCAGTTAATGTGCTATGCAAGCGTAAGCAGAAAGCACTTTCAGCTTTTCAGATAAGTTTACGCAGACTTGCAGCTACCGGAACGAAGGAGACAGTAAAACATGACTGCTTAAATAATTGAGAAAAGAGCTAGAAAACTCTGTACAACTAGCAAGTATTTTGTCCATTCGTCCAAAATACGCACTTTTCACAAGAAAGGTTCAAAGATCAACAGAAGGCAGAGCTATTTTTACAGTGTGAGGCAGAAAGGTGCTCCTTCATCTTTTTACTACGTAATAATGAGCATTGCAAATAAACATGAACATGTCACTCGTCAACGAGTGAGATGTAGAAAAATTCCTCTGTAAAATTCCACCACCTACACTCGTGTCGCGCTATATACCGAGTACCCGCATTTTGTTCACAAAAAAAGGAATCTTCGTATTTTTTGTCACTAATGAGCAGTCGTGCGTGCTGCGGGTTATAATCATGTAAATGAGAAGGAGGAGGTGAGGGTAGTGGATGAGGAGGAAGTTAAAGGATGCTGATAGCAGCAGATTTTATTACATGCCCGAGTTTTTTTCCTGTCATGATATATATCAAGCTGTAGAGCCACTAGACTAGCACCAGCGTTATTAAAAGCAGAAACCAAGACTTTGTATTTTTAGTGCTTCATGAAATGTTAATTAAGAAGTACTCGCGCTCTCACCATCATCGTCATTCTCATCACTTGTGCTGCTGCTCTGGTTCTCTGCTATCAAGTTCATCTTGCTTTGATGATCACATCACACTCCAAGACACAACAAAGGCCTTATAACGTAGTACAAACACAACGGCAACGCGTTTCCAGAATGAAAAATGCACTGATTTTCAAAGAGAGTATACAAGTAAATAAAAATGACGTAAAAATCCTTTGCTTCTCTTGGTCTAGTGTGTTTGCCGCTGCTAATTCCAGCGGACTGGCAAAGATACACACGCATATTATTTACATGTAATTGTCAGGCGCTCTCTTGCTCTCTCCACTTTTCTGATTTTGATTACGTTTTATAATAAAACTAAAAAATATTCCTTCTTTTGTAGTATTTAAACAGGTAAAAGGATAAGTGGTGCGAGGGAGGCAGACAGAGAGACAGAGAAAACGCAGAAATGTAAACGTAGTAAATCTTTTATGTATTTATCAAAATCATGACAAGGGTAAACAAAGAGTTAAGCCAAGTTAAACAGAGGTAATCAAAGAAGCTCTATGCTCTCTCCGACTTGCTCTCTCTTTCCATAATTATTTCTGTCCTTCTCTACAAAGCTGTTGTTGTTAGACTTGGACTTCAAGTTGTTGTGCGAAAGAGAAGGAAAGCAACTCAAACAATGGCCTATTCTCTTTGTTTCGGGTTCACTGAACTGACTTTGTCTTCTTCTAGTACACGATGTGCTGCTGCTAAGCCTCTATATGGCATTGTGATTCGTTCATTCGTTGTGTATAGATGCTTTAATTTAGTGTGATTCTCAGAGTGAAAGAGTCATTGTTCCTGACGAGGAGCAGGACTGGAGAAATGATATGTCTTACTGTTGGAGAATGGTAATGATAAAATGATACCTTAACTTGGAAACAAGAGACTTTTCCAAAGCACAATGACAAGAAGCGAGAGACAAACAAAAGAAAATGAACGTGAGTACAGACAGAGTTGCCTTTCTTTTTAGCTAATCTGCTTCATCGCTCCAAGTAAGATGGAGAAAAGACAGGAAAACCCAATGGTAAAAAACCGTATTTGATGTATCATACATCGTTCATGAGAATAGCACAGTGCCCATCTTGGGATCTTGGATGTAGCAAAACGCCAACATGCTCCAATTCCAATTCTTAGAATTCTTACAATGTCAAAGGCAGTCATTGTGCGCAACTTTGTACTCACGAAGGGAGTTATTAGAAGCAACAGTGGTGGCAGTCATAATAATAACAGTTCGTTTTACATTATGAATGTTTTTTTTCTCTTGAGTAGATCTTATTTCTCTACAATAAGTTTAGAAAAAAGATGTACAATATTATTTGCTTTAATGTGAAAGTACAAGGAAGATGAGGGTAAAACCCAAACTATTTTCATACTGATTCCATGCACCTCTTGGGGTTAGGCAGTGAGCGGTACGTTTCTCATTTGAGCCGGGTGTGCTGTGTAATGTGTGTATATTTTTATGAAAAATGTGCTCCCACACACCAAACTTTCTCCATTGCACTCCAGGCCTGCTGACTTTTTCTCTTCTGGTTTTACTAGCTTTAGCCACGCAGTCACTGTAATGTGCCTGGTAATATCCCAGCTAACAAGGACACATCATCATCATCATCCGGTTTAGCGTTGTGGACTTTTCTCTATTTCTTGTAGGAGTTTCGTAGTAAATTTTATGAGAAAAAGCAGCATCTAATATAATCTAATATCTAAGTATACTTATAATCCTAAAGAGTACATTATGTTTTTCATAAAAAGAAAAAAGTTTTTCCCTCTCTTTCTCTTTCACTCTGGTTTTCTCTGCAAAATGTTTTGAGAGGAACATGGATTACTTTAGTTGGGAAGTGTGTGTAGTTTTTAGCGCAAAAAATGTTGCTCGCAATTTCTCCAATTTTCTCAGACTCATGCATTATGCAGCATGTCCTAAACAACTTTAATGGTTTCATCATCCTGTCTGCCTGCTGACAGACTAAATCAAATGGAGAAACTGCAAAGTAGGAGAGGGGCAAAGAAAGGAAGAGGTGGTGAAGGAAAAGAAGAGGAAGAAAGGATTCAGGATAAATTTAAGAAGACGCTTTCTCCTTTCATCCGTAATAATCCACATTTTAATGCTTATACGCTTTTGTGCAGGCTCGCGCACTCGACGTGTTAGATTCATTCATTTCTCATTCATGTATACCATGCATATTGATGGACACCTGAGACATGAGGGAAAAGAGCGAGTAATAATATTACATAATAAAGTATATATAATATCGGGCACATCACTTTTTTGCCTATACCGTAAGGAAAAACGCGAAATGAACTGGAATATAAAGTACATGAAAGACTGCTGAGAAAATGAAAGGATGTTGGTGGTGATGGGCGTGGAGGAATACTGGTTACCAAATCATTTTGTATTCAATTTACCATCCACTCCACTCCCTGTCAACAAATCCATTGTAGCAAAATGCTCTTGAGCTTATTGCACTTGTACAAGCTCTGCTCGCACACAAATAGGAGAAAGCGCGTTAAAATCTTAACGAAAAGGAGGAAATCTTCATAGTCACCACCTTACTACCATTTTACGCTAAATTATTATCGCACTCTGGTCCCATTCACTTTGCCTGTCTTTTGTTCATTTGTACTTTCTCTGCTTTTGAGTGTGATTAAAATTACAAGAAAAATCCATTTAACTTTTTTGTTAGAGAACACATTTTTCTCTAACGAACTTGTGTACTCATTTGCACATTCACTAATTGTTATGGTCGTGTGGAGTCTACGGTACGACCATACAAAAAGGTATAGCTGTACTTTAAGTTTATACTATTTTACATATATAACTCAGAGCTAAACTTTCTCTTCGTTCTGAGAACCACCTTATACTTGCAAGCTATGCCATTAGCGCAAGAAGAAATAGTTGTAATGGGCAAGGAAACGGCCACATTTGCGAGATTGCAGAGAAGGTGCAGGAAAGGAAAGGGTTTGCCGAGAAAATTGTCGCGTGAACAATATTGCTTCTTGCTTATTTAACTTTGCAAGAAAACGATGACAATTAGTTCTAGCATTTTGTCCTCTAGCCCATTCTCTTTAACAGAGGTGGCGGTTAAGTTTCCAACCAGAGAAATCACAGTAATATCAGAAAAGTGCCTACAGACACAGAAAAAATGTGCGTGCTTCTTGCTATTCTTTTCGTCTTTTGGGTTGGTGCTGACTGTAATAATCCTTTATGTTCCTTTCACTCTCACTTTCACTCTTGCCAGCAATGAGAAACCAAGGTTGTGCGTGAGCACAATTCAGTACACATTCAGAACAGCTTCCGCTTTCTTGCTTTCTCGCCCTGTCTCCTTGAATTGTGTCTACAGTTCACGTGTCGTGTTGTGGGCTACTCCTTTTGCCATGCATATTCATTCTCACGATTTTGTAGTTGGCGTACCTTGAATTGCTCACATTTAAAGTTATCGTGTTAACCAAAGTGAAAAGGGAATTGTAGAAAGAAAACCAAACAAAGGTAAAGGAACGAAAAATGTTGTCTTTTGCTGGGCATTTCCCTTTCTGTGTACTTTCACTTAGCATTTGCAGACCTGCTTCGTCTTAAGAAGGAGGCTTTTCATTACATTAAGATGACGTAAGATCTAACATGAAAGTTTTTCTCTGCTGCAAGGTTTGCGTGTCTGATAACTTCTAACATGCCTATCTCCAATGGAACGAACCTCCGTATATTCCAGAACTTTGAAACTCACTAGTTTTTGGTGGAGCCGATAGCGATGTTATGCTTGAATGATAGTAAGAAGTTTGGACTTTGGAGTTTGGCGTACCATGTCACATCCAACCGTACCCGCGCCTAAAATATACGAATACACATACTTTACGTTTTTGTTTTTGCCCTTCATCTTCATTTTATATCGTTTCTGTATATCCATTCTATAAGTCTACATTGTATAATGGGTATTTCTTTGGATGAACGCAATCATCAATAAATAATTCCTTTTAAGAAAATTCCTTCAAATGTATACGCTTCTAAAAAGTTTGTGATTTGGATTTTACAATGAAAGAAATTGAAATCAAACGGAAAACTTTTGAACGCTGCTGCTTTCATTTGCTCATCTGGTAAATTCATAACAATAAAAAACGAAAATGTTCTGCCACACATTCCCTTTTCGTCTTTTTCCAAATCCTATTATAAGATACTTTTTTATGTATTTTTCCCTTTTCTTCTGCTAAAAGAAAAGAGGAAAGAATGAAAGCCAACAAAACAGAGAAAAGGAAGAAATGCTTTTCATAAAAAACTTCCCTACCGGCAAAAAAGTGCAGTGGTGATGGCAAAAGAAAAATATCGAAAAATAGAAACATAATACCCATAAGTACTCTTATAATACAAAAATTGTGGAAAAAGGAAGGAAGGAAACTGTCGACTGTTTTGGTTGAACCTCCTTATCTGGCTATGCCAAGTAGACAAAATAAAATGCTGCCTCTTTTCGCCGAGAAAGTTGTTGAAACTCGAAAGGAGTGTGAGTGCAGCAGGAGCAGCAAAACAACTTGGCAGTTTTGTTATGATGTCTTTATATGTTTTTCTTGCAGAACAAGTAGACGAGTGTGCCTTGGAGCAGAATTATCCAACAGACGAGCAGACTTTTGTCTGAAGAGAAGAGAAAAGTAAGGGCAAAAACGCGAGAGCTTTTCTCGCTAAAACAGTTCATCGCTCTTGAAAGTCTTCTTTGAAAGCATTTTTGTAGAAATAAAGCAGAGTACACGCAGTGTCATAAACATTGGTAGCGTTGCGTGAAATGCGAGAAGAAAAAGAAAAGTGCAAGGCCTTTCATGAAAGAGGCAGCTCCAATATGGCACGCGCTTTTTTATGATTATGATCATCTTCAGTAAAATATCGTGTATTGTAAAATAAAATGAATTTGGATACGTACGCGGTCATGGCATATACACCACTCTGCGATCCCTTTCAGCTTAAAGCTATAGTATTGCTTTTATTGTTCACTTTTATTTGTATTTTTCGTTGTTTGCAATCTCATTTTTGCTACGTGGGCTATTTCGTTATTTTTGTAGTTGGCTATACTGCGAGAGAGCCATCCACGTATCCAGATTAGAGGGCATTTCAATTTTCACCAAGTTGCTTGTGCAAGAAGTTGTAACATTATCCAGCGCGTCAACAACTTCTTGGGCGGTTAATTTTTAGAGCTAAAACAAAGTGAAAGTGTGAAAAAATCTTGCAATGCTTGCCAACTTTTTTGGGCCGTTATCGAGAAAGGAAGCAAATAAAATATGTATGAAAATGGGTAATATAACACGGGGCATGATATGTGTTCAGAGACAGATCTAATGCATTGTAAAATGCTTGATATTTCCTTTTTGGAGAAAAATGTAATCATAAGACCAAATATTCACAATGAAATACATACATACAATGTTCATATTAATAGCCATACATAATACTCATCTAGTCTCTTGTCTAAAATCTCATCTCTGTTTGTGTTGTCCATGGGACTGAAAGTTGTGGAGCCAGTAGAGACGTTCCAATATTCATAAATCAATTTTCCGGAAGCTTCCCGTTGAACTGAAATTTTTGAACACGTGTGTGTTCCAAACTGAAATTTAAAACCTGTGCACGGACCCTGGTACCGCAACGCTGACTACATCACACCATTCCTGGTGATAGTCATGATAATGGTGTGTGTAAGATGTGCGTGAGATGGTGCACGCAACCACACCCGCATTCCACAATTCCATTCCATCGACCATAATGGGTTTCGAATTCTTTTGCCGTCTGTGGCATTAGATTGCGATTGAAGTGGCGAAAGAAGTTGGACTAAAATATATAGCTTTTGCCATGTAGTTTACTGCAAGAACAATGACTGTAAAAGACTTATCCACATATGCACCAAGAAGGGAACCCATACAGATTTTTATACATTTTTAGCAATTGTGTGTAGTATGTATTCCGTATTGAGCATATAGAAAAATATGTAGTGCGTGAAAAAGGGAAACTGTGATCTGCTGTTGAAATCGGCCGTTCCAGTGCTGCTGCATGATGGCTATACCACGCTGCCTTGATTTTTATCGGGAAAAGAGAAAAATGATACAGCTTACTCCACACACTCTTTTTCATCTTGTCTAACGCCACCCGCGTATAGCTAGCAGCAGGAGCAAACTTGCAATATTCCTTTTATTTTAGCTTAACTACTCAACCAATCCCATTTACGACCGCACATTTTTTTCGTTCAAAATTCCAATCATGCACACAGCGCAAAAGTCTTCTTCCTTTTATACCCGTTTTGCATTGTTTAACTTTTCAGAAAAAACCTTTTTAACTCCACCACCAACCAACTAACACAGCGGTGTCGTAAATAAGTAGGGCGGAAATTGAAAGTAATACGTATTCGCTACTATTTTCCCTATTATTACGTTCTTCCTCCAGAGTACAATCGTTTGAATATACGAACTTTAGCATGATGGCTACTGCCGCTCGTTTATCTCTGTGCTCACTTTATATGCCTGCTCATGAAGGAGAAAGAATGGGCTCACAATTGTAATTTTTTCTACTTTTCTAAAATTCCAATTTGAGGATATGTTTCCAAATGAAAATACTTTCACTACTGTTTCCATTTCTCTTGCTAACAACAGTTCAAGACGGATAAATGCGTAACAAATGGAATGTACGGGCATGATTTGTGCGGTTATATCGGCACGCGTGCATGCTAGAGCTGTGAAGCTGGAAAGGAAATAAATTGTTGCTCGGTTGATAAACGAAAGCGAATGTGATTTAAAGTTAAAAATGAGAGGGTTGCATACAACAAAGATAAAAGAAAGCAACGAATGTTTTCACTATAAAACTTCAAAGTGCTTATTGCACCATTGCTTTTGTCACAAGGCAATTTTAGTAGTTTTTTGTTTAAACCGACGACACGACTATTACTGTTACAGTCAGTTCAACTTTTAGTGCAGAGGTAATTTGCAGTGCACAAACATAAAATAGAAAATGAATGGTGAGTGGGGGAGGGTTTACCTAGACAGCAGATTGTTCATTTTGAGATTTGTCTGGAAACTGTCTCTGTTCTCCGCCAGTTCTCTATCCAAAAAGTTTGCAGTGTAGGGAAAATGATTACCTTGTCCATCCATAAAATGCGTACAAGATCGCATGTTCGATGTAGGCGGTCTTTGGCGTCAAATTCATGTGTGTACATGTACATGGTCAAGTAATGGTAATTTAGGGGTTTACAACACCATACCGCTATTATCCTGGCCACCGTAATAATTTTATCATTTGAGTTGTTTTACAAAGCAAGATGAATACTTGGACATGTGGTATTTATGGGAGAAAAAATGAAGGAAACATGACATTTATGGCTATTCAAGACAACATAATTATATATCATTTTGTTAATCAAGCCAAAGTTCAGGCAACCAGGCCCAACATGAACAGAAACAGTCAAGAGAAAAACGCGACTCTTTTGCTAGTTAAAAGTAAATTGGACTGGGCGTGGTGCCCCTTTATATTGCTTTATAAAAGTATATAATGTTGTAATTTTAATATTTTTGCTGCACTGCAGTACAAGTAATGGCGAGAAATTAACGAAAATAATAAAAATGGGAATCATTATACGATCAACCTTAACCTAAACATCACATGCCAAGTCATAAAAGACACCATGGTCGACGGTCTACCGCATTTACCGCAACTATCCCCACGATCTGGACACTACGCAAAAAAAGTTGGTGATTATTTTATTTTTCTCGTAAGAGGATTAGTCCATTTTGTAGTAAAGAGTGAAAACTTGTCTGGAGACTTCAAGTCACCACCGTACCACATCCATGCAAGCTTTCTGTTTAACGATAGCTGTGCAATGTACACAAAACCTTTTTGCTTGCTATGATAGCTCTCTAGCTATTACTTAACGATGATGATACCATGCACCACTAAAAGGATCGTCTACCCAGTTTGTTGTCTCTGTTTCTTTTTGATGATATCAGTTTCATTTTCTTTCTTTGTATGCTGACATGGTTAGTTTTATCTCCATCCATTGGAATCAATTCCATGAAAGCCGCCGCACCGTTTTTGCTCGTGGACCAAAAAGCCTGCTCAAGACTCACGAGTCACGGCTCTAATCTTTTTACTTGTTGTGACGATGATCGCACCGCACACGATGCTACTACTACTTGTTTAGTCGAAGAAGGAATCGAAGAGTCAAGGAAGCAGAAAAATGTTTGTTCTGCTCTTGTCCTCTTCTTCCTTTTTATGTTCGTCGAGCTTGGCTACTACTTTCAAGACTTGCTGAAAAAATGCGTGCCCGGCATGTCCTACCACATAGCTATAGTTATAGCGAAAGCTACTTTTTCTTTGCTTATTTTTATCTCTGCCAAACTTTAATCTGCGCAACAAACTCAATTGCACAAGAATCTATTTGCTTACTACAAGGAAACTATACCTAATCACAACAAACTTTCTATAGACATGGAGCTTGGGTGGCACAAACAAACATCAGCAAAAAATACGAGAAAAAAATTGTCCGTGAAAGTAATATATAAAGTATAGACAGAGAAACGAAACAAAAACCTCGTTTTTAAAGATGAACAAATCTTGTTTTGTTCTCTAGGATTATAGTTATATATGGAAATGAATGTTTCTGCACACCAACAACTTTTGTTTGGGTTATTTTTTGGTAAAAATAACAAAAAGTCGTGAGTCATCCAACACAATGTCACGGTCGTTCTGTGAAAAGTGAAAGGACCCGGTCGGTTAAATATAAGAGCAATTTCATATTGCAGTAGTGTTATTATTATTACACTCCACTTCGTTAGCCATGCTGCACAAAAACAGCACAGCATAATGTCGGAATGGAGCAACAAAATGATATAAAAATATTTCATTATGATAAGGGATGATCATCAGAATGATGGTGCTAGCGTACAACTGGCGAGAAAAGGAAAGAAAAAGAGAGAGCTAGTTGTAGCGGAGGCATATGTTTCCATTATGCACCACATTATCCAGAAAGGAAGCGAGTAATGGAACAAAGAAAGTTATTATGTCATGTTTCCCCTGCCTTTCTGACGTGTATGCAGGCAAGCTAAATAAGGATACACCTCACCACTCTTATTAAAACAAAAACTCAGCCATGCTCATTTCATTTTACTTTCACTATATGCATCAGCGGGATGTATAATAGGGAAATTCCAATAAAAGACGTGCTTATCGAATTTTGAGTGGTCCGTGCACAAAAGCTTGTATAATATTCAGATGCAGCAAAAATAATAATGGAAATAATGTGACTCTGAAAAACAAAAGAGAAACGCAGCAGAGAGGACAATTTTAGGGAGAAACCAAAAATAGTAGCTTACTGTAGTAATGGCTAGGTAGACATATAGGCGCGCATTAAGTGCATTATTGTGTGCAGTTGATCCCACGCTGTGTTTCGTGCATCTTCTCCGTGTCGTGTTCGTGTCCTCTTTCCACTGGGTTATGTTTATGCACTTTGAATAAGAACTTTTTCTGCTTTCCCCATTTCATTTTCGTGAGGTTGCTCTGCTTCTCACAAGAAGTGTGATGGTGGTGAAGATGCACTTTCCAGCCACGGTCGCCGAACGCCAACTTTTCCACGACTATGCAAGGAAATTATGGCTTTCCAATGGAAACTTGCAAGTTTACGACAAGAAAGAGACAGTTTATGGTGCACCGGGAGAGAAAATTTTCCGTATTGATTTCATCGCGTGTAACTACTTTGGTTGGGTTTCAAGAGGGTATTACATTACATTACTGTTATTATTGTGGAACGTGAAACAAATGGATGTAAACTGTCTGCTCCTGAAGTTTATTACCAACGGCGGCATGACATAGGTCTAACGTTTTGGTTTGCTAAAGGAGAAAGCAGTCAAAAGATATGATGATATGGATTGGCATGCTACCTCTGGATATTATTGCTCCTAGCTCCCGTAGTCATTCCATTATTGCTTGTACAGCAAACCACTTTTCGATACAGAGAAAATCCTGCCCATAACTTTCATCTGTTTTTAACCGACTACATGCACTTCCGCTTTCATTTTCAAAGGAAATAAAAACGTATTTTATAAGAGACAAGTTCATTTGATACAACGCCGGTGGAAATGAAGTACAACTTTTTACCTATGCATTTCCATTTTTATACTTTTCTTGCTGTGCTCCAGTATTTTTAAACTTTAGTCATAGCTGTGTATTTGATTTATGATACTAGCTTTATCAACGGAACATCCGGAATCCGGAAACAAATCAAAGAAGCTGTGGGTTATGCTACATTCTGCATTGAACAAAATAGCACAGCATTCCGGTTTGATTATCCATACGTGCTTTCTCACGGTATACTCAATAAAATAAATATGTAATTGAACTAACAAATAAGATAAAAGGTTCAAGTTAGAATTCGAAATGAATTATTCAATGTAGTGTGCTAAAAACTCGTTGCATCCAATTGTTCGTTTCTGCAAGGTCTTTCCTTAATACAACAATCCAAGTAATTTAAAATGTGTTCAGAACAAAAAAAAAGTTATGAAAGGAAATGATGATCTAGAAAAAATCCAAGCAAGGGAGAATCGTACTTTTGCATCATATCGGCTTATAGAACTTTCTTTTCTGATCTAACTAAGATGTGCCTATGCTTATGCTGATGTGCAATAAACTTTCGTTTCAAGGTTTTGTTGCTACATAAGTATTTTCTTTTTGCCGACGTTGCATTGTTTTCATTTCATCATTCTCTCATCTTTAGAATTATCGCTGTGACTCACGCAATTTGAAACATTTCCATTAGAATATTGCATGGGGTTTCTTGTTTCAAACTTGTCTTGCTGAAAGCCTTTCTGTTTTTGAAAGAAACCATAATGCAAGATGCAACAAAAACAGGCGTTTCAAAGAAATGCATAAATGCAGCAAGGATTGAACGAAGCGGCAATATTAAAGAACATCTTCCCGGAACTGCCATTATTTCTAATACTTTGTACAGATTTTAATCTCCTTGAAATAGCTTCATCATCGCATCGTCGTAATAGAAGAAGGATGCAAAGTTGCATCCAAGTGTTTACGAAGGATTACTATCGCATTACTACATCATCTTACTATGCACTTTGTAATTTTACGTCTCACTATGTATGCATTTTTATAATAATATTATGCTATCGAGTCATATTTGTTTTCTTCACACCCTAGAACATGTTTACTAAACCGAACCGAAAAGGACGCCACTCACGTACAGTATGCTTGCACGCACAATTTTGAAATTACACCATTTCACACCGTGGGGAAAAGTACTGCTAGAATTACTGTGTCAATATGATAAGATGAAATGGAAGACTCTTTTTTAACTGCATGTAGAGCATTTTTATGCGCTTGAATATGGAAGAAGAAATATCAGTAGTTCTCTTATACAAGTCGTTTAAAAAATTACGAACAAATTCCATTCCATCCCATTAAGCATTTATATTTGCAAGAATATTACACGGCGGGATTACATTGATGACGAAACTTAATGAGTGAGATAGAATGGGGGAAACAAAAAGCATATTGCGTGTTCCCCTAAAATTTGAATATTACGCACCAAAGAAAAGACAAAAATGGAAAGCACATATTTATTTTTAAGTTTCCTGAAGAAATGGAATGCCATTGCTGTAGAACAAAAGCGTAGCGAAATGCCATGAAAAGAAGGGATGTCAGTTTCACTCATTCCAAAAACACATTTCTCGGTTCGGTGAAGGTAGCGTGGCTTTTGGAAAGACCAAACTTGCGTTGAAGGATTTTGTGGACGGTAAAAGGGGGATGATGATGTAAGAGATTTTACCGAGAAAAATGAATATGCAATGAGACATGTGTTGGTGAGATGGGATGCTGCTCTGGCCCAAGCTTTAAGAGATAACTGTGAATGAGATATATAGAGTCGTTCAAGCGAATCCACTTGTTCCAACAAGCCAACTCTGCCATAATTGCTATGATGAATATGTCTACAATTTTTGTTAGTTTCAAAGTTAGATTACCTATCGGGAAAACACGGAAAAACTTTTGGCTTTGAAGCACACGTCATGTCAAATATAAACCTGTTATATGCCATCTCCCTAATTATTATAATGAGACTGGCACGAAGAAAGCAAAAGCGTAAAATATGATACTTCCCTTTTTGCTGAAATCGCAAATTATGAGGATTTTGTCGGTTATTGCCCTGAACATAAATTTTCCTTGGAATTGTGGAATATCTGTTTAACAACCAACAGAAAGGGAAGCTTCTCGTTGTATTTAACGCTTTCATGGAAAAGTATTTAATGCTCTTGTGGGATTCAACGTTTTATTGTCATTGCACTGCCATTTTCTTCCATAGCCACATCACAGCATATTATAAAGATACACCACTACCTTTCTCTTTGTTGCTCTTTTTAACCGGTTCTAAAGAGTAATGCGCACTGGTAATATAACTGGGATGATGATCTGTAACATGACAATCATAGAATGAAAGTAGGCAAGGATGTGCCATTATCCTGCTTAAATGATGCACTGCACACTCATTCATATCTCCAAATGAATGCGTTAACTTGCCTGAAACAAAAACAAGTCTCTAGGGATGCAATCACTTCAGAAAGTACGGCTTTCACTCCGAAGGGAAGTTTTTGTGCGTTTTTCATTCATTACCACTAGAGCTTGTGTAGTTGCAGACTTTAACACTCGCGTATACAGCTTTCCACTTTTTCATTATTTTAATCAGCTTTCTAACTCCTACCAATGTGTCGTTTCTCTTTTTAGTTGAAACTATGTATGCTCATACAAAACTTTGCTTTCCTCGTTGTGGAAGGCTGTCAAGGAATTTGAAAGTGAGTTTCCTCTTTTTCCTTTTTGTGTGATTGTACTCACGCATTGGGGTAAGAACTTTGTTCATGAATTGAAGTGGTACTTGATTTTGATTTCCACTTGTCTATTATAAAATAGCAAGTAGGCATAATGCATTTGCGAACTAAAAGTGTTATCATGTTATGTGGCATTTTGGACTGGAACATTATTTGCTCACATGAAATCACACACGCAAACATGCTTTACCCAAAATAACTCATGAGAGCGTAGAGGAATGAATCTGTTCATTCGAAAAGCCACAGGGAATTACAGGAAAAACTGAAAATTCTCAATAATAAAATAGTTGGATAGAAAAGGTTTATGTAGAGTTCACCAGAAGAAAAAGTATGTACCAATGAAAGACATATCCTGTGCACAGAGCAAATAACGTAAAACAATTTGAGATTTGCTTAAAATTCAGACACTTGGTTTTTGCGTATACTTTTTACTAGCAGAAGGTTCAGAGGTTTCCAATTATGCTTTCCTTTTCTGTCACCTGCTTTGTTAATTTTAATTGATATTGTCCCAAGCTAAAAAAGGTTGATTCTGTGCAGAATGTCAGCACTAGCAGATACATCAAGCGATAAATCTAATTTAATGACCCCTCCACCGACCAAGCCTCTGATGAAATATGCCTTCTATGCCATTTTGCAATTTGTCATCTAAAAAGGCGGAATAGCGGTATGATCCCTTTTGGATGATTAATAGCATTGCATGCCTAGCTTGAGGCAGAGCTGGTAAGCAGTTGGCAATTAAACGAAGCAAGTTTGGCAAAAAAGTTTATTTTACGTGCTTGGCAAGCAAGTAGGGAAATAGAAATGCTGAGTTATTTCCGTATTCAATTTTCCGCAAATTAACGTCACAAAGCCTTAGAAAAACAGCTTTAGCAGCTTAAGCTATAGCCAAAGCTCTCATCTAGGTGGTCGGATTGTACGTGTACAATGCAAAACTTTTTCTGGTGTGATTATGAAGAGAACAGAAGGCAGGATAAATGAACAGCAGAATTTGACAGAAATGAATGCTAGTTTTGCTCTTTTGTTGTTGAGGTGTCGCGTGCAATTACTACACAACTCAGAGTACTGCTGGTAAAGCCACAAATGATAATGTCGAGTGAATTCGAGTAAAGTTCCCTGAAGACGTTGTTGCTTTCTACCGCATGACACGTCTCACTTTGCTCAAATAATAAAATAAAATCTTTACATTATTTTCGTCGATGTAGTCCTTTGTCATGATAAAATTACACATTCCACGTAGGTAGTCTGGCGTGCTCTCTGTGTTGGTGAGGAACGCGGCGAGAGTGAATGAGGTGAACCTTTTTGAAGCTTTGGCTGCTGACATTAATTACGAAATGAGTAAGAGGCAGAGAGAGTAGGAGCAAGTGTGCAAGGAAGAAGAAGAATGGTGATGATGACAGAAGACGAAGGAGAGAGGAGTTTACAAAAGTGTCGCTGGTGGGATGATGCCACCGCACGGGCTACACCATCCCATTATAATCTCCGTGTAATCATCATCAGCACCATTTCTAGCATCATTTTTTGTCCCGCATCCAATATCTAACAACGCACCGGCCTAAACCAGAGATTCATTGTCACAATGGGAAAATCCTACTGGATTGCATTTTGCTCACTGCTCGAGAGAGAACACGCGCGCTTAAATGTTTTTCTCTTGTTCTAATCAAAGACGAAAAAGAGAAAAAGGAAAATGTGAAGGCATTTGGAGAATCTTTGTTTGTGCGAGTGTGTAAGCAAGCTCATTCGTTTCATTGCTTTCCAAGCATTTTTCATCTACCAAATTCTCATGGTTTTAGGGGCTTGTCTAAAGGTGGTCTGTAGCAAAAGCCCATCAAGGCCCATCAATCATCTGACCACTCGACACCTTTTGACCACACAAACCCAACCCATAGAATAATCCCCACTAGTTTTATTTCAATTACATAGTATTGCTTTCTCTCCTGAAATTGTATCTTTTATGCAACCTCGAATTCCTTACTTGTATTTCAAAAAAACTTAACGCTGCATTGATATCATTGCATCATACACTAAACAACGGGAAATGTTGTTGAAATGAAAGTAATGCTTTTCTCCAAACTGAACCAGTAGCTATTGTTTATTGAAAAATCTATTTGTGTGATTAGAACTTTACATTTAATAGAAAATGTGAAACATTTTAATTTCATGATGTAATCTTGTTTATATTTTACAGATAAAATCGTTCCAAGAGACTTCCCTGAGAAGAGGACACTAAAACGTTATGCTTGGTTATTTATTCGACACAGGTAGGAGGAATGATTTATTGTATAAGATATTATTGCTTGAATTTCATAATTCCGTTTGAGTTAACCAAAATAATATGGCTTGTCATTCAATCTAAAAACCAACAAAATGTTCACTTAAAAGTTGAAAGTCATTCTGTATGTCTCTGACCTTTCCTGACAGCTTTCATATCTACACACGCCACACCAGACTATTCACCATTAAAAATAAGAAGTTGGAATCATTTCTATAAATTCATGTCTAGGGACTAAACATGAAAACTTACGGGTATATGAAGCGTGTAATTTAAAAAGGAAAAGTGTTTTTTCGTTCTTTATGCGTTGGTTACTCATGTAAAATTTTAGGATCATCATCATTTGAAGGGAGCAAAGACTCTTGAAGTTACCCTCACAATCTCTTTGAGTGACAGGATGAGACTTTCTTGACAAGCAGGGAAATCTGAAATGACTATGTGGTTGCTAGCTGGTATTCTGGTATGTTACCTTCACCATATTATACATCCGGTGTAAGTAAGGTCACAAGAGCACAAGTCAGCAATTTATTGAAGATGTCTGATCCTAAAAGCTTATAGCTATAGAAAAGAAAAAAGGAAGCCAATGTGGCGGAGTTATCAACGCGGGCAAATCTACATGGAGTAGACAGCCTGTTAAATTGCCCAATTAAATCATTCTGCTCAGAAAATAAAGCGAAAGTAGTAGCACGCAGCACTCTCGTAAGCAGTGCTACTTCTCCTTCATCCCATCACGAAGAAGGAAAGAGTTTGGAAAATTGGTGATGGTGCCAATTTATCCATAAAACAGGCTATTATTTCTCAATTTCCGTTTCGGGCAAAAGGCACTACCAAGCTAGTATTGATTCTGATGCATGAAGCAGTCCTAAGGCTTTCATATATCTGTATAATCCTACATAAGAAGTAGTGATGTTGGTATAATACTATAGTCTTTGTTATGTTACCTGTGTAGCTGATAGTGAAAACAATAGTGTGGTACATAAATACGAATGCAAAGCGATATGTGTGCCTAGGGTGTACCTCCCATTAATTACTGTCATTTACGTGATCTCGGATCATTATCATTGACAATCCTTTCATTTTTCTGGGAAATCGACTTGCGAGTCTGACGCTGCTTTCCTTTCGGAAATGATAACTATATACGATTTGCCTTACAACCATACACAAAATATACGGTATAAAATTGACTAGCACGCGCATTGAAAGAATCACTCGTGAAAATAGTTCGTATTCTGTGTACACAGAAGAAGGTTAAAGTTTTGCACGTGTACAGTGTGCATCATGAACAAACCTAAGCAATAGTTCACAGTTTCCAAGCGTTTTTCACACATATAAAAAGGCGCACACACGCAATATTATTATTCTTTTATGATAGGGAAATCGGAGTTTTGGCCTTTGTATTGGTGATGATGGGACGCAATGCAGATATGCGTAGTTTGCTGACAGATGCACCGCATTGGAATGATTGTTTTCTCTACATATTTGCAGCACTATCATATACGTCTGTATGCGTGAGGCTTCCAAACTGCCACTACAGTGTGAATTTTAAACAATGTTAACAAAATAAAAGCAGTTGGCAAATAAAGACAAGAAATATATGTAGAAAGAGAGTATGCACAGACCTAAACAGCGTTTTAGTAAACGTGACCATGATTTGCATAATTTACTTTGAGACTAGCTGTTACTCTGCTGCGCTTCTAATATTAATAGCGCTCAGGAGGCAATTATGAGCAAATTAGGATTTTCATTGTAAGTAATCATGCAGAAAATATACGTATAAACTTGAAATTCTTATTGCTACCCTTGGAATTATCAAAGCCAACAATATATCACTATACTTTCCTAAAAATATATTCAAATGCTATCTGAAATAGGTATATATGAAACATATATCTTAAATATGAGGTTTTATAAGAAAGGTTGCATCATCAAGCGTGATTTAAGACATGGTATAGCTGTCTAAAAACATTTGCAAGGATTCAGAGAGGAAACTCACCTTCCACGTTTTGAGAAAATTTCCTGTTTACAAGAAATTTGGGTCAGGTAATTTGGGCAAGTTAGGCAAGTTTTCTGGGTGAGCAAAGAAATAAATTTCACTAGAGAAAGTAGCGTGATTATGTTGGGGTTTTGCAATAGTGAAAGCCAAAAAAGTGCATAAGATACGTATATATAACATGTAGCGTGCTACTTAAGGTGTAGTCACTCTCCCGACATCATCATCAACAAAAAAGGCTTGTCTGGGTTTTGTACATGGATTTTGTAAATTAGAAAGGAAATATGGGAGACTCAAGCTTCCGCAATTCCAGTAACCGCAAGCGCCTGGCAAGAAATTACGTGCAAAATATCTGGTTCCTCATCACACTTACTCTATTTTGCAAAGATAAGCTAATGAGAAAACGAGCCTCTATGTGTGGTGCAGCTTTTTGGTCCTCCAATCTCTATATATACACTCTCGTTTAGACTGAAAATAAAGTTAGTGGAAATGCTAGATTAGATTGTGTATGATATGACGAGAAGAAGCGAGGACGATGCCCCTAATGTTGAAAGCCCCGATAAATTCTTGGTGAAGTCGTGGGATCGTGTAAGGAAGTAAATTGTGGTCCGTACCTACACTACATCGAATTTCTTATCGATGCACATTTTTTCCAGTACAACAACAAATAGTGATAATAATGATGATAAACAAGAAATTTCTCTGTTCATGTGTCCAGTCAAGCTACATTGTCCAGTTTTGGGCATTTTCCCATTTGCTATACTGTTCAGTGAGCCCTTCTCGAATCAAGACTGCCATCGGCTTACGTCCAATTTAAGGTTTACTTTAGGGGATTTAAGAAAACGTGAACAATTCCGAGACACAAGGGAGAGCGATGGAGCAAGGGGAAAAAGAACAGTAATCATTATTGTCTCCTCTCAATTTTGTCTCCCTTTTCATATTCCACCTTTTCCCGCACGTTTTCTTCCCAATTTTCACTTTACTCGCATCTCGCTGAGTGGTGGTTGGTGGATTCAATGCAATCATCTTCACAACAAAACAAATGGCAACATTTTTTTCTCAAAACTTTTTTCTATCCATTTTTGATATTATTGAGCAGAGAAAATTGGAATCTCAAATAAATACCAGTATAAACGCTCCCAGAAAAGTATGAGAAAGTATAAAATATATAAAGCTTTAAAAAAGGGAAGAGAAAGAAAATAAAAAGAATAGAAAGCATGTGTGAACGGGAATTCTGCCTCTTTCACAAAAGCATGTAGGCATGCTGGTGTGTGGTAGTGGATGATGTTATCCCCTCAAGTCAAGTAAAAGAGAATTCTCTGTAGAAATGCTCGTTTTCTCGGTTTGGCTGATTGAGTAAACTGGCAGAATAAGGAAAGCGTACATATAGCGTGGAGACAGTCTTCAGTATACAATCGTTAGAGTGAAAGTCAGGCTGGCTAACGAAACGAAAGAAAAAAGGAGAGGAGAATGATGAGGGGATATTTCCTCTTCGATTCCCTCGTCAAAGCCGTCCTCGAAAATTGACTTATCTTCAGCTTCCCATAAAAATGTGCAAAAGCCGTGCCAAATCCGATCCAATGTGCAACTTTGTAACTATGCATATGCCCGGACATGCCGATGACAAAAAAACTTGTGTTGTAATACGACTGCAATTTTGCATTTGGAAGCACGACAAAATAAAGAGCCTATGCGTAGAGTTTCTAAAGGCATGAAATAACAACTTCAATAGTATAGATTCAATATGCTTCGTTTCTGTCCATGTCGCGTCAATTTTACTCCGCATATGCACAGGACAATGAGTAATGAGAATATGATGAATAGATAAAGATGAAAGACGGAAATGAGAAACGTTTGTCATGTTGAGTTGACAAGAAAATTACTGGACGATCACCATCCCTTTTTTGTACACGACAAAATTTACATGTCCATAAGCGTATTGGGATGGTATAGGTTGTCCAAGCAAGAAAATCCGATTTTTAAATGGTTGCATGGTCATGCAGGCGAACATAATGATTGAAATTGAAACAGAATGTTACTCGCAAAGTACACCAAAATACATGACTAGGTACAGAACACAAAGTGACCATAATTTCAGAGCAGTCGGTGTAAAATTGGAGAAAGATTACATTACATTTAGACACAACACAAGTTTCTCTGAAATGGCAAAGCTAGACGTAAACTTACAAAATCTTTAAAAGTGCGTCTCAGTAAACACGGTAATATTAAACTTTTATTATATTTTAAACTGAACATATACGAGATCCCATCAATATGGTTTTATGCAATCAATTCCAAACACACAATCTTTCAGTGAAAATTTCTTGCTTACACTTTTCTCGAGTCACAGAATCCACGCGGCTTCAGTATCTTTTCTCCCTTTTTCCTGCTTCATCTGAATTTCAAATTTTTCTCCTTTCTCTCATTTCTTCGTTGTTCGTGCTTGAGTAAACAGAAAATTTTCTGTTGAAGCAAAAATAAAACTCTGCTTCCCTGCAGACAATTTCTCTGGGGCAAACAAAGAGGAGAGGATCAAAACGGCGCAAGCAAGGCTGCGTCGTTTTTTTCTCTTTTTGATTTCTTGTATGGTCACTTTCTCATTTCCTTTTCTGTCTAGTGTACAAATAATGCAATAACTTTCATCGTTCAGTAAATATCATTCATGCTGAAGCAGCAGACCAAAACTTGTGAAAGAGGAAACATGGATAAAAAATTCAATACATTAGGGATTGCACGTGTGTGTATCTATATATACATGTTTGAATCCTTTGAACCACTCTTCATGGATATTGGTGAAAGGAAGGTGCGTAGGATGTAGGTTATTTGTTAGTGCAAACATGTTTGTTTGCTTATTTGTTTATCATTTGGTCACAGAAATTGCCACTTTCCATACTGTGTAGTATACAATGCAATATTCTATTGAATAAATTCTTCGCAACTACAAAGCAAAAATATTTTCTGTACGGTATGTTTTATCTGTTTTGGTTCTGCAAAATGAAGCAACTAAACGTGATGTTACTGTCACATAACCATATGAAAGCTAATAAACTATTAAAGCAATGAAATTCTAGCTTTTCTTTTGTAACTTTCAACAGTCACCTTTTACAAAATATTACTTCCTCATACTTTGAGTGTCCAAATATTGAGCATTTTTTGTTTGTTTGCACTGTCACTACCACTCTTTTAGCGTTTCATTTATTACCTACCATTTCATTATTAAAATGAAGCTTTTTTGAAGTATGTACTTGCACCATCAAGTGCTACTTTAGCTGAAACATTGCGTTCTTACTAATGAAATAGCCAGTCAAACTAGACCACTGCAGCAATTTCAAAGAAATACCACACGCAACGACGCAACTATGTACGTACTATAAAATGTGACATTATGAAAAGTACAACAAAAACATATTTTGGAAAGCTTTTGTTCTCAGACACTTTCTCCGGCTCAAAATTAAACCACAATGATAAATGGCTGGCATTTTGTGAAATAGCACCATGCAGTTGCCTCAACACTCATGATGAGGACCAAGGGAAACTTGAAGAAAAACATGTTTGAAAAGTTAGCAAAAGGCTACAAACCTTTAATTCAATCCTTCCTACATTAAGTTTTTGGAACACAAAACATGTTTCATATTTCAAGTTGACATTTCCTGTCTTCTTTTTCTTCTTCACAAAACAGTAAAAAAGAAAGCTGCTAATAATGGTATCATTCTGCAACAATGCGCTCCAAGAATTTTTCATCCAGCCATTATACTACTATTATCTAAACGAGAGCATCTAACACAATGTTGCCACTGCTTGTCTTCCTACTCCAAATTTTTCTATAGTTTGTACACGACCACGTGCAATCACGTAATAAATTTTGTTGTTCGACAGATTCCTTAACGTTTTAACCACTTTCAAAATAATACAGAACTCAGAAATAACTTTTATAGATTTACTTGTTATAGCTATACCACATCGCTTGCTATCTCTTAGTACGTATGGGTATGTTTTCCTAATCGAGACGAACGAGTGCAGTGGTTGCTTTCTTTTCCTGATTATGGTAAGGAAAAAAGGAAAAGGCGAAAAATATTACACAAGCATTGTGCCAGAAGGTCTCATTGGTTTTGGTGATTGTATATATGGAGTGCTGGTATTTTTGATGAAATGGCATTTGCAACACTCACCACTTTACCATTTTTCTTTTCAAATTCTGTCATTCCTCTTTTCTCTTTTTCCAGAGAGTTGCAGCAATAGTGATGCATTGTTGAATACGTTTTCGAAAGGGAATCCGGTAGGTAATCTATTGTATATTTTTTCCACTACCCATATGGCACCTACGAGAAATGGTAGGAAATGGAGGGCAACCACTAGAGGTATCATGAGAGGTTATTCAAAATTGGAATTTCATGAGTAGAACCGCATGGTATATAAAGCACGATGATGAGAACCGCTTGTGGTAGACTTCCGCACAATCAGTTCTTCATCAATTCGGAATTCAGATGATATAGAAAGAGAAAAAAGTAGGCCTCCTTGTTGATCTCATTCCGGTTTCGTCATTTGAGAAAAAGAGGGCAATTTATCATTTCTGAAAAGTGGAGTTGAAAGGAAATGCAAACTGAAACTCTCTTGTTATCGCAACAGTATACATTCGCAGTAGAGAAATAAAAATGTATATAAATATATGTCTGCTGTCAAAAAGCACGTGATTGTGTCACATTTATACCATGTAAAGCTGGTCACTTTTTCTTATAGCCATATTAAGTTTAAATTAGCTTGCACAAACGGCCCCTTGTGCAACCTTGTTTTCAGAAGCTCATTATGATTCATTGCATTATTTGCATCATTTATATGTTGTACTCTTCTTCTCTTTTTTCAATTTAAAAGATAGTAGAAGAATACTAGTTTTTTTCAATTTTAATGTATGAGTTTAAAACTTACTTATAACACAAACATGTATAAACTGATGGAAATCGCACACGTAGATTGCATGCCGTAATAAGCCTAAATCCCCCTCTTCTTGGAGCACAAGGCCGACACATTTTGCTGAAGTTGATGCGAATGAGTGAGCTCAATAATAACATGCTACATAAAGCTATGAGAGGAACTCGTCGTAAAGAATAAAAGATTCTCAAACCTCGTCAGCCAGAGAAAATAAATGATATTGTGCTTTATGCTTGGATTGTATATATGCAAGCATATAGGTACATGAATAAGCGCATGTCTTGGAGTCGTAATTCGTAGAGCAAGCCGTGCAGTACGCGGTGGTGGTAGTAACGAAACGGGTAAAGCATCACCATCCATCTACTTGCAAGCTTTCCTCGTTTCCCTCGCACAGTGCAAGCAGGGAAGGCAGAGAGTGTGTAGGCTTGTTTCATTCGCTTTCCAGGGGAAACGCGATCGATGTGAGAAAAAACACATCGCAGCAGTCAGACATACAGACTACTAGCATATCAGTACGGTAGCAAAAAGAAAGAACCCGGATCCGGGTACACAACCTCAACTCTGTTCAGTTTTGTGGAGGATAGCGAGCTGTCTCCTTGTATTCCCTAGTTTTCATCTTTACCTTGTCTTGACTCTAATACGGATAAACAAGCCGCTTTTCCTGAATTTCCCTCCATTGCCAAAGCATTTTTTGCTACAAGTCCAAAAAAGCTATATAATAGTATAGCAGATGTGTAAACACACGCACTCGTATCAGAACAAAAGACGTACAGTTTTCCAGAATACGATTTTTTGTGCTTGAACATTCATTAATAAAAAGTTTTACACAATTTCGGTGGAAATTGATGCTCCTACTTGTATGCACTTTTTTTCTGCTTGTTGAGCCATTCACGGATGAAAAAAGTTACAAAAGAAAACAAAATCGGAAGCTTGTGGCAGTGGCATATTTTTTGTGCTTATTTCAGAACGGTTTATTTGTTCCGCTTTTCTTGGCTCATGCGAAAATACAATCTAACGTGCTCTGCCGCTACGTACTACAAGTCAAACACTTGCTTGTCATTGCCACACAGCAACAAAACAGTTTTAATAATCTTGTATAAAGTTGTTCTGCTGTGAAACGTGACGTTTCCATGTTCAGTGTCAGTGTCCGTGAGGAGCACCGAATTCGAAGCAACTTTTGAAAATAACTGTATAACAAGGTTTGCTCCAACCATTATCTCAATTGAAAAGGGTTAAAGCAATTGAAAACAGTCTTGTTAGCTGGGCAGCATGTTTTGTAACAAGCATACAGACATAATAAGTCTCGTTGTAGGAATGACAGTTATCCGTCCGGCATGAAACAGATTAAAAGCTTCCCTTGCAGTTGTCCTCGCTAACGAAGTAATGATGTTACATATCAAAAGCAACAAAGTGACAGAGAGCATACATCATTAGTATTATATAGTTTTCTTCTTGTAACTTGAATTATTCACAGCAAGAATATTTCCAAAACGTGACTGACAAGTGTTCAAAGACTGGACAGCAAGAAATGACACCAAATGTAAAATCGCTTGTTTATTTATTGTGCGTATTTGTAACGCAATCAAACATTTAGGAAAACTAACAAGACGTTGATTGTCAAAAGTGGTGGGCGGACAGCTAATAACTGGTCTGGACATCAAGTAACAAGACAACGACGGTTATTGACCAACAGCAAACTACATGGCCATATGTGACACGTATGTACCTTAATATGAATAAATTAATCGTAATTGATATTGATTCATGAGCAACGCTCTTTCTGTAACTTGTAGTAATAGTTTGCTGAGCAAACTTTGCTGAAAAAGCATTTATGCTGTCATACTGGTTTATTGCTTGTAGCATTATTAAGACTTGTATGAAATGCACATGAAAAATGATTGATCATAAAAGTTGATCCAAAGCAGCATAGTCATTGCATATTATGTAGAATTCAGAACACTTATTGCCCTTCAAATCACATTTTCTACTTTCATCATAATAAATATGCCAGACAAAAAGCAAAGCTTGATGGCATTTTGCGAATTCGCATGGTCATTGTTGTGCAAACTAACATTCCACTTGGTTGACCATATTCTTCTATTAAATTCCATTCTCAGTCATTCAAAGCGTGTTATAATGGGCTCCCATAAGTACAGAAGTCGCCCTTGTTAGTAATATTACAAACATTTTCGGAAATAAGATTTGACTGTAGTTGAAAATGAGAAGAAAAGATGAAGGAAAACTACTATTATGAGTCTTTTTGTCATATTAGATGAAAGGCATGCTCGCAAACGGCAAGCATGGCCTTTAGTAAGTAAACGGTGTACGTTCACATCTTTTTTCATATAACAAGCTGTAGACTTTGACTTTGGAAGGATATACATGTGGCATACAGGGTCCATTTCTTTCTTGTACGCAGCAATTCCTTTGATGTAGATAATCCTTTTGTGATAATAAAGCTGCTTCAGAAAAGGAATTTCTTCTCTTTTGCTCAAAGAATTTCTCCTTCTGTTCATATTATCCCTGCAGAACTATGCTTCTCTGACTGCCTCAATAACTGTTAACGTGAATTGTATCGTACATTTTTATTACCAGAGTGCATCAGCATCAGCTAGCCAAAAACTAGCAAGGTAGACAAGCACACATACACTTGCATGCGAGTGTGAGCATGTATTTTCTCTCGGTGGAAAAAGGTTCTGGGAAAAAATGAAAGACTACCAGAAATGGTGGCAAAGCCACCACTACTAGTCATTCAGTCAGTCAAACTTGCTTCGGAGAAAGGGGAAAAGGGAACCAGTACCACCATTCTCTGGCCATTATGAAATCAGTCTCTGGCGAATAGAAGTAATCGTATCGTAAAGCTAATATAAAAGTATAAAAAGGCCAAACAACCCATGTGCTATTTATATATACGACGAGTGTATGCATGCACTTGTCAAGACTTTTGTGTGAAGTGATAGTGGTATAAACGTACAGACGAGAAAATCTGATCCTTCCTACTTTCCTAGTCCATCTATATCAATTGAAGTAATGGTTGGTTGTATAGCAATACTTTTGTAGTAGCACTGTGCGTAAGAGAAATGATGATCAGGGAAAGTGGCCCTTATATTTTGTCGTCCTTCAGGATGGAAGGAAAAAGCACCACTTATTCGTGTACATGTCACCATCATCATCCCTCTTGGTAAACAACAAGGTGAAAAAAAGAAAACGCGGTACTTTCACAAGCAGCATTTCATTTTGTTCGTGTTTCTACGAACATACATGTTCCATGATAAAAGTATCATGGGAGTTGGGACAGCCGCGTGATAGCATTGGTTATTTTTTGTGCAGAAAGCAAGAGAAAAAGTGCATTAGCCACCATTCTTCTTTTTCCGTGCGTCTGTCACTGCTAAAACCGTTATATTTTTTGTACTGCTGCTGACGATGACGACGAGGAGTTTTGGTCTCGTCCCTTTTATTTACCACCAAGCAATAATAACAATGGCAAAAGTAACACTCGATCCATCTTTCCACTTGTGCTTGCTTCTATCCTCGTACTTCGTGTCTCGTTTTTGCTTTACACTCATGCATATATCACACGTCTTCTCAGCTTCTTTCACCATCTTCAAAATAAACTTGTCCACAAAGCTCGTTATATTATCCGTAGCGTATTATAAAAAGGAAAGGTAAACAGTGAAAGGAAAAAAGTTTTATTGTAGATCTCTTTGTGCGTTTTCTTGAATTTAATGTGTTCTGTTTGCTTACGCAGTTAACCGCTGTGCATGAAGCATAATATATGAACTGCCAATATAGAAAGGTGAGAAATTGAAGGAAATGTTGCACGCTTTGCCAGGAAAGAGCCCGCATATCATAGTCATGAGTCATGTTACTATCTGCTTTAGTAAAGCTAGTGAAGCACAAAAAGGTTTGGTTGTAAAAATGCTTTTTCTATACTACATTTACAGAGTATTCGTTTGTATGCTACTGTCATTTTCATCAGATCTCTGACGACAGTTTACAACTCAAAATTCAAGTTAATAGTCAAGTCTTGTCAACTTTTACTACTTTAATATCAACGAACATGTCGTAATATTTTATGAACTTTCGGCCCTTTTAATCAACAAAACGTAGCGCGTTTAACGAAAATGTGGAACTAGACTCACTGCTTATCTTTTAACACTGTAATAAAATTGTAAAAGACTGTTCGTACCGGTGTAAACTGGATTCGCCCCATTTGAACTTTTGCAAATCTATTTTCATAGCTTTACTTACCACGAGTCTTATCAGTTTGTAATATTTTTAGTCAGGGGAATTTTATATAAAAAGCAAGTACATAGCTAGTAAAAAAGCTAGCATGACACAACTTTGTTAGATAATATCCCTTAAATTAGCTGAATAAACAAACGTCTGAAGGGAACAACACGGAGAAATTTATTTTGTATTAAAACATGCGTGCCTCTGCTTTTACTTGGGCATTATCATATTTACAATAGCTTAACATTTTTGCTAGAGACGTTGTACAAACAATTCGGGATTGCGGGTGTTGTAACTTCAAATAGTGCTTATCTTGGCAAAAAAATACACAGCAAGTCAGTCTGAATGTTTAGCAAATGTAAGCAAAAAAAATCCTTTAAATAAACATACCGCCACATTTTGAAAAGGGTAAATGTACACTTTTTGAGTTTGCTAAACTTGTGACAACAAAAACGCTGTTTCTGCAAAAAGGCTTCTAAATGCTTTCCTGTCATGAGACATAACACAGAGTATTACATAACGTGTTAGTAAATATACCAGTTTTGTTAGTTCTTCCAACTGGTTTTGCATTTACTGAAAATATACAATGCAGATGTAGGTACGTGAGTAGCCATAAAATTACTGTATTCTAAATCATTTGAATGCAGTATAGAAATGTTTCTAGCATCTTAAGTATTTGGGACTTTGATGCTGTTTTAGTACATTTAAAAGTCTGAAATAAGCTGTCCTTAGGATTAAGCAGCAATAAAAGATTTGCGTTATATCAATATTAAAAAAGTAAAAATGTGCATTTAAAAGTTCACAATCAAATTAAAATTTGGGTGTGGGCAATCAAAAGTAGATGCAGATAGTCAATGAAAATCAGTGTGCTGTTTAGAGTTTCCGGTTCCTTTTCGAATGCATTGTTTTTGTAATTTTATTTCTAGTATTTGAAAAACACTGAAAAGCATTTAAGTTGCCAAAGTTCGAAAGAGTTATTGCCACACAGAGTTAACCTTTGGGATTTTATGTATAGAGTAGCAATAACCATCGCAAGGAAAATTGTATTGATTTCATAGTGCATTTATCTTGAAGACCGCCCCGAAGTGCATTACTTTTATTGGGAAACATGAAGTATGAAATAAATGGCTGTAAGCTGTCTATGGCTCTGTACTTTATTGCAAATAGCGACGGCATTAAGGATACAAGTAGTAAAGTAGCATCACACAGGTCGTCATTGTCCTTGGTAGAAAGCAACCGAGTAAAAAATGGGGAAAGCTTTGTTCAGAGATTTTATGGGTCTTGTACCGTTTTTCCTCTGCTGACAAGGCAAGACATGTCCCATCGCTGCTCGTTACTTGATCCGGTATCCGGTAAAAAGTACATACCAACGGGATCCTACAGACATGCACTAAACCAAATATTATGCATGTCTTCCTTCTTCACAGGCAAGACTGGAATGTTGTCCTGTGTGCACTCTCTGAATGCAATGAAATGCAATCCTAGATTTTCCAGCACCTCTCTCCCTTGATTTATTACCCAAAAACGATCTGCACGAAACATTAAACATCCAAAAAATCAGAGCTAGTTTGATGGTGGTGCAGCATACAATCAGCTTATTTTAGCCCGATTGAATGTTCACTGCAGTTGCACTGGTATACTATCTCTACATGTCAAGTAAAACATGCAAACTGTGTGCCTTACTACTACTACCGTCAAATTTACAATATCCCTCCTCTGTTGGAAATGGATATTTTTTATCAACTTGTCTTACTACTCTGCATTATGCGAAAGTATATGCCTGTAGAATAATGCCGATAAAGTTAGAGGAGGGATGCAAAGCTATGTATTTCACATTAAAAAGCTCAAAGTCTCAAGACTGGAGTTTGACCCTCTCTCATTTTCTCCTTCCCCACTACCACCACCCGAGAAATGCAGTGAAAACTTTTCCTTCCCTCTTCATTTTATTCTATATGCTTTCATCCTCTTCTTCTGTCTATGAAAGAAGAAATACGTACGCACATGGAATATACATTTTGCCTGGTATGATTTTATGGGGGAAACCGTCCCAACACAAACATACAGTGTTTTGCTGATTAAGAAACTATACAACGCAAGCAACCCCTATCTAGTCTAGCACTAGCTCTACCCTACTTCTACGCTTCTGATGAATTTATGTTACGTGCTTACATCACTACTTTTTATAAAGTTTTTTAAGCCCGCACCCCATCATCTCACATGTATTATTATTGCTGTACAGGACGAACATATTGGTGACAGTGGCTTTCCTCTTTCATTGAAGGGAGAAATAGCACACAAGGCAAGTATCAAGTGAAAATGGAAAGTGTATCGACATCCCCACATTATTATGACGTGTGTACTATGTTTATGTAACCCTAAATCCTGTTGAAGTATCAACGAGTTAGTGTTCTGCCGTCACCTCTTATTGTTGTGATCAGGAGACTTGTAGAAAGTCCGCTATCAAATGAGCCCATTATATACTTTGTCTCAAATTCAAAACAGCTAAAGGCTAGGCTCTACTTAAAACCGTTTTGTTTGTAGCTTTGGAGGAAGCATCATACCCGAAATAGTTTATTCGGAGAACGTGATAGCCCTCCCTCATAATTTGGATTCTCTGTAGTTTGTAGCTTGGGTATGCAAGTGGAACAGAGGCAAAATATTTTATTCAGGAAACGTGGTGCATCATCATTTGTTGTTTGTACTGTACATGAGTGCATTCATAGTTCACGGAACCGGAACAAGGAGGATTGCTGTATTGAAAATATTATAGAATTCAGGATAATCTCATCGGACTAGCAATAACATAAACTCTTCTGACAGATTCCTCTTCTTCGCAGACACCACCACCGCAGGGACCTTATAATATGTAGACTAGATTGTAACTGCAACACAAACGTCTTTCGTGCCTGTCATATCAATTCATTCAGCCTGTCTCATTGAAAAAATAAACTAGTTTTTCTTTCCCTTAAAAAACTTTCTTTTTTAGATAAGACTTGGAAAAAAAGTTATACAATTCTTATTCTGAAGGAAACCTTGAACTAAAAATGGGATGTAGCTCAAAAGTAAACATATTATTATTATGCGGTGCAGTTATCATCATGCTACATTGCTTAAAAACAGCGTGTTTCCTCCAGAGTGTGTAGTTTTGTACGTCTTTTATCTGTCTGCTAGTCTCATTTTTCAAAATAAAATGTTTTAAAATAGTGAAACTTTTTCCGAGGAAAAACAGTTTTGTCTGTAATGTGCATCTACCTTTTGAAAATTGACAAACTTTTTAGTAGCAAGAGCATTAGAAGTAACTCGAGGTATGCAGTTGTCGGATTTTTTTCTCTCCTGAAGGGAGAGATAGCACATATTTTTACTGGATTTTGCATCCCTTTCCACTTGTAAAACATGCCATCACACTTTTGAAATTTTAGTCGAATGTGCTTACGGAAATGATGATGGCCATGTTGCCGACGGTGGTGGTGGTAGCGCTTTATGTAATGCAAAGTGTTGCAACTAACGTTATGGGAATATTTTGGATCTCAGTAAGACGAGATGAGAGTTTGGTCGAATGCAATCCAAAAAAGAGAAAAATTGTCCAGGGGAGAGTTTAGAGGCATGAAGGGATCCGATGAAAAACAAGTTGTGAGAGAAAGAGAAATGTGCATAGTTAAAGCGAGTCCCCTATCTCGTCAACTACTCGCCTTGTTCCATATAGCCACTTGTGCGGCATTGCACTGTGCACTTGTGTGTAGCATCCT
This sequence comes from Entomobrya proxima, assembly GCA_029691765.1. Taxonomy (NCBI): domain Eukaryota; kingdom Metazoa; phylum Arthropoda; class Collembola; order Entomobryomorpha; family Entomobryidae; genus Entomobrya; species Entomobrya proxima. Next base: position 3,952,869 of record CM056168.1, read on the forward strand.
GCGATAATGAGCATGGTCTCTGCTTCTCTGTTGCATAGAAAATGTGTAGAAGTGGAGCTTTATGAAGTTCCCCAAGAAGACACAGTCTGGTAGTTGATGCAACGAGCATAGAGCAGTCATAACAAATGCTTAAAATATTATCCCGTCGTTGTAAGAATGAAGTAAAAGAGCGAGAGGGAAAGTAAAAGTCGTTTGTTAGACGAACAACTACTGCGTGTGGAGTGGATGGATCGAGTGGTACGTGAGCAGAATCCGCAAATTCCCATGCACTTTTTCCTTTCTCAACTTTTTGAATGGGCGAAGGATGACTCATCCAGAGTCTACGTACGACGTACGCAGTAGTAGAACTTTCTCATTTCCTTTTCTTCTTTGCCGTTGCATTCCAGTAGTACTAGTAACAAAAATACTGATTGCATTGGCGGGCTGTTAATGCACGGAAATTATACGCTGCCTTGTTCGTTTAATCCAGCTGCATTATGAGAATCAGTGGAATTTATTTTTAAATTATGAAAATATTGTCGCTCTGTACAGTGTAGACAATACATGGCATAATGTCAAATTATAGTAGAAAATATGCCTATAAAAAATCTCAGCACTTTTTGTAGGAATAGGAAAAGAAAGAAAAAACAAGTTGGAAAAATTACATGAATATTTATGAGCTCCTCTGGGAATACAAAACTTGATGAGTTTGTAGTTTGCGAGAGAAGAATCAGCAGCTATGTTGCCGTTGCCTCTTAGTATCTGGTATGGTACGTGTGGGTTTTTTTTTCAACGAGGCAAAATATTACTAGGATGTTGTTCCTACTAATAATTCGTCTCCCAAGAAGATGCCAACAACTTTTATAATTGCCTCAACATATTATCTTGTTAAACAAATTATACCAACAAAACATGGCTGCAACAAACCCATGAAATTATGGAAATGTATTGAAAATTAACTTTCCCGCAAAACTTCACGAGTTACTTAATTCAAATGCCATGTTTTCCACAAGTGCTGGTTTACTAATGGAATTTTCCTACAAGCTTGTTATTTTAAAGGACGTATTCTCTTGAAATTGAGAGTTTAATGTCAACATAATTTAAAAACCAAAGTCAAAGGCTCGCCCTTTGAAAAAAAGACCCTATGATATGTAAAAGCACTTCAGTTTCAATAAAAATTGAGAAAGGACCCTGAACAATGCCATGAAAAAGACACTACTTGATGAAACGACTTTTTCTACAAAGAAAACGCTTTAACCTGAACTACACGTCCGTATTTTACTCTAACTGCATGTATTATTGCAAATCTCTGGAAGTTCGTTTGAAAAGACGTAAGAGAGCAGTTAACAAAATATATTCATGTACTCAGGGAACCTTCCAACGAGTTTCCATACAAGGAAATGGCTGGCAGGCTAAAAAACTGTCTGCGGACAAGAGAGCCTTGAAGTGAATTTTCGTTTTTTTTACGTTCTATGCATAATGCAAACTGATCTCATACATAGTCCAAAAGTCAAGGAGAAAAGAGAAAGAACCTTACATTTTGTGGACTGCGTAGTAAAAAGTTTGATTTAGTATTCCGTATGCAGTACCTTTCCAACCATGAAATAAAACCGGTCTTGAGTGTTTTTGCAGAGGAAAGGACCAGACGAGGACAGTATAGGTACCTATACACTAATAGCTGTAATGTAAACAGGCAAGGAAAGGCAAGTTCAATCCTTTGTTCAACCAAGATGAAATATATACAAGCACAACGGCAACAGGACCCAGCTGTCCTCCTCCTTCTCTCCACTGTACTGGATGGTAGTCCTTATTGTCAACTGTCCCACTTCATCGTTTCCTTCGCAGACTCCAAGAAAGAGACCTGAACTGGACGGGATGAGATATACGCACTCTTCCAATAAAAAAATAATAAAATGTCATTGACCCAATGTAAAACCTGAGCAGATAATGTAAAGAGGAAAAGGGATCGAGAGCATGTTGTATGTGTGGTTTGAGGGGATAAAAGAGAATGATATTTTTTGCCTGGAAAATTGCGGATAAAGATAGTCTTGGGAGCTCGTGTGTGACAATACAAGGCAATTGTACATGGTTATGGGACGGAGTGGGCGTAGTTTAGCTAGCACATAGATTCTCGGAGAACAAGGAAATAAATCAAAAATCAAGTGCTGGAGGCTGTAGTACAGTGTTAGCTGGCTGGCCTCTCTTTTATCTTTCATTTGTGGGAACTACACTAATTTCGCTCTTTTCTCCCAATAATTGATTGTCTCTTGTATAAAGCGTTATCTGAATGGCATTGTACATTCATACACATATGAATGTACATAGAATAAAAGGCATTATCATGCGTACAATTTTGCTGCTCCATCATGCAATAAAATATCATCTAATTTAACGACCTCAGTAACAAAGTTAACCACTGGCTTTTGTGTACACATTTTATTTGCTATTTGTCATCCAAGGCGGAACAAGCTGATGGGAAATGGCTGTTCAATTATAACAACAAAACTAACAAGTATATAAATGCATACCACCTACTACTTCTGACTACTACTCGTCGACGCTCCGTCTGTCGTGGGCGCCATGCTTTGCAAAGCTTACTGAAGGATATATTGGTCCATGCCATTCTCATATTCGTTTCGGGTGCTGCTACAGAAGTGGTGCTCGACCCAAAACACAAATCAAAATCATTTCAAGGGGCAATTAAATAGCAATTTTTGGCAAGGAGGAAATGAACATTTTCCATTTGGTTTCCGCATTCACTTACCGCAAATTATTGTTTGGCTGGGTATGCTTTTGCAATTGTCTGTGATGAGGGATGCTCGAAGACTTCTAGTCATAGAGAATTTTGTAGGGAATAAAACCGTAACTTAGGAGTACAAGTGGTTACGTATGTGTATGAGAAACCTGACATTGACGTAAATGAATGTGTGGAACTTCATGTTTTTCGAGACGGCCAGTCTCTTACGTTTAAATTCTGGTGAAGGTGACGTGTAACATCCCCTGAAGACATCTCATGACATGCTTCATTTTGCGAAAATAATATATTATTTCTTTGCACAGAGAAAGTTGTACACTCAATTAACTTGTGACTGCTTTTCATTCTTACTTGAACATGCAGCAATGCTAGTCATGTAAACTGCAGGTTTTTAGATTGTCTTGAGTGAAAGTTGAATATATTTATTTAATTCGGCTAATTAGAAAGTTGCCGTGAAATACGCAACATTACAGTTTACATAAAGTTGATTGTCGGTCTTTTTTAAATCAAATGGAGTAATATGCTGCAAGCTAAGCATTACGGGTGGCTGTTATTTAATTTAAAGAACACATGTACACTGAAGAATTTCCATTTTAACCAACAACCACCCGCCACAAACGTCACCAAAGAGAACTGCAGACAAACGCTTAGCTAAACACATTTTCGATTTAGCATAAGGCAACGGCATTTTCTCAAGTTTAGATTGCACAAATATATTCTCCCTCAAGATAATGTCCTTCCCTATTCTTTCCTGGCTTGTTCATCTGCTTAGATCTTCTCGAAGGAGCTCATGCATTAAATTCTCATTCGTCAGCAAGCTGATTAGATTAATTTTGTTTTCTCCTCCTGTGGAAAATTTTGTGCTTTCCCTGCTTCTAAATAATATTTTATCAGCTTCAGCATTTCTTGGGTAAATATGGAAATGTTTTTTGTGGTATTGGAGGAGTTGATAGGAAAATACCAAGTTCTTCTTGCCACTATTGGCATTCAATTTACATATGAACATTTTTGGTTTTTGTTAGAACCTACACGTAGAGCTTAATTTAGTCAAATTTCCTATTGTTAAGCAATATGTAAGATAACACGCAATCCAGCATCTTTTACTTGATGCAATTTACATGCTTTCATATTTGCATTTCAATTTTTGAATTTTGCTTCTTCTTTCGAAAAAAGTGTATTCCAAAATTAGCGTTACGTATTTGCATTAGAGTTCCATACAGCAGTAGATTGAAAACAAAGTATTCCAAAATTCTTAGAACTTACTGCTTTCACAAACAATTTAGCTCGTTATTTCTTCTGTCTTTCCATTAGTAAACTACGACGTAAACCTAACTACGTTTTAGACAGGAAGTAGGAAAGAAATTCTACCACATTTATACCTTGCTTGGGTGCGTTACTCTGTATTCACGGGAGATAGCAGAGAGAAAAAATCACGTCTAAACAGGAAAAGCATTGTCTTGTTTGATTTTGCTCAAAAATACAAAAAGTAACGTCAGAAAAGAAGAAATAGGGAAGGAAGTAGAGAAAAAGGAAGCTGCTTATTTTCCGTCCTCTTCCATTACATCCATCACACATCAAGCACAAAAAAATGTATTCCTTTTCCCGTTAGAAAGGAGGAAGCTTATACTCAGTTTATAAGCGTAGATACACATATACTTTCACCCTGAATGCAAAAGCTTATTTACCTAACTTACCACCGTCACGTCAGGAGTATCAGTAAGCATAAGAGTGTCGATGTAAAAGTATATGAGAATGGAAAGACGCTTATTTACAAGGTTTTGTTTACTTACTGCGTTCTATCTCCTATAATATGCTTTCTTCCACTTACGTCTTATTCCAAGCATAAAGTCAACTTTTTACTTTCGTAAGTATCCACGTATGCCTCTCTTCTGTCTTTTGTTATTCAAGAGTTATTAGAAAGATTCGTTCGTTAACAAAAGCTTCGCAGAAGCAGAGTAAGCAGAAGCTTTTCTACAGACTACAGAACGGACTGCTTATACCTCTTTTCTCTTCTATTTTATTTGTCTGTTCCTACCTTTCCCCACATTTCTTCTGGCTAAATTTTCAGGCCTCGTTTATACCTATATGACCATTTATCTGAAATTCCGATTTCGTAATATAAGTGCAATATAATATTGGTAGCAAACGTTACACAATGAAAAAAGAAGATTCTAATTCCATCCGCTTAGAAATTCCAAGAATTGAACAGAATATCATAGGAATAAAATACGTTTTAGCTAAAAGCTACTTGAGTGAAAATCCACTAATTTGAAAAAATACAACAAACAAGCTATTTTGCTACTTACAGAAATTCTAGAGAGCAGCAACTGCGTAAAATAATGATCTTCCACGTACATATAGCACTGGCTCTGGGATCAGAATGCGTCATCCAATTTTGTCAGAAACTATGTTGGGTTCTCAATTTCAGTTACAGTATGAATTTCCATTATTTAACAAACTATAATGAAACACCTGAGCAGTTTTTATTCATTTTTTCGCTCGAGTGAACTGTACAGAAAATATATATCGTAGAAAATCTGAAATGACGCAAAATGAACAAAACCTATACAGGGATAAATGGTTGCACGATTTTCGTCTTGTCTCATGAGTCCTCGTCCTCGGAGCTCCATCGTCTAAAAGCCAAGCAGGCCATGAGCTATGATCTCATTTGTGCTTCATCTGTCAAAAAAGAATTGAGTATGTTTCTCTGAATGCGTGTCTCTTTGCATCTTTTAGTAGCTAAGTTATATCCGTCAGTCCTCCGAATGCGTCATGTGAAGCCATGTCATGTTATACGCACACCTGACACACCACAGCAGGAAACTTCATTTCGTTTTCCTTCCTTCTATTCTTGGAAATAAGATGGATAGTTAAGGGAATAAATGAAATAAAGATAATGACTGAGACGGAAACTGAATGCACCTTTCTTCTTCTTTACAAAATGGATACGAAGATTCTAAACATAACTACTACATATTACTTTTTCATGCAATACCATACTTAAAATAATGACTGCACATTTTCTTCGAAGGTTTCTCTCTGAACGTTAGTGCAGAATTTGGAATGGAATGTGAAATACGCTGGCTAAACCATTGCTGGGTATGCCTTTTAACATCTAAATCTAACATGATTTGAACCGTCTAAAATAAAGCCTATAATGTTTTGAAAAAATGTTATAGTTTTTGCACTCATCGTAAAAATTGGTATTATTTTACTACACCCAATCGCTCTTTACTTGTTCGAAAAACGGTCACATGGGGTCATTTGAGATTAAACGTGAGCTAAATTTTTACTGTATCGAATTTCACATATCTACGCCCATGCTCGAGCTTTGCTACACCGACACACTCTAGTAGTGTAGATTTTAAAGGATACTCTCGCGAGACTCGAGTGCGTGCCAATGATGAAATAAAATGTCCACAGAGACATGCCTTCGTAAAGCTGCAGGATAAGTACAATCACTTCTTCTGATGCAGCATTTTATACGTAGTTTCGATTTTATGCACTTGGAAAACTTTCACTTTTTTGTATTACCTGTTTACAATCGGGAAAGTGCGTGTCTGTTTAATACTGCATCAACCAAGTGGAATGAAAGGGAAAATGTGGAAGTAACAAAAGTAATATTGGTAGAATAGCAGAAAATGGAAGAATATCTAAAGCACACGCTCTCTTCTGACCAATTGATTCGTGCAATGCGTTTCTACTGCCGAATATCGGGATAATATAGACAACAGGCATGCAACATAGGGAAAAGTTGTGAAATGACGATAAAATTTGATTTGTGAATCCCCATAAGAGCTTTAGATAGTTTATGGGATCAAAAATGATACAAAGTTAGATCGACAATTTCCGCCCGCTTTTACCAACTATCAACTTTCATGTAGTCCATTCCACTATCAAGCACTTGAACTTTGTAATATTTAGAGGCACTTTGCCCTGCTATAAGTTAATCAAGTACAAGTGAATTGTATTTCCAGATAATTTTAGTTAGCCAATACAATTTTTTTATCACATTTTAAATTTTGAAATCAAATTAACCAAATCGAGCAGGTTTTGATAAAAGCAATTTAAAACGATGAGTTATTCTCAATTTAACTCATTTTTAATAATCAGTCTTACATTTTGCATTTTATCAACTGAAAAAGTATTAACAAGCATAACTACACACCATTTTAAAGTACAAAACATAAAAAAATTCATTACCATAAGCTTAGGTAAAATTTTATTAGCTCTGTAAGTCATATCAAATTCTTTCTTGACTATACTAACTTATAGTTCCAAGTTGCCGCATATAGTAAAAACGTAAACGTAAAGAATACTAATCAAAATTACTAAAAGAGCCAGTCAGCGAGTTACCCTACGAAAACAATGTCTCCACGAACAAATTAAGTCAATAAATTAACTCTGAAAAATGGTATGGAACAAGGGATGAAGGTGGTATAAGCGCCCATTTTTAAGCTTCTTACAAAACCTTTATGACTTTCATGAGCAATTACACCACAACTCATTCCCTTCAACAATGCCGGCGGTTTATTCAGGTGGACGTGCTTTATTACTCTGACGTGCAGTCAAGTCTACAAGTAAAGTTAATAAAAATGAAAAGCTTTTTGTTCACGTTCATCCCTTTCACAACAGCTCATTCTACGTTTTTATAAAGTCCACACACTTTACCTTTCACACAAACTTTCTCTTTTAAAAAAAAGCTTAGTTAGCCAGCTCAAACTAGAGAAGCACATAAATTGTGTCAACAAAAACGAAAAAAGTCAGGAAAAAGTTGCTACTCTTCTCTTTTCGTATCTTGTCTCCCTCCAAATGAATTTAGCTTCAGAAGAGAAAATACCTCAATATTTCATAGGAGCTTCTTCCGCTATTCAAAATAGCGAGGTTGACTTCACAATGAATTACATTTCTTTTATCCTGAAGGGATAGTGGCAGTGGCAGGTGAGAGAGATGCGAAACGAGTATAATTTTATTTAAGCTTTGTAGATAGCTATGCTATACATGAGAACTAAATTTTTTATATTTTGTCATTCAATGCTTTCGTGAATAAGGTATAAACTAATCAAATAAAGTTTTAAAAATGTAAAATTACTTCCGCTATATCGAAACTATAAAGCACTAACAAGAAACTGTAAAACAGCGCAATGCAGATAAACACATTAATGCACACGCGGTGGCATTGAACTGCTGATCATTTTGAGACCTTTAACCCCTTCTTTTCGAAAATAGATGAGTGTTTAGTGGCAACGGTACACCATACCAAATGTATCACCGTAGTACAACAGTCTAGAACAAAATGCTACTATATATTATGCACTTGTCGTGATTTGAATAATTTACTGAAACAATGTGAGAATCATAATGTGAAAACGCACTTTTGCCAGCACTCTAGCAAAAAAATGAAGCATACCAAAAAGAAAGCTGCATACTCTGTGCTTAGTAAAGTCATATAGAAGAATATTACATAAGTCTGTTCCTTTCTCCATCTTAACCATTTCATTCGCATTCTTTTAAAGGAAAAAAGGTAAGTTGTAGATTTTGAGGGGATCTTGAATCGGACATGAATTTTGGGTTCAGAATGAGAATTTCTTACTCCGTAAATTCCAAAACTCTGCCGTACTTGCCTCCGAATACACTTGCATGAGTTTTTGGGTAGTCGTGCAGTGTGACAAATATAACCACAGGTTATGGAAATTGCGCTTTCCGAGTTGTAGACCTAAGACACTGATCCTGATAATCATCGCTTTCCCCGTTTGTTATCATTGCTGTCTTCGTCATTTTCCATTTTCTCACAACTTGGTAGCATGTACTTACACTTTTAACATATTCTGTGCATCCTGCTCTGGCACTCATATTGCGTATCTCGCACTTTTAAAAAGATCTTACAGATATCGACCACATTAAGCAAGAAAACCGCGTATCCCATTTACATTGCGGATTTTTTCATCCCGCACTCAGCCAAATACCATCTTTTGTCGCTCATATCTCGTTTGGAATGAATCGAAAAGTCATTGGAAAAGCTTGCGAATATTTCTCTTTGAAAGTTATTTTAGTTCGTGAATATGCCTCAGCTTTGGTACCAGAATTCCAATGAAGTTATGATGATCATTTTGTTCGACTAAGGTTTCCTCAATCTGTATCCAATCGAATTGCCAATGTATTTCCCTCCTAATCCCTGGCACTGACTTCTCTCAGGCTACACACATTGTCTAAATGTTGAATCTCATGTTACCCACGCCAAGTACTTTGCGTATATCAAAACGAAATTCCAGCTACGAAAATATTTGCTTCAAAAAGTTGATAATGCGCCAGCAGTTTGCTTTTCCAACTTTCACCGCGGATCTTACAAAGTAATTGTACACTGTTCCTTCTTACACGCACACGCGGTATTACTTCTTTCTACAAGTATTTATTATCCTCCAGCATCCACCACCAAAAAGCAAAAACCTTTATGCATGTGACATGACCCAAGAAAGTTTTATTTTTCTCTGCAACAGCAGCACCAATGGAATACAACAGTATTCCAAAATGGTCATGTTTTATGTCGTTAGGGACTAACGAAGTGAACAGAAAGAAGATGCCTACCGTATGGCGCTGATAAAATACGGCACCCAACAAACGAAGAAAACGCAACGTTCTTTTGGTAAAATATGACTTGGAATATTTCTTCTATGCTAACTCTCATCTCTCTTATTGCAAAAATAATAATAAGAGCAAGCGACAGAAAAGGGAAGAAGGAACAAGTAAACAGTACAAAATGCTCCGCAGAACATTTGCCGTGACTTATTTGTTTCCGGTCCCTGGGTTATTTTTATTTTTGTTTTAAGGTGTGTCTCTTCCAGAGCCTTGTTTTTGTATACATAATAGTCTGCGGAGCTGGTTGGCAGTGTATACAGCGTTGAGTCAACAATTGCCAGAAAAAAACTAGTTTGTAACGAATTCGCGGACTGGTACATAAAAAGATGTTATTTGTTGGATGCTCTGCCAAACGGCAATCAGGGGGAAAGAAAAATAGAGCTAAGCCATGCTCCTTCTCTCTGCTTCATTGCCTATAAGCTGGTTTGGCATTTAATGGATGTGGCTGGGTTCAGAGTAAGAGTGCACGACGACAGACATAAAAACGAGAAAGGAAGTCATAACATTCCATAATTTCATTTTTCTACCTTTAAGGCTCGGGCTCCTGTGCGCCCACTTCTACCAACTCTACTCTTCCAATAGCACCAGCCAGCATAACAACAGACTTAAAGCGGAGCACGTAGAAACATGTCACATGAATTAAAGAGAAATAAAAAATACTGACTTTAATTCCAGAAACGCCACCATGAGCTGGGAAAGCGCAACAACAAAAGTACCTGTCTGCTCTTTGTGCTTTTTCTTCTTGCCAGTACAAAATGTACTTTCAACGCATAAAATATTCTGGCAAAGATACCTATTCATGCTGTCATCTTAGCAAACACTGACAACCTCAAAACGAATGAGCACACTTTCTCCCTCGGATTTTTCTTCTCATTAAAACCCGAATGTGTTTTGAGGGCAAGCCTGAGTTAAGCTTGTATTAATAGCACCCAAAAAAGTTCAAGCTATACTTCCTAAAATGGCTGACAACAAGTCTGATTTAAGAAAGTGCAAAAGTATTTTGGCTTTACGTTGTTTCGGAATGTTGTGTGCAAGTGTTGCCTTTAAAAAGAGCTTTAAAAGTAGGCTGCGTAATTTTGCCAAAATAAATGCGGGCTGCTGTTGCTGTCTTAAACTTTTTAAATGCTACTGCGTGTACGCTGTAAAAGGGTATGGGCAATCTTTGGTCAAGTGACTATTTTTGGGCGAGGTGAGTTTCGCGAACAAGTAATGAACAAAAATGCTATAAAACTTACTTGTTAGTGGTGGTGTGTTGCAACTTTTATTTAGGAAAGTCGGTTTATGTTCGTTGCACTGTAAAATAATCTCACCTTCGACCACGCCCAACACACTATCATACTTACAACTTGGTCGCTGGATCAAGTAGTTTAAATCAGAAGCATTACTTGCGCAAAGAAAGAGTGGAAATGGGGATTACAATAATTATCAATGTTGTAAAAAGTACCCAAAGCTTGTAAAGTTGTTAGTGTTGCCAGACAGAATGGTTAGTGAATAATTTTACTCTCCATATTTACAGCGCAATTGGTTGATCATGTAACTTATCAAACGTATACTGATACTGCTACACGTAACTAAAATACTCATCAAAATAAAAGAGATTATTATATCATCAGAGGCATAAAATTGCTTCATCAAGTTTATTGGATATAACAAGCTTTCGTGCACAACATTTGCTTCTCGCACTTGTTTCCATCAACCATCAGCAGCTCTGTAGGTGTACGCACTTATTATTCCGAGAAATTGTAAACCTTTGTTGTAGCTTCATGATACTCTAAAAATGAAGCGATGAAATTAATCTTTAAAAATGGAAAGGATAAACTTATGATGAATTACCTCAACGTATCACAAGCATGTTGGAAGGAAAAGCCCGAAAAACCCTAAACCTCATACCAACAAGCCGCAGTATTCTAAACTTCCAACTTTTTTCACTATCTGCATAATATGCAAGGGATGGTGAAAGTCAAGCTTATCAAAAGTCCGTGTGAAACAAGAGAACTCACAAGAGTAACGTTAATCTTGCCATGAAGGCACGTTCTAACATTGCATTTTGCTTGCGCATAGCACGTGCAGCAATGAATAAATACCTTGGGGAGATTGGAAGAACATAATTCGATTACGCAATAATCATATACGGCAAGCGCATTTTCTAAATCAACTTATACCAAGCTAAACACCACAGTACGCAACCTTGCATCCATTCGTTACTGTAGTATATATATCTTGTCAGCTAATAACTCTTTGTTAATGAACTTGCATGAGAGATGGATGAGCTGTCTACCCTTCCAAAACCACAAAGGGCTCGAGTGATACATGAACTACAAGTCTGTGCATCACATGATCAGACGTATCATGAGAATGGCAAACTTTTAAACGGAATACTGTAATTTCGTGTGGGTAAATAGTTAAGTTATTTTCTCCGAAAAAAATGACAATTTTATTACTGGTAAAATTTATTCTGATGGAAATCATGCAAAATCGTCAATCCCACTGTTTGCTTGAAACTTTGTACATGACTTGTCATCACCAATAAGACTTATAAATTCTTCATAACATGAAATTCATCAAATAAAGCAATCAAATAAAAAACTTCAACTTTCTTCGATTCTCCGGTATTATTATTGGTTACTTGATATTTGAAAACTTTTTTCTTAGGCCTTTCCATCTTAACCCTCCACCAAGCCAGTACGTAGAAAATAAATTAAAACTTTGTTGAAACCTCAAAACCTCCACATGGCTAATAATATCCTTTTTCCAAGTATTATGTTCCACCTTTTCTGTGGTTTCCCCAAAACCATGAGAGAGAAAAAGTTTTGCTTCCCATTTTACTTTTTGATTATATTGCGTCCTTTGTTATTATTGGAACCACTAATCTGAAAACATCAAAAGTAAATCAGGAGAAAAAGAAGCTCGCTTGTACTTACGCCAAGGCGATTAAATTGCCTTTTATACGTAACTGTAATTTTTGGTAAGCACTCATGTTAGAACGAGCAGCTTACCAGGAAAATATACATTATAGACAATATATACATACCAAAGCTTTTTAGTCACAACTCCATTATAAGTGTATTTGGTAGTAGTACGCCTTGTTGCCAGATAAAGTTAATGAATATCCACAAACAATAAAGATTTTCCAACTTTTTGCTCTCTGCACTTTCTCCTCCTTCTCTTTTCTAAACAGTAATGCTCTGCATGATCTTTATCACACGGTCTAGCAATTTTCATGATTTTCTCTTAGCATCTTCCCAACAGAAAAGGAATTAGGAAAAATGATTGTCTTGTGTGCTAACCGTAATAATGAACATTGTTCAATAGAATACTCCTATCTCTTTGTTTAAAAGTATGTCGTTGGTTATAAGGAAATTGTACATTGTACACCTAATAATACACTTTACTTTGTATCTCCAAGGATTGGGAACACACTATCATCAAATTCGCTTTCTCATTATTGGATTGCTTCACAAAAGTTTATTGCAATAGGCATAATTATACCGCGAGACAGGAAAAAGTCTGCCACCACAGATTTTAATTGCGGAAGCAATACCATCGTACAGTTCTCTTTCCAGTAAAAGAATTAGCCGATATTCATGCAATGGAGCAATAATGTAGAATAGGAAAAGAGATGGGAACAATAATAAACCGAATAAAAGTTGTTGCAATAATAATGCACTCAAGCGGTTTTCCTGACATTGTTCTCAAATTAACTGGATACTTCCACTTTCATTTCGTTCTATGAACAATGAAAATGACTTGTTATAATAGTAATACTACCCCATTCATTTTAACATCGAGCCGAGTGGTGCCAACAAGAGAGAGAGAAAGGTGATGAAAACTTGACAAAAGTCTCGTCTACTGTAAAGTAAACATTCATTTCCTTGCTGGCTTTTGGTTGTGGGAATAACTCTGCAAGCAAAGGAAAATAATTAAAGTACACACACGCCAACGCCATGCTTGAGGCTGGACTGTGTTGACTTTACAAAGCCAATGTCTCTTTATCTGCCCAGTGCCGTATACATTTGACTCCAACTGCACCTGCCACCACCGCAGCATTGTTTAATATACAAACCATCACACATATGGGTAACGTTTGTGTGATGAGATGAGATGCTTGTGTGTTTGTATGTTTGTTTCCCTTTATTGGTCTTTCCACTTTACTGCACTTTCCCCAATACGCTGAAAAGAGAAAATAATGAACCTTCGACACGATGCCTACCTAACAAAATAAAGCTCACCCAAAAGCCACATTTAACTTGAACTCAGTTATCAAGTTGCACACACTATGCAGCTGATTTTACCATTGAAATCAGCACAATGCGTAGAATTGCGTGCATTGCATCATACATTACAGTAGGTACAATGGAAAGGTTAAATGTTAAGCGTGGGCAATTTAAGGTGTTTTTGTTCATTCACCTGTCTCCTCCTGTGCGGATTGGGACGTGAGCAATGTACGCATACATGTTACGCAGTCTACTACATGAGAAACCATGCAGAGTTAAAAAGTGAAAGATAAGGTACAACTGTTTCACCACCTGGACTCTGGACTTTGGTGTGGTTATATGAGGGTTATATGCAGCAGTGGTGATTGTGTAATAGGCTTACAATGAAAGTACAGGGTAATAATACAACAACAATAATAACAATATCCTCCTCTGGCGGAGTCGTAATAGCAGGGAAGCTATAATAATGTTGCTACTACTCCGTGTATGCAGAAGGGAGAGAGAAAGAAAAGAAAAAAGAAAACTTTCTTTGGAGCCGCCATTAATCTTATTTTATAACTCCCAATTACCCTATAAAACCAAGTCCTCGACAGAAGAAGAGCTACACACTTACACACACATAAAAGCCAATGAGCGCGCCTATTTCTTTTCGTGCTCTCCTTACTGCTTTGCGTCTTGAATGTTTTGTTGCGGTAGCATGATAATAATATCTTCAGCAAATACAATAAAACATGGCAGACACCCTTAATGGGAATTTACTGGAGTATAAGAACGGAAGTCAGAGGAGAAAATGGAAGGTGGAGGATGTGATGAGAGGTGATTGGAAATATTGAGACAGACTGGGCCTCCCTTTCCTCACCATTTATTATTTTCGACTGGTGCTCCATTATTGCTTCAGCTCAACAGTACATTTGATTTAAGGTAGATTAGATGAGTAAAAGCTCTTCATTCGGAGAGAGAAGGACAAAAAGCCCATAAAAAGCTATCAGTCCAGTTTTATCAACAGAGAAAAGAAAGGAAACCACAAAAAAGTAGTCGCCTGCTTGCTTTATCTCTATTACCTTCGTGTTATCACACCCAGAAGAAAAGTTCTACTGCTTGTAGAATAAAAAAATACACTCCTGGAAAATATTTTAGTGCGAGTTTGCTGAGCTGATTGAGAGTGAAGAGCCATTAGTTTAGATATTGTCAGGTAAATGAAAAACGAGTTGAAAGAAGACAAAAAGGGTACAGCATCATCATCATGAAACCTGAGTCGGAAGAAGCAACTACTCACCTGTGGTACCAAAAATGAACATTTTCCTATACTGACGTTGCTCCATATAAGAAAAGTAAGTTGATTTCGTATCCAATAAAACCTGTCGTAATTCAACTGTGTGTCCCGTAAAAGCATGTCTTCTTCTTTTATGTGTCCACTAGCGCTACTCTGCTTGAAAGAGCAGTCGTCAAGCAATTTCCTTTTAGTAGGCTGACCATTAGCAATGTAGCAAAGATGAAGTAGAGAGGGGAGATGGTGGAAAGAAAAGTGTCTTAGCGGTAGCGTAAAGAAGTACGCAGTTACCTCCTATAAAACTACTCATGTATGTACACATAAGCATAATAGAGAAAATCGGAGACGTAAATGCAAAAGCTCTTTGTTTTTCCACAACTTTCTACTCTGGACAGACACGCAATTAAGCTCAGTCACTGTGGTTTTCCCTTGACGAACTAAAATGGTGGCCGTGCACGTTTAGTTGGTTTTATTTTTGTGGACGAGCTTTTCCAAGAAAGAATGATGTGAGGCTTTCTTAATCCTATTACCAAACGTGAAAGCATATTGCTGTGATGATGACAGGACAAAATTGAGCAATTCAGCATACCAACAGCCAATTTTGTACGTACATTTCTACGCTGTATTATGATATTAAAAATATTGGTTTAAATAATGGCTTGTGTAATGTCAGCCAACCCTAGAATTACGAATTACGGCAGTGGAGCGAAAGTTAAAAGACGGTTGCGTGAGTTAGCTTTACAGTCTCTCCTTGTAGCTATTTCCATTACACAAGCTGATTTTTGTCTTGATCTCACAGCTCAGTGTAATCTTTTTCATCCATCATTACTCTGCCTGCCCGACTGCAATAAATGCATCAAGACATGGGAATGGAATGGGAACCTCTTTCCATTTCTCCCTTTTTTCATCATTTACTCCATTCACTATTCCCTTGCTATTTTCCCTGTACTTTGATTTTCTCTTTTAATTGTATTTCCTAGACATGGACGACAACGACATGACGTACACAAAACTGATAGACTGACTGCACATCTTCTTTTCTTGCCTTTGTAACGTTGCATGTCTTCCTCTGATATATATGTACAGCTAATAATGGCTCTGTTGAAGTTCAACTTTTGTCAAGCTCTTTGCTCAATATTCCGTGACTTTTCCTCTTCCTGTTCACTTTTATTGTGTCTGACTTTTCTTTCTACTTTCAACTTCAACTCGCTCCCTTGGTTGTAACTATAAAAGCAAAAGATATTTCTTCAAGGACAGCTCATCTGATACGAAAGAGAAAGCAGGAAAGAGTATGAGTTTTAAGATGAAAATGCGTGATCAATAGGAAGATGCACCTTGAAGCAGTTTTTCGCTTTTTCCATTTTATCGAAATACTTGAGATGTCAATGTTGATGCAACAAGGAAAAGTTTTGATAACCCAGCTATAGTATGTTGAAAGATATCGATTTTAGTTTCGTTTTCTTCACTCAGCCGTCACAGATATCTTCTTGCACTTTGTTTATCTTTGAGTGCATTTCTGTGTAAGCATTTCATACGCACACATCTAAAACATCAAAGATAGAAAAGGAGCAATAAGATAAGAAATTTCTTTTTCTAGTCTGCTTTGCAATGATAATGCCTGATCAGAATTCAATATCGGAAAATGATGAAGGAATAGGATCATGCTAATACATACTAATTTTGTATGCGATATTGACTGTCAAATGTAAGCAAAGTTGTATTTCTTTTGTAATTTCCTTTTTGCCCCTGAAGCAATTCCACTTTTTCATTTAAACATTTTATGCACTCATTCAGCATACACACACTATCTAAATTCCCTACTCCTTGAATTTTCCCAACTTTTCTCGCTTCCTGTGGAAGAAAGTGGGATTCAGTGCATTTTCTCATACTCTAGAACTTTCAGCTTGTAATTCAATTCTGGGGTTCGTATAAAAATGTACACCTATTCACGCTCAATTCTGAAAGGAGAGGCATTTTCATTCATCCTATCATAATAATGGTTTATGCGCGTATATAGGTAAACAATATTTATCTTTCCCTTTCATTCATTCCCTCTCATCTTCCGCTTATCGAAGCCCTCTTTGGCAGTAAAGATCCACTTGAGATCAAGGCGCTCGCTTTTTTTCTTTCTCAAGTGGTGCTTATTGGTAGGATGAGGGGAATAGTAATGAAATGTCGGCTAGACGCATCTTTCTATCCATTCAGTCCCATTTTGGTTTCCTTCATAGACGCGGCATCCTCATCGTCTTCCCGTGACCATTATTTGTAAATTTTGATGAGGGAGTAAGATAGGGTATACGGGAAAAAGATAAGTTGCATTGATGGCACTTTTCGCTGCAACGACAAGATAAAATGCACACTGCACCTATTATGCGTGTACCCAGTCGGATGCAACAAAACGTGGCCACATACACAAACACACACGATGACAGAGATGAAAAAGGGGAACCGGAATCAGATCAGACTCTGTCGCTAGATTGGATTATTATTACAGTCTATCCTCCTTGAAATCATTTTTCGGTTGTGCGTGGGGGAGTGAAAGTCGCAACGTGAAAGCGACATTTTATTCATGCACGATGAAATTTTCTCGGTGATGCGTATCTGTTCTTGTACGTTTATTTGTACATTTCAAGTACACTTATTAATAGTATTATGGGCGATGCAGTTGTGTGCTAAATGCCGTTCTGACGGAGATTTTATATCCTTCTACAAAATCAAATGCCTATATGTATTCCCTATTTTGGTCGTATCAAGTATATTATAGTTTACTTTCCCTTTCTGCCTCATCTTAATCTCCCTTAATTCATCTTGATAGCAGTAAATGCAACTGGCAGTATGCACGCCATCAACCCATTCAACATGCTCGAATTGTGTGTATTTTCCCCAAGAAAACTGTAATTTCTACTCTATTTTGTTGCGTACGATTACGAGAATGTTTTTCCCTGTAAAATTCCAATTACTTCTTTATGTGACCATCCACCGTAAAAGCTAACGGGATATAATGGTAATGTCGTGGCTGATGATGGCTTTTGACAATGATGATGGCGACGCAATGTTAAGTAAAAAATATAAAAAACAACGTGAGCTCATTCACACACAACGGTGCGTTTTCGGTTGGTCGCTTTTAACTAATAAAAGTGGCTAGTTTTATGGCAGTGATGCCAGGTCGAATGAGCTTTATTGAAATTCTAGATTGGTAGCCGATACCCATATTTGCATGCATGACCAATATTAAAGGCGGAAGGTGAAAGCACGTTACAACCCAGGTATACACACACTTTCCCCCTTTTTCTCCATTTCAGAAATAATGTTGTATGGTTCAATAACAAAAGACCGCATGCAGATGAGTGCTCTCATGCATATCTAACCAGTTAGCTTCAGAGAGGTCCAGCTTACATTTTCATTAGCAAGGCCGATTTTCAGTGGTGGTCGCAAACCAGTGCTGGAATGCATGTTTGGAATTCGAAATTAGTAGCCACTCAAAAGAAAATTTTGCTTTGAACGAGGAGTATGATTTAGTGATGTAATGGAAGAATGTCATGTTTTTCGAAAAACGATTTTACTCATGAATGTTCGGAAGTCGTTTCAGAATTTTGGAAAGCCAGAGTATTTACTTAGTCAACGACACCGGTTTAACGATGTTGCATAATATCATGGTAAATGGCAGAATAATGTGGATCAATAAAAGACAAGAGGCAGATTATAAGCGTTTTAAGCGAAGCTAAGCCATCTTGTTGAATGATGTAATAACTTCGTTTTTTGTTGTGTGATTATGGTCCTTGTGCAAATGATAGTGGTGATCTGGTGTCATGATGTGTGGCGTTGTAGCTTCGTTGAACATCATTGGAAAGATGAGGGATATCTTTTTTGCAACGGAAGCCGGAGACGTTTTAGTACTTTATCTTCTCTGTCTCGTTTTTTTTTCTTGATTTTTTTTCTCCGTTGTGCGTTGAGTATATATAGAGAGAGTATGATGAGATGGAGGCGTAAATCCTCATAAAAATTCTATTTTATGTGTTTACAGGGATCAAAATGAAAATGTAAGCGGGGATGGTAAATCGTGATCCTGGTGGTGGTGCGTTTTGTTGTTGCTTGCCAGAAAGGAAAAGAGAGGGAACACCATCGCCTTGTCATCAGCATCAACAAGGAAAACGGCAAGAAGTATAAGTGTGCAATAGTAGTGGAGCCAAAATAAGAGATGAAAACGGAAGTCAATGAAAGCAAACGCTGCGTGTGTTTGCAAGAATACTATGAGCTCTAAGAGAGCTGCTTTATTTTTACTCGCTTTTGCTACAACAAGTTGAAATAAAAGAGAGAAAGCTATAGAAAATGGTGATGATGGCATGCCATATAGAATGAGATGGGCCCCAACAGAACACTAACTGGAAAAATCTCTACTGTTGGAAAGAAAACTAGTAGAGCAAGTTGAATGAATAGGCTATCTGGGAAAGTGGAAGAAGACATTCAATAATAACATTTAAGAGGAGACTCCTTTCTCTCTCATATCATCTGAACATTTTTTGCTGTTGTTGGAGAGAAAAGACAATAACAACACCATCATCATCGTCGCGATCATCGTAGCCTTCTTGCCCTTCTTTCGTTTTTCTCTCTTGCTTTCTCAGTTATTTTCTTTTCTACTTGTGTTGCTTTTAATGCACTACTCCTCGCTGACTTTGTCGTCGTCGACGGCCTCCTATAAAAAATAAGTTGGCTAAGATCAAGAAAATGTTTGGCTTGAAACTCAAGTCGTGGATGGAAGCCCATTTAGGAAGACCTCATCGGCAAAAGTCCACCAGTAGCGCGAGTGGTGCACACACAGGCACATCAAACGGTAGTCAGCCTCCTCCTCCTCCCACATCTTGTTCTTCGTCATCTCATCAAAAGAGAGCAGGGGCCCCTAAGGACGTTTCTGGCAGTTGTAGCAGCAGTGGCAGCACAACCAATTCCGTGAGCTCTTCCAACGGCAGTACAAGCACGGCAATTGGAATAGGTGCAGGATCATTGCTTCCTGGTGGTACTAGTAGCAGTACCAATAGCGGTAATAACAATCCAACTTTTTGCAATTTTCAACCGACCTCCTCGTCAATACTCGCAGCGACAACGACGTCAAGCTCAGTTGCTGTCTCTTCAGCTGGCACTGCTGCTGTCGGATCTGAGTCAGTGACGGGATCCACATCGGCTCAGCAGCAAGACGTAAAAATTGGAAAATACGGAGGTGGTGGGGGCGGTGGCTCTCCTTTCCCCGCAACTTCCCTACAAAACGGAGAGACAATTGGAACAAAGGACTCAGAAGTAGATTCCCGTTCCCACGCACCGGGTGAAAGTGATCCAGACCACAACTCACAACATCATCAGCAGCATCGAACCTCTCCTTCCATTATCCCAGTCAGCAGCAGCACAGGCAGTGGCAACAGCAATAATAGAGCTTCTACCGTCTCTACGTCCGTCTCCAACAGCACAAGCATTTTGTCCGGGGGTTCATCCTTTTGTAATAGCCTCTCCTCCCCAGACACTGGCTATTCTACTGATGGGTACTCGCCAAAAAGTGTCTACCCAGCGCTTTCATTCTCTACTGAAGGACACACGGCGAACAAACACTCATCCGCATCCTCATCATCCACTGCATCCAAATCATCCTACACAATCAGTTCTCTCGTGTCAAGTGAGCTTCTCCATTCCTCCGGTGAGTCGAAACAGACCTCAGCAAGTTGCTCTGTACAAGATGGACTGGATGAACATGCACCTTCCCCTGCAGCCATGCTTCTGACTTCATCGCAAAGTAGTAGCAGTGGAATAAGTGACACTGGAGCAGTCTGTTTCCCCAAAGGACTTCAACACGGCCACCCTTCCATTCCAGAAAATGACTCGACGGAAACTTCTTCCTCTGCACAGGAGAAACAGGTAGGCAAAAAAGGAAATAAAGTGTAGGAAGTAGCATAACGATAATGAAAAGTGATAGTGATGATGATCATAATGGCAATTTTTCTTACGAGATGTTCGCTGAGATAGAAAGAGAAAAAAATCTAATCACAAGAATGTCTTTCAAAATGCCCTACAGGTAATTATGGGAGTTGGAGAGGGTGATGATAAAGGAGAACGAAGCGGCAACAACAAGAAAACTATTCAACTTGAACTTGAACAAAAGTTGCTTCCCTCCACCGGTGCAAACTCGGTGAAAGCTGCAGCAGTAGAGCCGACGACTCATTCTCATTCCAAGTTTTCTCCGTTCAGTATTGACTTTTTAAAGAGGAGCAGCAGCTCTGCTGGTAATGGTAATAATGGTAATGAGGAAAACAGCAAGCCAAGTCATGGTAGAACGCATCGAAGAGCAGAGAGCATGGATGCTCGCACTCCAAGTCACGAAGATTACAAGCCGCTGGTAGACGAACACGATGAGGATGATGTGACTCTGGGCAATCCATCATCTAATTTTATGACAACGACAGGATCATCATCGGCAGCGAAAAGTATTCGGACCTCTTTTGTCCTCACCAGCTCCGGTCAAATTGTAGAGCTAAGCTCGTACAAAAATGCGTACTCGATTTGCTCGCCGAGACGAGAGCGTACTCGTATCAAAACGAATCCATGGATCACACTGAGCAACAATAAAAAAGAAGGGAGCAGTAAAAGTGATAGTGCTAATAAATCGACAGCAAAAAATGCAAATCCCGGCACTGCGCCAGCAAGCTCTAGCAGTGGCAGTGACGGGGAGACTGAAAAAGGGAAAATGAGTAGTAGTGGCGGTGGTGGTAGTAGTGCTAGTGGTGGCGAGGAGACTGGTTCCAAAGACGCTATGGTGGTCCCACTTGAAATACGAAAAGAAGATGAGGGGTGCGACAAGAGCCGCTCAGGTAGTAAACGTGTAAATCTGGTGGAAATTAATAAGAAGAATGAGGAAGAGCAGCAGCGTGAAGAGGAAACGGATAATTTTATGGAGGACGAGACTGGGATCGTAGATCACGACTCTGACGATAGATCCTCCAGTGCTCAAATTCTCTACCGAATTTCCAGTGCGAGCGACTCAGGTAAAGGCTCTCTCGTAGACCCAGAAACTAATCGAAATTCCACAGAGTCCTCGTGTCTCTTGAGCGAGGACTCGACACGAAATTCAATCATTTCCCAGGAGGTTTCTGGCAGCAGTTGTTGTGGAAGAAGTAGCAGTGGAGAGAGCATTTCACAACATCATCAGCATCACCATCATCCACTCGACAACGACGAGGACGACACGGTTGGTCATGCCTCCTCGTCTTGTTCTCCTTCAACAGCGGCGGCAGCAGGAACGCTGGAAACATTACCCGATCAAAAAGAGCAACAACAAGGACATTCGCATCAGAACAAGAACAGCGACCAGGGCCAACGCACTTTCCGCAATGCCTCGGTGGCCACGACAGATCTGCTGGTTAAAAGTGCAAGTGTTAGTGTGGGTGTGGGTACAACCGGCTCCAATAAATCAGCAAACAAACAGCATCCCGTCATGGTAGACAAAGAAACAGACATTCTCTCCGACTGGGCAACAAACACTGATGTGGAGGACACAGAGGACGATCTGGAGACTGACCGCGAAGGCGACAATAATGAGGATAATGAAACTGTGACGCCAGCTCCAAGCTCCCCGGGAACGGATGTGGACAGAGCCCTGTTTTCACAGTCGAGTAGTGGAACAACGGACATTGATTTTGGAGATAGTAGTGCGGCAACTCAGGCATCGTCCACACAAGTGTTTCCTCCGTCCTCACTACTTCGCCAACACCACCATAACAGCAAAACTAGCAGTACTTACGCAAACACCAGCAGTAACGGAATACGCTTCCATAATGGCAGTAATAATAACAGTCAGAGTGAAAGCTGTGGTGGTGAAAGTTACGACCATCATTATCTCTTACAACAACAGCAGCAACAACAACATCAGCAACAGCATAATAACATCAACATGAATTCTAACACAGCGATAGGCTACCCTTCCGTTGTTCCTATTGTGCGTCCAGTACTGGCCGCAGCACAGCAGCAAGACACTTTCTCTTTTGATCTTGTCAACCACCATCCTCACACTTTACAGTCACAACATCATCCTTTCCAGCCTGCAATGTTTTACCCCAGTTACCCACTGGAAGATGACCTACTTGAAGATGACTATCCTCAAGTTAAACAGTCCAGTGGCCACAAGGGTATTGCCAGAGGAGCATTGGGTTTTCTCCGAAAGATTTTCAAAAAGGGAGCATGTTCCTCCCAGAGGCATAGTCCAGATAGCCTGGCATCCTCTGCTGCTGGAAGGAAGAACAAGGGCAGAGGAAAAAGCGATAATAATTTAGCCTCAGTTGGAATGGGCTCTCCTCTTCTCACGATTTCCGAACCACTGAGCAATCCTCGCTATTCTGCGGCTGTACTTACTAGCAAAAAGCAAATCAACCCGGCATTGAATGGTTGCTATTTCCTGACACCTACACCAAACTCATTTCGCCGAAGGAGTGGTGGGATCGGAGGAGGTCAGTCTGACGCTAATACTTCGGGCTCTGATTCAAAGGGATCTAGCAATAGCAAGCAACAGCAGCCACCGAAAAGTGTCAAAACGGACATTATAAGATTGCCACAGGGTCCACTATCTCCGCAACAGTCGATAATTCAGCCGCATCATCAGCGAGCCACGTCTTCCTCTCATTCTTCGGCTTCCTCGTCGTCATGTTCTGCGATGAGCATGTCCAACAATCCTGGAATTCCACAACAGTGTTCAACATTCCTGCCACATGCTGCTCCTGTTATTGCCTCTTCCTTCTTTTCTGTTGGATCAGCAGGCCCGTCAGCAGCAGTCAATAACGGTAATCTTATTGCGACAATCAGTCAGCAATCCAATTCCGCCAGCAACACAAATAATTCGTCGTCCACGAGTAGTTCAATTCACTCGCTCATGTCAACGTCTACCTGCTCAGGGAACAACCGGCCTCCTAGTCAGCAACAGTCCAAAATTCCAATAACTCAAAATCTCTATGCAAATTCCAGTTCCGCCTCGCAAAATCCGATCACTTGTAGCACAAATGGTAGGCACTCCAATAATCCTTTCGCCATGTCCAATAACGGCAACAACAATAACAACAGCCATCACGGTGTCTCAGCACGATCTCCTCCACCTCCTCCCCTGATCTCGGAAAAATCTCCCTATTTAAACGGAAAGGAAAAGAGTCAGTCGGGTCGACGTGATCTAGCTCCTCCGCAGCAATCCCTGAAAGGAATAATCCCTCCATACGAATCTTCTCCAAGACTGCCTGCCAGCACGGCCAGAATGAATTCTCCCAGCTTTAATAACTCGTACTCTCCGATTCACCGTCTTGTCGTGACGGGTGGAAGCCACTTACGCAACGGTAATCCTTCGTCCAATAACCCAGCCTCTGGAATGGGCCATTACCCATCCGGCGGTGGAGGCAGTGGGGAATCTCCACTACCTGTCCCGCGATATAATGGAAGCGCAGTAGTCATTGGTACGGACAATAACAGCAATAATAATTTCACTGCACAAGTCATAAATCGCTCGCATTCTCATCATCCTCATCCAAACACGTCAATGAGCCAATCCCCTTTAATTAATCACCGTTCCTCACCTCATCCGCAACAGCAGCAGTATCCTCCTCAAATACCTTCATCAGTCGCCGCGGTATCGTCCTCCTCATTTCAGCAGCAGCAACCATCTCATAATTTCTTTGCGTCCCCCTCTCCCATCCTAAGAAATCCTCGCTATCAATATATAACCTCATCAAATCAAAACTCTCCCATTTTGAACGCAACGAAACGTCTAAATGGTTCCACTTCCATTATCATGCCATGCTCATCCGGTAATAACGGTGCTGGTCCCAACGGACCTCCACCCCTACTAACCACATTTACGCCGCTCCCCTCCTCTTCCTCCACTGCATCTTGTTCTCAAAGAGAAAGTCTGATTAACAATAATAGCAATGCCAACACAAACACGATTACAATCAGTTCTGGTGGTAGCGTTAATTTAAACCCGTCAGCATCATCATCTTCAGTTGTTGGAGGCAGACAAGTTGTGTCAACCAGTTTGAGTTATAACGAATTTGAGAATTTGAGTAGACAACAGGCAAACTTTCCTTTCCATAATAACAAGAATGGGAACAATGGCAGCAGTTTTGGTACTTTCATTCCACCAGCACATCATCTTCAACCGCAACAGCAGCAACTCCTTCATCAAAATCACCACAAGAGTAACAAAACTCTTCATCTTCAGCAAAATCATTACTACTCATCTCCCATAGTAAAGCAACGAGCAGCAGAGCAACGTCAACTTGAACAAAGTTTATGGAATAATAACGAAGGTGCTAGCAGAGGGGGAGGGATGCGACAATACCAAAATATGCAGCAGCAACAACAACAGCAACAAAGACCTTCGAATCAAAACTTGAGATTTAACAGTTTTCTTGTGAGACACAGACAACTTCCACAGTTCTACCACACGCAATGGGGACTACAGGAGAGGATTTACGAGACTGTAGACTCGGAAGATGAAAGAAGTAGTCCTGGAAGGGGAAGCGATGAGATGGGTGGTGGTGGGGCAAACTGCGACATGGATTTGTCAATACCAATGTACAATCATCAAAGCCAAGGCAGAGGAGGAATGATTCCAAGAATGAAACACAGTTATAGCCACAAGGAAGGCGGCTTTCTTTGCGAGAGCAATCATGTAAATGGGGATGACTGTGGAATGGATGAAGAGAGACCGACAAAAAGATCAAAGCCTAAGACGCTGTCCGCTTCGGGGAGGCCTTTCCCCCGTCCTGTGGTCGCCCTACCAATGATGCCCGCTGGCACATTTCTGTCGGAAACGGAAACGAGACTTTTGGAAGCTGACAAAGAGTCAGACAGGAAGTACAAGAGACTCATAAATGAGGCTGAGGCTCTACTCAAAGAAATTTCGGTAGAGAAGGAAAAGCGAGCGGTAGTTGCTGCCATTGCAGGTGGTGGCGCACATCAACGTGACCACAACTCTTTTAGGGAGGACTGTCCACAGAGTGATCCTCTCAGGAGAAAGGTTTGCAAAAAATGACATGACTATTTGCGATAACTCATAATTCATACGACGAACATTGTACATGCAATTTATTTTTTGTGTTTGCAGGCATATGACTGCTGGGCACTTCGAAGACTACAGCAAGAGCTGGCTGGATGCTGTGCGTCACCTCCGGTTTTGCACCGTTCTCGTCTCAATCTTCAGTCCCCTTCTACTCCCACGTTAGCAAACAATCCGTACCTAAGTCACTTTCAGAATATGGGAATGTCAATGGCTCCGCTTCCGCCAATGCTGCCACAACAAGTTCCTTACATAACCTCTTCTGGAGGCGTGGATGATCCCAACCAAAATAGCTTTGAGTTTTAAAGCAAATCCCCCAGATTACTTGTAGTTAGCTGAGAAAGGTTTAAAATATGATATTAGGTATACTACCATGCTTCAATGACAATGCTAGCTATTTTAAGGACAATGAAATTAAAACATTTAGAGTACTATATCCGACCGAACGCATTATTATGTCATCAAAGCCCATTAGTGGAGATTTTGATGTCATACCATTACAAAAGATATTATCTTGTATATAATCTTGTATAAAGTAATCGTAAATGGTTGTGTACTAGAGGAAAGTATTTGTACATTCATTCACCACGAGATAGAAAATTAAAAATAATTATATGATGAGAATGTGATATGAACCTAATCATGTTTAATATAACTATATTATGGCCATAACTATTGTACATACTTTATGTTGAGTTGAATAACCTACCATAAGGTTTTCATTTATTAGGTATGTAGCTATATATCTGATAAGAAATCTCATCTTAGCTTTGAGCTTTAAGTTGTTTGGTGGAAGGATTACACGGATACATTGCCGGTAGAAAATATATAGTCAGACAAGTACAAATTCACTAATGAATGAATTAATGTAAAAGAAACTATTTCTAAGTGAATTCACCATTATTATATGAAAGTGGAATAAAATATTAAGACTATAATTTGAGATTCGGGTAGCTTAATTTAATAACATTGAATGTAATTATATAGATATGATTACTAGAACGTTTGGATGATTTAATCAGTAAAAGCAAATAAAATATTATGTCAAACTACACGTTAAAATGTCTTTCTCTGCAGTTTTATTACATGTTTTTGTATATTTTTTGGTATTGCATACAAAACTTTGTATTTAAAATAGGGATACAGTAGCTATACATATTTGTTGCTTTATTATGGAATTTATTGCTTAAAAGTATTGTCACAAGATGATTGGTCAATATTGAACATATAATGTCAGTCAGCATCACAATACACCGGGAGGACAAAAAACCAGAAGTTACACATTGCCCCCTTCCAATTTTCAAACCGAAAAACTGGTCGGTATTTTTAAGAAGTTGTTCTATATCACTCTTGTTGGAGATGATGATCGAGTCATTTATTAGGCAAGCCACGAACTTCTCCACTTGTCTTTCTACAACTGATTTCTAGTTTCTCTCAAAGAACCCCCAGTATTATTTGTCTTTTGTACATCATCACGAACAAATCGATGAGACCTGTTAGCATAATATGTTAAATCAAAAAATGAATTCATTTACTTCCAACATATTACACCAGCCAAGTTGATACAGGGGAGAGAAACACAAAATGCAAAATGCAACACAAGAAATTGTCAACCAAACCGACCAGTTCAAACCAAAACCAACACAAAACAAAATTACTAATAAAATAGTGCATCTACGCTTTGTGAACATTATTGAAACAAAGTGACTATGCATAAGTGTACAGATGTAATGTTAAAGTGAACCATAAAGCTTACAGTACTTTTGAAATGATACAATAATACAGAAAAATGATGACTACATAGGACACTCTCGTTCAAATGGAAAACTTGAGCTATGATATGAGCTAGTACTAACTAAAGCTTAACTATTAAAGTAATTATATGTAGATAAAAATGTCTTTTCTGTACATGTATGTACACACTGTGAAGTCAAGCTCCAGTGTTCACTACCAAAAAGCAAAGAGATAAACTGTGCAATGTGGGGAAAATGTGCACGAATAATAAGAATATTATTCGTAACTGCAGGAGTGTGAGTAAAATAATTTTGAAGTAAGTCAAAAGGAGATTAAAGATTTGAGTAGACGAATATCATAAAACAGTAGTACTAGTTAGAATAGAAAAAAATGGGTAGGCAAACCAGCTAAAACTACATTGGCACATTACCCCGATACAATTTAGGCGTTAAGGAAGGATTCACGCATTCGCTGATGATTAACGTTCAAACTCACAGGGTTGTTTCTTTTAAACAGAAGCCCTTCGAAGGTGGCCAAGATTCCCATATGGAATGGTCTTTCTCTCAGAGCATTCATAAAGGCAGACAAGTCGGCAAACGTGTTTGGTTCGAGAAGCCCTTGTTTGTCCATGGGTAATTCCAGAGTTGATTCTTGGATTAGACCCTTGACCACTTGAAGCCGGAATGTAATATTGGTTTGAATGTTTCCATCCCTGCCAAGACCTATGGGATACGTACGGTGGAAGGCGAACTCTGGGGTTTTTCCATAGTTCCATTCCCAGCTTCGGAACTCTGAGCGGATGTTGTCCAATCCAGGGAACCTACATTCCAAATTGGATTACCCAACGTTTAGTTTAAATCAATGAAAAAACTTAAGATATACTTTCCATTGAACTAGATTTTAACTATGCTTACCATTCATTTGTAGGATTGATCATTTGGAATCCACGCTGTTTTTGAATGAGCTCATCTCCACCATCATTACCATTTGAGTCTGTACGTAGATACTCGTAACCAATTGAAGTAAGCACATTTTCCACACTTGCGTTTTCATTGGTTGCTTTCAGGTTTTTCACTGGTGCACGAACGCTTTTGGTTGCCTTTGATTCTAGTCCATCCTAAACCAAGCAAAAATAAGATTATAACCTTAGAACTTTCAGGCAATCTTATCATCCAAAGAGATTTCCTTCGTTGTAGACTCGCTTACCGTGTTTGGGTTCAACAAAGCAGAGAGTTTCTTCAAGTCCGCATCCACAAGCACAGTGCAATGATGATACGCATTTTTTCCTAACTTTGCTGCAGTCCCGGAGATCTGCTGGAGCACACAATAGAAAAAGATGCAGCAAAATATTAAACATTTACCCCGCACCAACATGCTATCCATAATTCATTATTATTATGAAAAATCTCAAAGCAAAGTTAGCAACACAATTTTATATTGCTTTCCAAACCCTAAAACTCTAGTCGTTAGTAAACTTTCATGCGTAGCTATAAGAGTAATATCGGTAAACAAGCTTTGTCGCCTGCAACATACCAGAACTTTTCATTTTTCATCAAAACTCTGACATGACATCAACTCAATAAGCGAGAAATATTAGGAAATTTTTTAATAATCTATGGTAAGGGGTAGGAACCAGAGCAAGTCATCTTTGATATATTATGGAAGAGGGGATGAGATGAATAGTGTAAAGAAAATAGGGGAACGTCGAACGTATTACTTTGGGTTCGTCGGTAATAGTTTTCCTGTAGCACTCTCTATGCCACGCAAATCGAAGCAAAATGGAAAAGTTATCGAAAGCAACTCTAGGAGTCATTGTGAACATGCCGTTTAAAAGTATGTAGTTAGTGGAGTAAGGAAGCGGAACTGTCGTATAAAATGTAATAAATGGTATTTTGAACCCTGAGCCTACCTTATGTCCATTTACTGTAACATCCTCCCTTGGTGTAATTTCAGCATTGATGCCAAACTGCCTCTCCAAAGCACGACAAATAACCTCCAAATTTTTCTTCCTGTTGTAGCCGTCTCTTGGAGTGAAGAAAGTGCAATTCAGATTTCCTCGATCGTGATACACACAACCGCCTCCAGAATTACGGCGAGCAATGGACAGCTTGGATTCTTCGGCCAGGGATACATCAACTTCCGCCCAAGGATTTTGGTGCCTTCCAATGACCACACAGGGATCATTGCGCCACAGCAAAAGAACTTGGTGGTTTTCGAAATTGAAATTCCTGTAGAGCCAATCCTCCAATGCAAGATTAGTATGAATGTCAGCAGATTGAGAGATGAAAACCGATTTTTCAGGTTGCTCAGTAGCTGGAGCAGCACCCAGTTTGGTGGAATAAAGACGGAAGCTTGCTACAGCCGCAGCCTTATTTGGACCCATTGACACGATAAACCCCGCATTGGTTGAAGCCACCGGCTTGGCAGCAGACCGCAGGAACAGGCCAACGCCCTTGCTCAAAATGGACTGCATGATGATGTCGATTAAGGATCAAAGGAGACTTTGCAAATTTAAAAAGTGTCGGCAAGAGCAGTGATGACTACCACGTTACACGACCAGTTGTTCGGCTCGGGAACAGCGGAGCTCTGACTTCAGCAGTACTCGTTTTGCACGAGATTCAAAACAAAGTAATATTCTAACAGATCTACAGAAAGTAGCAGCCTTGTTTCTTGAGAAAGTGGGGTTATAGAAGCAGTGGTGGTGGTATCGAAAATGAGAATAAATTACTCAGAATTTAAGGATCAGTCTTGTAATCAGCACTCGTCTTAAAATTTAGCAAAATTCAACAAAATATTTAACAAAAAGGAATGTGGCACGTCAACAATGAAACCGATTCGTTTTCTACAAATGTTTCCAAATTTTCATATCCGAAATGGCAAGCTGAATAAGATAAGAGTGGAGGTCAACGGTGAGATGTAGCCACTTGAAGGTGTGATGAAGTTGACACGCACGCACACGAATTTTCACACAATCAACGAATGCTGAAGACTGTAAAGCGAAATTGCTACTTTTGTCCATTGGAATAAAACTTGGAAGAGTACGAGACAACACTGTACAACAATTAGAGAGTGGCAACTGTAGAGATAACTACGTGAGGTTGGAGAATTCCAGGGTGGTGCTGTGTCCCTGCTGGATAGACATTAAATGGAGAGGTAGTGGACACAGGAGAAAGTTAACCTAAAAGGCTGGAAGCTGTTTTCCTGCTCCTGGAAAAATCTGCGTTTGTTTTTGTTGTTCTGGTGCACAGCTGGGCACAGACACAATGCTTTGGTCAAGGACAGAGTCGGAGTGGTGGAAAGAGAGAGTTTTCTTTTGAGAGAGCTTCTTCCTGCTTTACAAATGACAAAGATGCTATTAGTACTGATGCCTACTTGCTTGCTTTGAAGAAATGTAACATGGTTTTTAGAAATGTGTACCTTTTTTGTAAAGAAATAATAATTGCTTATCAGACTGGAACTGGAATTATCAGAGAGAGCTTTAAATAGGCGGTTGTGTTCGTAAGGAGAACTTGGCGAGAACTAACACTCGTTCCATGAGCCACACGCCAATTTCATGCAAAAGTGGTCGAGACAAAAAAATTCAGGTCTGCCTTGCTGATCATTAAGGTGCCTGCTATTCATTATGATTTTGATTACTACTACCATTCATTTATCGAATTGATATTGATACGATATGGGGTTGTGTCCTACACGCATTTTGTTCATAGGCGAAAACGCTGGGCTGGGGTAGACATCATTTCCATGCATGACCACATATATATCAGATAGGTTTTGAGAATGGATGGATATCCTCGATTTCAATTCAACTCGTTTTTTAGCAGACACCAGTTACCAGGCAGTCAGGGTATGATTCTCATTATGATAATCAGCTAACAGCAGCATAGCAGCAGCCGATATTGTGGTGCAATGCTGACGCTATACTCTTGGCAGTAGGATATAGCTAGAGTTGTAAGTGGTAGCTATGCAAAGATGCAGAGAGGTGATGTGGATTTCTCAGGTGAACTTTGGACTCTTTCACCCACAAGCTCATCATAGACAAAAAAGGGCAACCAAACATCAAAGCATGTTTTCGCTTCAAATGAATTTACTCTAATCCTAAATCCTGGTATAATATTGATTGTGGCTGATACTGGAATAAGGGCTTAAGTGTGACATGGGGTGAAAAGAGAATCAGGAAGCTAAATGCAGTTTTCAGTTGATTCCATTGCTAGATGTGGATTATGGGTATTTCTAATTAGTTTTAGGCTACCTTTGGTTGATGTAACTCTTTTCTTGACAGATGTAGACAAAATAAGTATCAAGGTTATCTTTTGATTTTAAGTTCGTAGCCTATAATTATATGCGTGTTGAATACTTCCTAGCTGTTTACAAACAAACCGTTCATGGAGGAGAGCCAGACATCAATTAAATATTGACATGGACATGCTTTGATTGATAAGAAATGGGAGGGCATATGTGTGTCGTGTAATAATAAACGTTACCTTTTTCCACGTCTTATATGTACATATTTGGCATTAAAATTCCTTCGTTTTCCGTCGGCTTGATCTGGACAGACAGATGACAGATTTAGTGCACTCCAAAGCTACTACGCATAATTTTTCATTCAATCATTGCTCTTCCTTGACTACTTTTACCCTCAATTCAATAAAAATTTCGTAAAGTCAAAAGTTCACCAAAAAGTTATATTTTGGTAATGCCACGTTTGCGTTTACCAAACCCTTTTACTAGGTGTAGGAACGCATGATAAAACAAAATAGAGTCACCTTTTTGGATTTTGATCATTTACAGTGGACTACTTGAGTGAGTAGAAACTATATGATGATGCCCCTTGTACCAAAATTGTCACGCTTGGTTCACGTGAGCACATCGTGCTTGTCAGTTAACGTTAAAACTTGTAATGAACAACATATTGCCACAAGATACCAGAAAACTACAAACATTCATCGGCAAACCAGTCAAGTCTGTCGGCTCTCTGTAGAGGTACGGCAGTGGACAAAAACTGATGCTCTTATTGCATTGCACCCAACAACTTGTATACAATGTTCATAAAGGAAGTTTTTAAAATGTCTAGGTACTCTTCTTTCTTTTGAGAATGATAAAAAATTGACCAAGAAGTCAACCGACTCAAACCAGTCTGCTGTCTATGCCGACCACTACGACAGAAGATGCACTCACGCACGCATGGATCTGATGATGCCTTTGTTCAAGGATGCCTATATGTATGTTATTACTGTACACGTAAGGTATCGCATCAAAAGGCAAATGCTACCGCTTTATAATAATCTCTTGTCTGTTTTCCTCATGAAGAAAAACATGTTTTTGTAAAAAATTATCAAAAAATTATATTTTTAAAATGAAGATAGGGAAGACCGTCGGGCTACAAGTACCAGCAACGGTAACTAATAATCATCCACATTCAAATTATTGAGAATTGCAAATTTGCAACCGGTAAACAACTATTTTGTGCACCTGCATCTGTAAGCTGCGTGGACATCAGCGGCAAGCAATCGACGACCTCTGTAAACCGAGATGATGGACTTTGCTCTGTCTGCTCATTGTCTGCCAAAACAATGTGAGCATTTCCTAAACAATGTATAAGAATGCAAGCAAAGTTAGTAACAGTGTAACGAATGTAACATCTTTGGTCGAAGAGCAAAGATGATTATAAAGAGTTAACCGACGAAACGTGATGCGCCTTCTAGCAGAATTTGTCTGAAAACATGTAATCTTTTAAGGCATCGTAGAGAATAGGACTGAGGACTTTAACGCTAGGCTGCATGCACAAAAAGTTTTAAAAAGTGAATTCAGAGAAAACTTTGAATTCAAAAGTTCATTTCTGATAATAGTGATAATACTGAATGTACTCATGTGGCAATAAAGATCAATGAAGGTATTATGATAAGTTTGATGATATGATTCATTCACAGAATTCAATATTTGAGCACGTTCCACCAACGTGGAATATTGAGGCTGAATTGTGGGCGTACCTATACGTCTCGTTATCTCTCAAAGTTCAAAGTTTAACTTTGGTCGCTTTGATGCTCGATAATAAAGCATGTGTATTGGATTATTGTTCATGGATGAAACTTTTGCAAAATTTCACAAAGAGCAAAGACATGCTAATTTTAAAAAGATGACTTGTTAAAAATTGCTAATTAAATCTTGCGACCTGGAAGAACTCAAGTGTAATCAGGTAGTAACCAAACTCGGACTCTGGCCAACCTGGCAAACAAGATCTGAAACCTGTTCATAAGCTAACACAGATTATGATAACTAGATATGTTTATTGTTGAAGCTAAATTTTCCATGAGTCAAATTGCATGGTGCGCAAGTGGACTTTAGAAATAAAGTCTCGTCAGCACTTGGAGA
The DNA here is from genome assembly GCA_029691765.1 of Entomobrya proxima. NCBI lineage: Eukaryota > Metazoa > Arthropoda > Collembola > Entomobryomorpha > Entomobryidae > Entomobrya > Entomobrya proxima. The sequence continues at coordinate 3,986,900 of CM056168.1, forward strand.
AGTTGATCAAGTTCAAGAAAGTAGCCAATCCAGTACTCATTCAGATGACAAAAATATTATTTTAACCATAAGTGAACAAAATACGGGATTCGATTGGTAAAATGCAGGTATCTTATCTGCAGTCGGACATGACATGGAACGTAAGGCTTTCAAGGACAGAATTAAAGGTTTACAGCAATTTGTGGCCACATGGAGAGGTGATATCTACTATCAAATAGGGTGTGGGTGTGACGTTCCTGACTTTACGTGAATAACAGTCAATCCTAATGCTAAAATTGGCAATAACAGACAAAAATTAATTTTATTTGCACACTAAGAAATACCGGCTATTCATTCTGAATTATTGACAGATAAAAACAAGTAGTTATCATCAAGTTGGAATATTCTGGTAGCATTAACAAAATACTTTATTGAAATCCTTTTGACCGTTTCCAATGCAGTCCTATCAAACCATGTTCAGCATTTATTGGCTTGCTAGTTGTTTTGCTGAATTTTCAATTTTGTATTTCATTGTTTAAAACAAGTTGTTTTATAGGGGTTACGTAAACCCGTAAACAGGGTAAAAATGGAAAAATTTTAAGCTAAATACGCTTATCGTAAATTTATTCCATTTTTGTTTGCTGAAAATGGCAACATTCAACATGATTCATTCTATTGAGACCACGAGCTGAAATACTGACGTTCATCTATTCAGGAACTACAGATTTTTATTGGATTCATCAATTCATCTCCTCGTGTGAAGTTTATTACATTTTAAAACGTGCTTTATCATGAAATCAAATATTATAATATATGTATGTTTTCTGGAGTAAAATATTTGCTCTTTATCAGTCAAACATTGCATCTTGGTTTGGAGTTGGGTAGGAAGACTGATAAAGAGTTGTGACGACAAGTGACGACGCAAACTAGCGGTCATTTGATTGGCACAGAAATTAGGGTGACGGTTATCGATGCATTTCGCCATTTTCCAAAATTTTGATAAGCCGCATTCCGTATTTCTCAATATCTAAAGTTCATCATTGGAACATTCGTTACTCTGCCAGTTTTAACACACTCTTATTATTCGAAACACATTATCATGTCATGTTTCAGGTACCTAATCATTTTTCATGTGAATTCGGGCAAAGGTGAAACATTTTTAACAGTTTACGCATTGATAAACGATGGAGCGAAACTTGGATACTAACATTTTTACTTACTACGATATACAAGCTAAACGCTTGGATTTTACATGTGATGTTATTGCAGCAAAGAATTTATTTTAATAAATAAGAATCTTTCTTTATTTTAAAGCACACAAGTTCTGGGGCGACTTGAGTTATGAAGAACTTCTTGAAAAAATGTACATTATTAAATCGTAGCACACATCCTTCATCCTTTATGTTTGCACACATTCGGTTCACCTGCGTGAATAACAATTTTATAAAACCGCATTCAGTTTTCGATTATCCATACTATTTTCTAATTGATGGAAGCACCATTTTCGTACTATAAAGCTATGTCTATTTCAAAATCATTAATGTCATGCCATGTCATTTGAATTTGCGTAAAATTTATCTGGATAACTCTAGAATTAACCGATTACTGAAAGTGTTTACCTGCAAATTAAGTGTGATTATTGACACTTGACAGCTTCGATATACTCAATCTGAATACAACAATAGATGGTTATTAGTAAGTTGTATCAGAAGTATATAAATATACATTTAGGCTTTATGGTTGTGAACAACAAATTAGTACCTGAAAAAAAACAAGTGCATCGACTTATTATCAGAAATGATTGTATTATTTGCAAACATGACTTTACAATCTATTTATATCAAACAACACACAAATATTGGTGCTAATTTATTACGGCTATTCACTGTAATTGAGGTTTTACATCAAATGAAAAACACTCGCATATATTTATGTTCCTACCTTATTTGACATTTTCACGAAATAATATGTTTTTTACACACTTATTCCTTGCTTTTACCAAGTTTTAAATCAATGCACACATGTTCTAGTTTGGATCAAACTGTGTTTCATTGTATGCAAATTTAAAATCATGCCATTGTTAATCATGTCTTTCATGATTGACGTGCTTCAAATCCAAAATTCAACAATCAGTAACTTCCCACTCATGAAACAAATTACAAGATTCTTTTTACTTTAACCGCAGTAATTTGATACTTTTGCTTTTTATCATTTTCATTCCGTGACTGTCCTAAATAGGCAGTAATGTGAGAAACTCTCTGCGTATTTTCCGAAATATGTTTCATTTAAACTAGAAAATAGACATACTCTAATACTAAAATGGTTTTTAACCCAGTATCCATAATCCATCGTAAAAAAGTATCTTGGCATGTGTGGAAAGACGCAAAGGAACAAGGGTCGTCGAAAGACCATGAACCTCTTACTAACATGGCCCATATTTTTACATTTTTGAAAGTAAACTGGACATTTCTAGTTGCAATACTTGCTCCATTTTTGCTAATCATTGTTCCTGCAACATGGACGGGTGGCCATACAGGAAAGGAAGCATACGGAGCTTATATAATTTTGCTGATGTCAATTTATTTCATGACAGAATGTATACCGCTACCTGTCACCGCTCTCCTTCCGGTCTTATTGTTTCCTTTATTTGGAATTGCCCCTACAGGTACTCTTTTTTTCATTGTGTTTCACGTAAAACAACAAATTATCGTTTAATCTTAATACTTCGTCTATCGATTTTTTCATGTGCAGAAAAGATAACATCAGCGTACTTGCAGGATTCCATTTTGTTTCTATTTGGAGGATGTGTCATAGCCCTTTCCTTCGAGTATTCCAATCTCCACACAAGAATTGCTTTAAAAGTTATTATGATCGTAGGGGCGAAAATACCTCAGTAAGAACGTTATCATTCAGTTATAAATAATCTTCGTTTCTGCCCTATTAAATATTAATATTTGTTTCCTACAGATTGATGCTAGGTTTAATGGTGACAACAATGTTTCTTAGCATGTGGATGAACAATACCTCCACGACAGCAATGATGGTATGAAAAGCCTAGATAAATAGACGCTATGTTAGAGATTTCGGAAAAACGCTTGCATTTTTTATCAAAGCTACTTGATGAGCCCCAGCTTTCCTTGTGCTTGGGCTTGTCACCCAACTATTTTGACATTCGTATTGCACGTAAAATAAAAAAGTGGGAGTGGCTTTGATGGAGGCATAATTTTAGTCTGCTAACTATAACCTCTGTCTATATTCTAAGGTACCCATCGTTAGTGCAATCATGGACGAGCTACGTTCTGTAAGTCTGCCTGCATATTTAGAATATTCCATCATAAACAAACTAATAAATTATTACATACACTTTTATCATGCATCCTCATTCTTCCAACTTACTATTGATGCACATCACGAGTTATCAGAATTATGAAATTAATTAAAATGTCGGTTTTAGAAATTGCTGGAATCATCCGCTGACACAAAGGGTACGGCTGAAAACCAAGGAAAAGGAAGCAAAATTGATAAGAAGATTCGGAATCTTAAAATTATGTTTTTGTTGGCAACTGCATACAGTTCCAACATAGGTGGCACTGGAGTTAGTAAGTTGTTCATATAAATACTACAAGAAATTTAAAAAGGTAAACTAATTAATTTAGTGATATTTTGATATTTAGTCACGGGAAGTGGAACAAACGTGATTGTATTGGACATTGTTCGAAAAGACGAGGACTTGGCCTCCGAAGCATGTCGAAAAAAGCTTCAGATTAGCTTTCTTGACTGGATGCTGTTTAATACGGTTCCTATGATTGTGTGCACATTAATGTGCTGGGTCTACCTTCAAATTCATTTTATGGGTTTACCCAAGTTTCTAAAATTCTGGGCCAGAGAAACCAAAGCAGAAAAAGAAGAGGCTGAGAAGATGAACAAAGCACTGGAGAAAAGCGTAAAGAAAGCCATGAAAATCCAGTATGATGAATTGGGACCAATTAGTTTTAGCGAAGTTGGCGTACTAGTACTATTTATTTGCATGGTTATTCTGTGGATTTTCAAAGATCCACAAATCAGTAGGTTCTTCAAATCATCCACTATTAATGTTTATTTTATAAACTTTATAAAGTGCTGAATAAACTTTTGTAACAGTTCCAGGTTGGGATTCATTACCAATTTTTGACCGAACACCCACAGGAAAAAGTTTTATAAAAGAAGCAACACCAACTTTTTTGATATGCGTTTTGCTGTTTATAATCCCTGGGAAAGCTGAATATTACAAAAATTTCTGGAATGGGGGTAAATAACCGTACAAATAAGTTATGCTTTAATTCGCTCCGCCAATCAATGGTCTTAATAATTTAAATGCAAAAATTGCAGGATTAGGCGAAGGAATGAAAGATCCTTTACTTTCTTTTGATTTCATCTCAAAGAAATTCCCTTGGGGCATTTTCATACTACTTGGTACGTGCAAGACTTTATGAATATATAACATGAAAATCCTTTTTGATTATTGATTCATAATGTCCAGGGGGTGGAAGTGCAATGGCTCAAGGCGCAAAGGAATCCGGAATTAACAAAGCAATCGAGGAATTCCTTGCAAACAACGAGACTCTCCAATCGTTTTCCGGTCCTATGATTCTTCTGTGCATTCTTTTTATGATTGCCATTCTCACTTCTGTTAGTTCAAGTATGAAGTATACATTCTTTTTCACCAACTTAAATTTTAGATCATCTTTCTCAACATGGCTTTTTTTAACAATATAACTTTCTTGGAAAACAGATACTGCCACAGCAGCCATTGTGGTTCCAGTATTGCTTGGTTTAGCGTATGTGAAAGGAGTTCATCCCTTGTATCTCGTATATCCAGCGTCTACTGTATGCAGCTACGCTTTTGTGCTTCCTGTAAGCACTCCACCAAACGCAATAGTTTACAGCTCAACAGATCTGAAACTAGGGGAAATGATTAAGCCAGGACTTATTGTTAATGTTATCTCGATTTTCATTCTTTTTATATCCACTCATACCGTGGGTTGGTGGTTGTTTGACTTTGGGGGTTACCAGAATGAATGTGCCGCAATGGCCAATCTGGAACCTTCAACAATGTAAACATTCCTACTCTAATCCAGGGTTAGGTTTTTAGAATTATTTCATTAGTTTTAACATTGGCCATAAATAGAGACTTTAATGCGATGAAGCAGGTAACCTCAGCCTGGTAATAAGACAAAGCATATTAGCAAAGAGTAGAACTTACATTGTTATCGTTGTCAAGGATAGTGTAAGAATATCCTGAAACTGAATAAAAGTAGTAGCGTTCAATCGAGTGCCCAAAATCATTTGAAACAATATCTTTCTTTTGAAGCCATCATATCGTACTATCAGCTAATCACAATCACTCAGCTTGTTGAAAGCTTTATTGCATTCCAGATCAAAATGGAGAATCAGTATGCAGTTGTACGCGTGCCTTTCGCCACCCGTATAAAATTCATTCTGTCGGAAACATGGCCATTCTTCTTTTCCATTCTTGTTCCGATAATTTTACTCCCAATTTTCTTTTGGAAACCAGCAGAGAAGTTCGAGAAGGCACCATTTGGTTTGTACATGGTCCTGTTAATGGCTGCTTACTGGGTATCTGGTATGAATTCAGATGACATTAAACAACATACAATGGTAGAGAATTAATATGATATTCAATAATAAGTACCTTTTTGAAATGAACGGGAACAGAATGCATTCCTTTGGCCATTACTAGTTTAATTCCTATAGCCTTTCTCCCCATGACTGGCATCACGGACACAGGTTTGTCATTTGGTGCTTTGTATTTTACCTGATCATTGCATTCTCCATCTGGAATTGTATACAAAAGTTTTGAATTCAATATACATGCTTGTCTCCGATTTTGATTTGTTCTTGTACAGAAGAAATTTGTGGACAATACTTGAATAGCACAATTTTGTTTTTGTTTGGTGGATGTGTTGTAGCTCTCGCATTTGAATACAGCGATTTGCACACCAGAATATCCTACATGGTCATGAAAAGTGTGGGTGCCCAGCCCGGCATGTAAATTTTCGTTGTTATAATTCGTAAATAACTAATGACTTAAATACTTTAAATCGAACCTTTGACCCTTAATGTTTAAGGCTACTACTTGGAATGATGATGACATGCATGGTTTTAAGTTGCTGGATGAACAGTAATTTTCTTGAATAGTTACTATCACCTTGTTTATGCGTCACTTTCTAATAACTGCGTATTTAAATTTAGATACATCAACAACGGCAATGATGGTACCTATAATTTTTGCAATTATGGACCAATATAAAAAAGTTAGAATATCCTTAATTCAGTATACGAAGATTACATCTTAACACTGATTATTATCCTTCTTGTCAATACTATTACCTATACTACCTGCATAATTGCATTTCTTTTAGAGGCTGATTCCAACAGAAACTGCTGAAGAGATGGCAGCTAAGTATGGTGGTGGAGACCTTAACACCATGATTCCCGTTGATCCCAGCAAATCTGAAACTGAGAAATCTAATCAGGTTGGGGCAATAACAGAAAACGCTGTAACTGTACCCGACAGGAAATCAGTTACGGACTCCTCTGCTGCTCCTGATTCAAATCCTACGAAAGGGCAAGAAGCCATTCCTGAAGGGGAAGCAAATAAGTCAAGTGTGAGTATTCTAATGAAACCGCGTCCAGAAGCAGAAGAATCAACGTTTTCATCAGCGACAAATCGTCTTATGTTTGTGGGCCATTGGGAGAATGTGATCAAAGCAAAAAAGAAGTATGTCCGCAATTTGGAATTAATGTTTTTGATGGGGGTAGCCTTTGCCTCCAATATTGGAGGAACTGGAGTTATCACGGGTACCGCGACCAACCTAATAGCGGCCAGAGCACTCACAAAGTCGCGGTCAGATGTACTTGAAAATAAACCAAGTGCAGTAACAGCCACGCTTGACTACCAAAAATGCTATTTTGATGACAAGACTGCAAACGAGTATTGGAACTTGGACTTTGCGAGATGGGTTTATCTCAACTTCATAGGAATGGTAATTAATACGTTTCTCAGTTGGATATTTCTTGCCATTTTCTACCAAGGAATGCCCCGACCTATTGTACAATTCTGGAGGCAGAGGATTTTGCGGAGGCCACCAGATCCATTGGCAATGAAAGAAGCAGCAGATTTACGACAAGCTGCAGTCGAAATAAGGGCCAACATACGGCAAAAATACAAAGAGTTGGGACCGACTCCATTTCACCAATGGATGATTATCATTATCTTCTTCTTTTTGGTTTGCATGTGGATTTTTAAAAGCCCCCTATTTGGCAGAGGCAAATCAGTCAAATTTAGAAATCCTTATGGGTACAACAAAACCATACTGGGAATATTACACCCCAAGTGTACAGATAAGAGTAATTCGAAACTAGAGAGTTCCTGGGGGTGGGCCCGCTTTTTCGGCGATGATTGCGATGAATTATATATGCATGACTATGTGATGACATTGTTTGTCTGCATCCTTCTCTTTTCACTTCCAAAAGATGTCAAGTACTACAAAAATATATTGAGAGGCGGAATTGGGGAAGGCATAGACGATCCATTACTTCCCTTTGAATTTGTTGCGCAAAATCTTCCTTGGGGACCCATCATTATGCTAGGGGGAGGCTTGGGCATTGCAAATGCTGTAACCAAAAGTCTGAGTAAATATTTGGAGGCTCAGTTAAAAGGTAATCCTACCTTGGAAGAACTTGATTCGTACACTATTCTCGGCTTAGTACTGGCAATGGTAGCAGTCGTGACCACAATTGCATCGTATGAATTTATTAAATTCTTTTTATTTCGAAAGTGTAATAGCTCCTGAATGCAATTATGAAACTAATCTTGCTTTCGCTTTTTAACGCATAGAAATACGGCTACTGCTGCAATTGTTTCTCCGATATTAATCTCATTGGTAAAAACCAAACTTTTTCTCATATGTAATCGTAGTCAATTGTTATTCTTTTCAAATTAGATTTTAATGCGATGTTTGCTAGGCACAAGCAAAAGGCCTTCCTCCGCTGTATTTGGTAGTGCCTCCCATTGTTGGAGCATCCTATGCATTTTGTCTTCCGGTATACATGATAATAATATAATTTTTTAGTCGCATTGCAAAAGCTATAAAGCTTAAACTGTTTAAGATAATTTAGAAAACATTTTATTTTATGTAGATAAGCACTCCACCAAACGCAATAGTTTACGACAAAGCAAAAATGAAACAGATGGACATGTTTGTCCCGGGACTCTTTCTTACAATCATTTGTAATGTTGTCTTGTTTCTCATAACCATTACGTACACAGAATATGTCCTACATGTGAGTCAGTATCCGGGTCACTGTAATCTAGTGGGAGCAAAAACTGCTGGTTCAAGCTCAAGGCTTTTGCAAGGAAGGTCTTTAATAGATGATTTTAATGACGGGAATTCCTATGAGTACTAAAGACATATTTTTAAATGTCACCCCTTTTATGACGCATTGGAGTTTTAATGTTGCTTCTTGTTTATCGTGCAGCAAAACTTCTGAATTTAGTTTGTCATGTAATCAACATAAAGTAATAATCTTGCATTTTAAAAATCACAAAAATTGTATGAATATTCATAAAATGTTGTAATAAAACCGTAAAAGCATGTAAAGAATGAAGAATTTTTAAGATACAAAACGTTTAACATTTCACTTCTTTAATTTATCACTGGTTCACCAAAAGCAAATAGAAATACCGTGATGGTATAGATTTGACGGATAACCGACTACTCTGGCGTAATAATGATAATAGCAATTGACGGCACAGTCCAAGGGACAAGGAACATGATGAAAACGAGATGACTATGATTTCACTTTTCGACAGTCGTGTGTCATCAAGGAAGAACGTCAGATGATTACGATTACGAACGACCATTAGATTATTTTGTGCGTAACCCGTTGCCATTTTGGCATACTCCTGAAACAGATTACTGGCTTATCTGTTTTCTTATGAATCATTTATTAAACATCGTAATTCACGTTTATCTAACCCAACCCTTTGATCCATTATAATCCATAATTATTCTACCACAGGAAATGATGAACGATTCAAAACAATGTACTCAAGATGACGAAAGCTAACGTTTAGGAAAATTCTCTTTGATACATCGTTATTTTATTTTATCAAGTGAGGTGCTGTAATCCTTACATTGTTACATAATTACACTTGTGTGGCTAGCCAGGAGCATATTAGCTTGTATGATCATCGTTTACACTCTTCTTCATCATTATCAATCTCAGAGACATTTTTTGGTTTAGTTAAACTGTCTCACTTTTCTCTTCTCATGATCTTGTTTGCTCAGGTTATAAACATCAATTTTATTACTTTACCACTTCTTGATTTGCTACATTGGTCGATATTTTTCTACAATTTTCTTCATTTAATGTTGAAGTGAATTTATTGATTTTGCTTTGTTGCAAATGCATGCAAAGTGCTCTTGCTCGTTAGTGTTGGTTTGCAACACCTCAAACTTTCCAATTATTATGGAACAATTAAACCCTTTTACTATCAAACTGTGCTAGCAGTACAAATGTTACTGTCATTATTTTATTACAGGAAACATGAACATCATGCTCATCAAAGAATATTATCTTGCAGTTGCTTTTACAAATCTTAATTGCGTGGGCTGTGGTGCGATGACATGTTCTCATAATTCTTGAACCTTGATTCCTGCAAAATGTCATTTAGTTCTTTTGTTTGAATTTGATAAGTCTTAAAATTATTAAAAGTGCTGCAGAAGGTCGTGTGTGCTTGCTAATTATTACTTTTCGGCATGTATGGGAAGGTCGTAAAATGCCAGTGTCGCACAGCCAGCAAAACCTTTGAACATGCAAATGCTCTTGTGTCTGTGTTTGCAAGTAGAATGGTATAGAAAGGCGAGTGAAAGGAAAAGTTAAAATTCTTGTTCCTTGTTCAGAAAAGTAATAGGCATATGCAAATTTGAAGGGCAGCAGTTGTACCTAAATTGATGATGGTGCCATAAATTCGAAAAAGCTGTAAATAAAGTCGAGCGAGTTGCAGGCAGACCAATTAATCGAGATATTTGATCTTTGATTGAGCCTGTGCGCCTTTATATTTACGAAGATTATTTTACTTGCAAAAGTTTTTGTTTACTTTGCACACTAGCGACTTATGTCGATTATGCTTTGTTGTTTTTGTAGTTTAATAACTTGAGGCAGGACGCTTGCCAAAATCTTGCACTTCCGTGACCGTGAACAGTGCATATTGCACGCAACGCAATTAAAAGATTGATGTGGCAAAACAAAATCCGTGCAAGCAGATTTCAATTTTGTCTTAAAGATGCAGAAACACACGGGAAACAACCAAATAGTGTCTTTTGCAAAGATGTAAGAATTTATAAAACAAGTAGCGTCCCTAGTCCACATCCGAGAAACTATTAATTTCGATTATTATTGACAATCAGCTAAATATAATCCTGACTTTAAATTAGTGTAATGATAATTCAGCTTCATGCATTGTGTTCTAAAGAACAATCACGTTAAAATCTTGATTGATTTTCTCTACACGTGATTGCGAGTTTGAGCTGGGGCAAAAATGAAATAATATAAATAAATTGAAATGATAAAACAACATGGCTAAACTAGTGGAAAATCGTTTATACCGTTTTTAACTTTGAAGTTTTATAATGAAAGTGAAAATCAGCCAAAACAAAAGATGTGGGTTACAATAGTAGTCAGAAGTTTCCAATTTATAGGTACAATTAGATTGAAAATTATTAACAAAATTCAGTAATTTTCAATTCGTTTAATTTTTAATTTATGCTAAAAATCTCGTTTTGAAGAAAGGAATAATATTTTGTCGAGATAAGTACTGTAATAGGTATTGGTGGTTTGTTTATGAGAACTTGAAAGGAAGCAAAAATCGTTTTCAAAGAAAAAGGAAGGAAATAATACTTACTTTTTGGTGATTCAAAGCAAAGAATAAGGAGAGGAACAGTTAAAAGATTAAATCGACGACCTCTCTCTGGTTCAACAACAAATCGGCATGAAAAATGCTTGCTCATATAATAAATATTATTATCTTTGGTTGTCGCATAATATTTACGGTAGTAATACTCGTCTCGAGACCAATCATCTTGAACAAGTGACTACAAAATTTGAAGAAATAAAAACAAGTTTTCAACAAAGACGATATTTCACTTTCAATTCGTAGTAATAATTCAATTCATATTGCAACAGTGAAAAGGAATGTAGAACGAATCTAAGTGAACTTCACTTTATTTAAGCGTGCACAGAAGAGCCTTTGTTAGCCAGTCTCATCGAGTCACCTAAACGGATATTTTGGTTTGGGTATGATACCACCATAAATACCAAACGAGTATCTTTTTAAACAGTAGCAATATACTTATGTTTTCCTTCCTGTCCCTCCGTGTTTATCTTGATGACAACACTTCGCAGTCCGAGTCGGAGGAATGTACCAAGTCATGTAATATTTTAATCAGTATTTTGCCAATATCGAAATTGAAATGACAGCAGTAGGCCGTTGGTGATCATTGATCCCAGAGTCCGTCTTTTTGTGCGTTGTATAAACTATGAGTTTTTAATTTTACTTTCCCTTTCAAATAACAAAGTTTGTTATTATGTCTGCAGCGCGACTTGAACTGGTTTTATATTCTGATTAAGAAAATAAACCTGAAAAGCTGTTAGTGAACCTAGACAGACAAACGAAGAACAAAGCCAATACACAAATTAAATTTAGCGAACAGAACATCATAAAAAGAGTATATTGCTACTAACCGTTATGAACGCGTATCCGCTTTGTGGAAACATTTTCATACATGTTAAATGTCAACCTCAACATAAAAGCTTGTCGCTGCGCTGATTTTTAAATAAAATCATAACTGCCACTGCAGCAATAAATTAGAGACAGAGAAAACTGCGTAGTTTAGTTTGGACTCGCTTATAACAGTTCAACTGCAACTGGTCAATAAGCGCACCAAAAATGGGTTTCTGCTTTATGTAAATGACAAAGTTGGTCATTTGGAGAGAAATACTGGTTTCCGTCTGGTCACCCCCTCCTTAACAAAATATAGGTTCTCTTTTTCCAACGGTCTTTGCAAAGTTTGCACCTTTCACTTTGTTGAATTGTCACTGCTTCGACTGTGACACAAAAAATATGTCATGTAAATTAAATACTCTGCTAATTTGTAATCATCATGCTGTGTGTTATGGTCTCATCGTGATGTTAAATTAAGAGTATTCATGTTGTTTTCAGTATTGAACGATGATTTTATTACGGTGCACTGCACTGCCAAGTACATAGCAATTAATTAAAACCAAACCTTAAAACCATTTTCGCTTCATAAAACATTGCACTTTGGCGATCCCCACATTTTATCCATATTGAAATGAGAGTGACCCGAGCCATTAACGAATGTGAGTTTCGTGCACATAAAAATGATGAAAAGGGATGCAAGCTGAGAGCGACACTGTGACAATGACTTTTATCTTATTGTGTACAGAGACAACTTTATTATTTGCGACTGAACCATCAATTTATGTTCACATCCAAGTGCAATTCCTAATAAATTCCCCCCATCGTTCGTTTCACTTTTCCAAGTAATAAAACTACATTCAACCGTCAGTAAAAACTACTATAAAGTCAACGGGAACGAAACCTATGACCTGAGTATTTACATTGCAACGTTTATTACCAATTTGGTAAGTTGTAATTACTAGCAAATCAATTTCAACCTACTAATTTTAATTTGCAATATTAAATCTGCAATTCTCAATCAATTTATGCAAGAAATGAGCTAAATAAGGGGAAATCAAATTAAATGAGCTTGCATGCACAATAGGTACTTTTAAATTTTTGTTAGAAAATCTGTCTGCAAGGCATTTTCTCTAGTTTTTATTAATGAAATTTTTTAGCCAACCCAATCTTCATAACCAGTTAGCTAGACTAGAAAAGGGAAACATAATCGAATCATCTTGTGTCTTCTTGTTAAGGAATGAGCATACAGTAAAATAAGCTAGCGATTTCCTTACCATTAAAACTAAATTCTAAATCACATCTAGTTGCACTAGCTGTAGCCATTAAAGAACAAAAGGTACGCAGTTTTGAGCTGACAACTTCACACAGTTTTGACCATAAAGGTTTGATCGTGGTGGCGGCGGTGGTGGTGGAGGTGGCAGTTTGCGACTTATGATGATGTTAGGTGGCATACTGATAACAAGTTCCTTAAACTTTGTTGACATGCGTGTGTGTTCCGTTCGTTCACATGTTCATTCTCATTACCAATTTCACGTGACAGTACACGTCACAAAAATTCCTTCATAAAAATCGTTAAATGATTGTTACATGAAATCATTTTTGATGAATGTGTTACATGTGAGCAGTACATATGCTAGAAGAATGGCTAAGAGGATATAAGACGCAAGCCTAGTTTTTGCTGATGCAATTATGACCGCTGCATTTCTCATTTACTCATCAATTTTCTACATTTTTAGAGAATCCCATTAATAAAACTTATGTAAACAACTTTCAAGCCAATTAAGATCTGACAAAAAAAGTTGCTGCATTAAAGTGTGAAGTAATACGGAAATCTTAGCAATTTTAAACGAGACGTGTAAGATCATATCCGTCTCGTTTCCTAAAATAAAAAATTTCTTTAAAAGAATTCAATGCTTGTTTTGTACCCAAACCCGTAGTGTGTACCTTGTTTCTAGTTGACAACGACTGAATCTTTCGTTCAAAAATTTGCTATAAAGCTTTTCCTGGGTTCTTCTGGTACGAAGAAGCTTACAAATTGAGAATTCAATATTTTATTGGATAAAATAAGATTTCATTACGAATTCAGTGCAGGTAGTGAGTTGATGATGGTGAAGCATGTACAATTTCTCGATGATGATGCTTATTACCTTAACGGTAATATAATGATAACTTGAGTCGTTTCGTGAGACGTGCCGTTCAGCACAATGCCAACATAATATTAATATACCACACGACTACGACTGATTTTCCCCCTTTTGTCGACCTTTACCTTTCGTCATGTCATGAGAACGAACCTTTATATTATTTTCTTGCTGGTGGTGCTGACTACATAACATAATGCTGGTGTATTCTGTTGACTACCAAGTGCATTTTTATTGGCAGGTTGGCTGGCTGCTAGAAAAGGAATGAATAATTGCAGTTTCAATTTTGATGATGAACACGGTGATGCTTTTGGCGAGGAAACGATCTATTCTTCAGTGTCCAATAAAGGAGGTTTTGATTATCGGAGATGTGATCAGGGTACGATGCAAGAGATAATCCTTTTCAGCCATAACTTACACCCGTCTCGTCATGATCATTTTGTATGGCTCCGGCTCCATATCGTCTACCATCATCATCAGCATACGCAGCATCTCTCTTTCCCCCTTCTTGAAATAGATTTTCTTACAAAGTGGCCAAGTTGCGACAAGCAAGCCAAAGCACAAGATGATAAATGCCTTTCCTTTCAACTTCACAGCCAATACTGTCAATTTGGCATAAAATGTTGTGCTCCCCCGTCCGTGCTCGTTTAGTTCCATCCTTACTTCTTGATGAAAAAAGACAAGAGGAAAATTAATTAATACAATTGCTCACTAAGTTTGGGCAATAACATTATCAATCTGAGTGAGAGAGAGAGGTCTATACATGACAGAACACTCCCATTAATTTCAGCGATGTGAGCAGAGAGAGAGAAAATTATTGGGATTTCAACTTGACTTGTTCCTTGTTTTTAACCCTTTTCTTTACAATGGCTTGCTATAGTATAACCCAATCTCGTGATCATAGCCGAGTCGAACTATCGTTTCTACTTAAGCAGCAATTACCACAATATGGTTCCTTCCACGCGTGCCTTAATTCTCTCCTTCTAAACTATCTGCAACTGCAAGCACAAATAATGCAAATGAATATTTTCTATTAATCACCCTACCACAGCGCCAAAGAACGGCTGAGTCAAGTGAATGAATGAAAGGAAGTTTAGGCGAGAGGAGCGGCTTCTTGTCTTTTCTCTTGAAAATGAATGCATTACTAAAGCATCTTACCACGTCGCCTATAATTACACGCTTGCTCTACGATAATAGCAGCACAAGAAGACAAATCCTATTTATCTCGAAAGACACGAGCATAGTTTTTGTGTCGATTGCTATTTAATTCTTGTATGAAACACTCGTAAAACATACATTGTTATAATAGCAGAGTTCTATGCATAATTTGTTAGCTAGGAAAATAAGAACGTGATTTCTTGCAGATTCATGAATTTTGAGTAAGGAAAGCCGACAACAAATTAGTTACATTTAATTAAATTAAGGAAAGGGTTAAAACTTGAGAACCTCGCTGTCGAAACAGGCATGGGGCTTTGTGAAACAAGGAAGTTTTTTCACTGATGGACACTTTCACAACAAATTCAGCCGAGCCCAGTAATAATGCATAACTTGCTTTTCCCTTGCTGAATCACCAATTTGAATTCGAGCAAATAGTATGAATAATGTCAGGGGATTTTAAATCATAAAGTAAGTGCAATTATAGTTTTCATATTGAGTCAGGTAAAAAAAAAACTGGTAGTAATCAGTTTTGACTTGACATTGACATTAGTGAATGATGAAGATGATGTGTGATGATAATGAACTGCACTGCATACAAATTTCTTGGTTGATCCTTTGCCAGATTAGGTTTACTTGTGTACATCTGACATAGCACATTTGTCTTGTCACTTGGCTTGTGTAAATATTTTAATGGCCACCTACAGAACGATCAGAACAAATGACCCGATATCTTTAGAAGAGATCCATGCTTGCTTATAAAAGAATTGTTCGAGAATTTTTAAATATTGAAAGGTGCATTTATATTGAAAGATTTTATAGATTCCACTCCAAGCATGCGTAATATAAGAAATTCCTAATTAAAAGACTATTTTCCTTTTTTACTACATACTAATGATTGGATTATGGGTTGAGTGGTTGAGTATATAGCTAAAGTTGGGTTCATAGTTCCTTAGCGCACAATTCATGTTTTAATGGACTCTGTAAACATTTGCATTACGAGTAGCTTCTGGCTGCCAGTGAAGCTCCTACTAGACTACACTACGCACAATAGAAAAGCGTTAGACTTACTACTAGTTTTGACTAAAAAGGAAAAGTGGTTTGACCTGATTATGATCCACTCTATCCAACTGACTAAACCATCATCATCTTCACTCGACTCTATAATATCATCAACCTTTTAACTATTTTTTGAGTATTTTAGATTTGCAGTAAAAAGCCACACATTGTCATAATAATGCTTTATTCTATAACAGAGCAGAGTACCAAGTAGAAACTAAAAGCGATAAATCTGCCACAAGCAAAATGGAAACTGAAACCTTGCACCCATCACCCATCTATCTACCTATATCTGTTGCTGCTGCTGTGCCGATCATCTTCATCAGTTTTCTATAAAACGGAACTAATCGAAGATATCTAGCCACTTTTTATTGTCAAGCAGAAGTTGATAAAACATCAAATTGCTTGCAAGCTGACAACTTAAAAGTTATTAGAGAAAACTGAACATGATATTTATATGATGGCTATGAGATGATGACGGCTACAGGCACACACAAGCCAAGCCCACCTAATCTCTATAATAGCCATATCACAAAAAATGACACCTGCCAGTTCGTTTTAAGAAAACGTTCTATTGCTTTGTGCAGCTTTTTATCTCTTTGAGATATAAATAGGCCAATGGGTATTTGATGCATAAAAAGTATCGATTTATAAAATGTTATTAGTTTTTAACAATGCAAAAATTCAATTTCATTTCATTGTGATTATTACGATACAGGATACATAAGTGATCAGAGTTTCGAGTTTCCCTTTTGTTATTGATAAAAACAGAAATGACAAAATATTGAATGCATACTTGTCTGCACCCATATGGTAAATGTCATATACATAATTCGACTGTTTTTACGGTTAAAGGAGTATCAAATTATATTTCACGTGCATGCATCCATTTAGTGCGGTGCTTTGTGCGAGTTTAATATTCAATCATTTCACATGACTTGCTCAAAAGATTAACTTTACTTCTTGACGGAGACAAGTTTTTATCTGCAGCTTCCAGCCATTCACAGAGGGAAAGCCTCTCAAGAAATACTCGATTCAAAGGTTCCCCTTCCCCCAAACCCCGTATTCTCTTCCTTTCTCACTTTTCCGTAGCTCATAGCCAAAACGGGGAAAATCTATTGCACTGGAGCTTACTGATTTTGTTGCTTGTCACTCATACTTGCTTTCCCTTAAATTCTCATCTCAACTGAACTACCTGTTTATAATAATCATTTACTGTCATAGGAGATTTAGCAGCTGGCAAAGAGTTGTGAAGGTTGGGTAGGTGTCTCTCTTTCCCTCTACTCTCTCTTGCATTCCTGTCATCGTTGCTATTTTCACAAAGGATCATCCATTCTGTTGTTGACTTTACTTGATCTTCAAATCTTCATGTTTTAAACGCAGCAAAGTTTACCACTATACCGACAGGCAAAGGAAAATATGTAACAAGGACGATGATGAGTTACGTATGAAAGGTGTACGCATCACTGAGCACTTCATCGACAACGTCGCAGTTATCATCAGATCAACAGCGTCAAGTCTCTCTTCACCGTTGTGCAAGCAAGTACAATTATTACTGAATTTACCCATTCAATTACAACTGAACTGAGTCAACCAACTCAGGCTGAAGGGAAGGCAATTCGAAATATACAACTTTTCGTTGCATGTACGATTTGTGTAGAGCTGAAGTGACTGACAATGACAATAAACCAATCTTTCCTTATTACCCTTTCCCTAGCTCGTTTTGCTGTGGCTGGGCTGTATAGTTGCTGTTTTACATTGGTAAAATGCCAGCATGTTGATGTGGGTTATGGCAATTGAGTGTGCAATGCCAACATGCAAAGGAGGCGAACACAAGAGAAACATGACTATTTATTTTCTCTCTCGCGAATTTGTACAACTCAACCCTAAGCTAAGCACCTATTTGTTTACTTTTTTACTGACAGCGCGACAAATGTGGAGATGTGGGTACCACCAAAACGATACACTTACCCAACTTCAGATTAATTGACTTGTTGTTGGTAATGCCTGGGTTGACATTATTGATAATTTATTTTAAGGGGCTTTGTCAGTACCATACCAGGCCTAATATAACACATCTCTTGAGTTTGGATTAGTATACCGGAAGTAATGGGCATGCATATTCAATGATAAGTACTTAAAGCCATACAAAAATGCAAATGGTTTTTCAGTATTGGAGTAATGGCTATGGCTTGTAAATTATCAACTAGCGCAAATGGTAAACCTGGATTTATGCCAGCTTATTTGGTTCTCCATCTTTGTAAGGGTGCTTTTTTCTGTGAAAATGTTGACTGTAGGTCGAAATCTGGGGCAACATGAAACTCATCATGCAACATTGCAATTATCATGAAGATAATAAAACCTTTTTATTTTGAATATTTGCTTCAATCTTTCACAAAATAATTTAAAATTTCTTGTCTGTTCAACCTATCTGTAATACGATATTATTGTAATAATTATTACTCTAAAGTCGACGAGAATTCTTGATCTTGTACAATTAACTATTTCAGAATGAATGAGTTGACGTGACACGAGTTCACTTTTACTTACGACTGGATTCATGATCATCATCAGCAGTCAGTGCACCTATGTAAATATTATGCATATTTTGTGGTCAAGTTTATTGGCGTTGTTTTGGTGGTGGTGGCAAAAGGCTAAGTACCTACACAGGATATGCACCTGACTTATTGCTTCAGTCTGCTCCTTCTCTGTGTATCTGTGTCACTTTACTTTTACTTTTAAATGCCATATTTCGTTTTCATCAAAAAATTTGCATCCGTACTTGGCTCGCTCATCAGCACAGCATAATTTAAGTTTATACAGAAAAGATGGTTCAGCGTATCATCCCAGCGCGATGTTGTTGTTGATGATGACGCCACCAGTAATACTTGCCTAACCACTTAGTTTTCTTCTTCTGCGATGCTACTCATTCACAAAACTTGCTCTGATGCTCTTTGGCTACTACACTGACTAGCTTTATGATTTCTTGGCACTTGGACGAAAGAAAGGGCAAGTAATTCCTCACATTTTGGCAATAATATAACAGTGCATTGCACACAATGTGCATTATTTGGTCGTATACACTTGATAATGTCCTCAGTGATTGTTGCATTTTTGTCGGCTTGATATATATTCACAATGCGTATTTGTACAAGTATTTTGTGTAAAGCGCATATTAGGTGAAATATGACCAAGATCAGCATAATGATGGTGGTGATACACAGTGCTTTTGCTCCTTTGTTTATATTAAAGCAGCGATGAGGATGACAAGTCAAGTCCTCCTCTTTGAAGTGCGCCTACCAAAAAGTCAAACTGAATAGGTAAATAATGCATGCAAACACAAAGAAACACGCATATATTCTCCTGTCGCCATTTGAATAAGGGCTCAATCACCTCTATTTTGAAAAAGGGGTAAACGAAAGGGGAAGTAGATGTGGAAGTAAAGAAAGCTCGAGTCTTTCTGATACGTACGTAGCCTAAACGCGTATCCATCTTCTACAGAGAGATGCTGATAAAGAAGGGTGAAGCAAAAGGACAGACATGTCTGTTACAACGTAGTGAAAATAGGAGAGAGTCCACAACAACCATGCAACCGCTAGCTCATCACCACCACCACCTCCATCGCCAAACTCGTCTCAACACACTTCCTTCTCCTCACTTCCCTCACATTGCACATTCATCTCCGGACGGAGTGAGACGCACGTTTTTTCTCGTCTTCG
This sequence comes from Entomobrya proxima, assembly GCA_029691765.1. NCBI lineage: Eukaryota > Metazoa > Arthropoda > Collembola > Entomobryomorpha > Entomobryidae > Entomobrya > Entomobrya proxima. The sequence goes on from CM056168.1 coordinate 4,006,741, forward strand.
AGTGAGTCTGTGGCTGTATTTTCGGCCGTTGTCTTCTTCCATTTATCCTAGTATTTATTGCTCTTGTGTTCCCCCAGAACTAAATCTTTTTTTGTTTGTACTTGTGTATGTGTGTCCAACAAAAAATCTCACACAAATCACGCTTCCTTGTTCTTGCCAATTGTGTCTGCTTTTGGTGTGTGTTCAGAAATTTTTATTATTGAATTACAAAAATACTTCTGAATCTCGCTGGGCATAGGTAATTTTTAACCGTGCTTGTAAACTTGTCTGTATGCTACAGTGTTTGCCCTTTCACACTGAACATTGCCTGTTGGATTGCTATTTATGTTGTATTTTTTGTTATTGTTTTTCTCTCCTTCCTTTACTCCAGTGTAAAAAAAGAATTTCTAGTTTGGTGTGCAACGAACAGGAAAACACTCAAAATTGTTTTTCCTTTCAGCAGATCACTTTCCCCAGAAACAAGAAGACTAGCAACTTTTGGTGAAATAACTTTTTGAACTTGGTTGAAACTAGAAAACTGTATCTTGTGGTGATTTGGTCGCTTTCTCTATACAATTCTGTTGTGTGCAATGAGCCCTATCAATGAGAGTTTCTTGTGGTGAGAATAACTATTGCATTAAAAGTGGACGAGGCGATGAAAGTAGTCACCTTGTGACTGATCTGGACCTTTTAAGAGAAATTCACTGCGACAAAGTCTCCTTTGAACTGGTAAGAATTTTATTTCAATTTCCTCTTTCACTTTATTTGCCTCCTCTGCTAGTTTGTGCTTGTATGCTTTTTCCGAGAACTTCCAATTCATGGACAAAAATGTATCATATACATGTATGTTTACTTGCTTATTATAAGTGAAAATCTAGCATATTTTTACTAGGAGATAATTGTGACATTTTCAAAGCTATATAGTCAACTCAACAACAGTAAAGCTGTCAGCATATCTCAGTTGGTTAGAAACGTGAGCGAAGACAAGCAATAATAGCAAAAGATGAAATATGATGCTCATGATGATAACACAAGGCCTACGGAATTACATTTAGTTTGATATGTAGTTGCAATTACCAGTAAAATGTAATTCTCAACTCTCTTTATCATCTTTGCAATCACATGCAACTTGTACTACTCTCACTCTTTTTCCACGATACGTTCCAGCTATTACCTTTAATAAATTTATGGAACAACTTTGACAAAACTCTTTTCTTTCCCTTTTCATCGAGAAAAGAAAAGTTTTATTTTCTTTTTGCGATAAGAGTCCCATGACGGACCTCTTATGTGTAAGCAAGCAGCAGTGAATAGACGCAGTGAAAAGGAAACCCATTACTATTATTATCGTGGCTGTCAACTGGTTTTACTTGACTTGCCGTACACACATTTTTCTACTTATGTAATTGGAAGGGATATTTGTACATATACATTCTCAACTATAATCACAATCTTTTTGTGATGATGCATCATCATGATCATGGTTTTTGTTATTGTCATTAAATGTCTGCTGCTGGACAGACGCTTGTCTTATTTTTATCGTGTCGTTTGTCTTGTCACATAGACTTTTTTTACCATTTTTTCTTCTCTCTTCGAATGAGTAAGGTGACTTATAAAATGCCCACCGGGCTCATGTAATACTTCGCATCAGTGTCTATAAGCCACTTCTATATATTGTAGTTTTGTTGTGAGCAAACAAACAAGAAAAATGTCGTATACAACTCTCAGTGTTTTCTCCCGTTTTCCTGATCCTGTCGATTCCTCCCGCTGCTCCTTTTGTCCACTTTTTTCATAAAGGAAAAAGAGAAAATATGTCTGTTGGTATGTTCGTGGGAAGGCTGGAAGAATGAAAGGAAAACGACAACAGGGGACGAAGGAAAAATGTTGACGGTTGACAAAAAGCTTCGACTCTCTCCTTCCTTTTGACTTGACTTTTTCCCTTGTGAGAGCTCCACATAGAGAAGAGTTTCTACTTCTTCCATGCTTGATAACAATGAAAAAGTGTTTTTTTATATTTTCATGTTAAGGAGGAAGCCATGTCCAAGTTAGAACTGTGCGTGCATATATTCTCTTCAGGAATTTTATCCAAAAGCAAAAAAGACGGCAAAAAGTCAAGGGATCTAGTACAAATACGCACAAGAGTTGTTAAGTAGTAAAAGCAAGGCAGAAGATGTACACATAACTGAACAGAGGACACAACAATCATGATGACGTGCAACAGAAAATCCCTTTTTATTGCAAAGTACGTTGTTGTAGATGTCGTCTTTGAAAGAAAGAATGGGCATGCAGCGAAATACGAAATACACGAGCTTCTGTTCTGCTGACCATATCACCCAGCTACTGGTGATGGTCTTCGTGACACGAGAACAGTCTACAGCAACAAGACAAGACGCAATCTTCTTTTTCTTGACTGCAATAAGGAAGAATGAATTCACGAGTACAAAGTTGTAGGAATGCTCACAAATTTTACTTTCCCCTTCATTCAATTTCCCACGAAGTCTAATATTTTTGCGTTTAAACATATACCAGATGCAAAGCCATACACACTCGCTAAAACTTTGTATTATGCCCAAAAAGGCTTGTTTTTTGTTGTTAGAAGTTTCCGCATACCTGCATGCAGTCTGTACATTACTAGTACAATCTCTGGCAATTGACTTTACATGCAAATAATGCACAACCAAAAAACAAGTTATCTTTTTCCTTTCTGCACAACAGCAGCATAACAATAAACATGCCTTTCCGTCTTGCTTGCCAAAAACATTGTTTCTTCTCTCTGCTCAGAAGTAGTAACATTTCAATTTTTATTTCATATTTCATTCAACAAGGCTGAAAGTGCAATCACAGCATCGTTGCATTGCATTGGTCACCTAACCTACAAGTCATCGTCTTGATGGGATGAATGTAGAGAGATGCCTTGAACCCAACACAAAACGCATAGATGAATTTTTGGGGAATTATTATTTGTTGACGATATGATATGATTATAAGTTTTTTTTTGCTTGCGGTGTACAATTTACAGTGTGGCTGCTGCTGGCAGGGTAGCTTAAGTTGTATGCTTGCTTGTAAATGTAGTAACTTAATAACCTTGCACACTTGCACTTTTTTACTACACTGCTATTATCTATTACTACTGAACTGAGCTAACACGTCTTCTTGTTTCTGTCCACTAATAATTTTTTCATGTTTTTCAAACCGCAACTACACGTCACGTTTTTATGGTGTGCACTTTATTGAAAGAGAAAGGATTTCAAATCTGTAGATGAAAAAAAGAAGCCGCTATGATTTTTGCCTCTAGGGATAAATTTGAAATGTACAATAAATATTTTTTTTAAAGTTCGGTAAACGTAAAAAAACAAGCAGGGTGAGCCTTACAATAATATTTGCCCTGGGGCATTGTGTCGCTGACATGCTAGTCGGAAATGTGGCTCCTGTTTTTTACTATGAATCAAAACCGGAAACTTTTGTTGATGATGTAAACGTATACAATGATGGAAATCGTACAAGCTGTGTGAACTTGTTACGCAAGCACTCCAAAACGGATCTTGTAACGAATATCCCGGCGCTGTTTGTTTGCTATATTTGGTCAATAAAGCATTGTGGGAAAACGATACCGAGTAAAAGAGAGGGAGAGCCGGAAGATTGATTTGATATTATCCAAAAGCGACATATCCAGAAAAAGCAGCTTTATGCTGGTAACGTAACATATTATCTTTCATTTTGATTATACAGGCATCCATTTCATTGCTGACAGATTTCCGATCCCCTTTTGCTCTGGATAACTATTTTACGCTGTTATTAGTTCCTCTTTGGTTTCTGCTGCTGCTTATTTATTTTCATGCAGGCTTACTGCTTTCTTAGAATGAACAGAGTACGCCACAAAATTTTCATTACAAGGCTCGGCGAATGCCAAAGAAACTTTGGGAGCAAAATAGAATATTGTTACGGTTATGATGGCATAGTGCTTGAGAAATCTGTGCATACGGTGACTACGTGTATTGAATTGGGTCTTGTAAAACAATGCAAAATTTTCATATAATCAGACAATGCTTCTATTCGTAAGCCAAGTTGCTATTGCTGAATTGTAAAGAGCTGTGTAGTTATTTTTGGTTCTGCAACAGACGGACGAAATGGCATGGCACACGAGTGCGTCTTTGGTATTCCACTCCATTCCTGAAATACCTCGGGTTCCTGCCATTATTAGAGTAAATGCCCTCAAACAACCACCCCGAAACCATCTACCTATATTCCATTCCATTACAAGAATGCGCGCTAGTTCGGACTAACCAGATATTACGATTTCGATGCTGCCAACCCTGCTTGCCCAAGCTGTGCTGGTGGTACGGGTGGCGATGAAAAATGTGGGCTACGTGTGCAAAAGTCCACCACAAAAACAGCAACAAGAGAAATATTCATTCCCTGCAGATGTAAGCAGGATGCAAATATATTCATAGTAGACTCTAGTTTTTACGTCTGTTTTTAGTAGTAGTTGAGATTTAAGTGTACATACTTTTTAAGGTTTAGTTGGCTTAGGGGCAACGTTGAAAGGATGATGGATCGGATTGGAATGATCAATATTAGGCTGATGAAAAAATCGCTGCGCAATGCGAAAAGGGATAGACTCTCAGAATGCTCTGATTTTTGTTAAAATGTACTAGTAAGATATAAATAATGCATGTAAGAGCGTGATTGTCAGCGACGAATGAAAAAGGTAATCCCCCTCTTAAACACAATCCCAGTGGTGACGCCAACAACATGGGTTGAAATTACCATCATCTCTCGCCATCGCGCCAAGTCCACTCTACTTCCTCCGCCGTCGGAGGGGCTGGTGCTTTTTTCATCCACTCTATTATCCCATTTTCGCTTTGTTGACGATGATGATGACAAGATGAGCTGAAATGATGTAACACGGTAAATAGGCCACTTGGACGGCTTCATGGCTTTTACTTCTATGGTACACCACTGGATGATGATGGCACCATCCCACACACGCAGAAACGCATTCAATTTCTCCCATTTTCTCTTGACATGACATGCTGAACTTTATTACAAATTTCCTTGCTTTTCTTTTCTGCCATAAACACGGTCGCGTATGGTGGATGTGTAGCAGCAGTGCTGTAATAGTGGAGGAGGAAAGAGAAGGCTAATAAATTCAAACTAGACTCTACACTCTTCTCCTTGGTCGCGGAAGACTGAAGACTCCACTTGAGTACTTCCAATACTTCTTCTGCCACGATATGATGATACTACATACTGACATGCTTGAGTTTTATAGACTAAAATCTGACTGACAGTAGATGATATGCTGTTAATAGGAAAAATCGCTTCTTCGACTTGTAGTGAAAAGGAAAATGCACTAGGCAGGAGAAAGTCAGCAGAATTATGGCAGAAGCTCTCACACAGGATATTAGACCGACTGATCCACTTTTTGGTGTAGCCAAAAAAGGAAATTCAGTTCTATTCATTCTGGCATCGAGTATGTTTTACTTTGTCGATATGTACATGCTTTTCATATTGTGCAGGGGAGTTCATCATTGTTCCTTGCTCTGTCATCATCATTGCGTGTTTGCATACAAGCCTGACGTGAGGATAACCCTTCTTTTGGAAAATAAATATAGCAGTACTGTGTGAGCTACTTGCTCACTTTCTTTGCTCTTTCTTCATTCTTTTCAACTTTAATAACATTAAGCAAAGAAGATGAAAATAAAAGGCTTCATCTCCTAGCTCGTTTGCTTTCTCCATATTGTATTGCCGGTAGTAATCTTTTTTTAGCTGGCGAGTAGGCAAGTAAGTAAGTAGATTTATGTGTCTGTTTTTTCCTCCCTGAAAAACTTTTTTCTGATTTTTCTTCGTCTACTACTCGTTTCATTTCTTCTGCTTTGCTCCGTATATGGAGGCTTAGGAAACTAGGAACGGAAGAACAAGAACAAATGGCAATGCACAAGGAAAGCTTTCTATCTTATTAAGTTTAAATAGATAGACAATTTTTATGTATGGATGGGTGGTGGTGGTAATGCAGTGCTCGTGTGGCAGAAGTACCAGTTTATACGCCACTGCCGCTTGTTCATTGCTCATGTAAGCAGAAGTGGTGGTAGTCGTAATATAATGTATTACTTTTGAGGCTAAGAAGCCATCCATGCCAAGAAAGGCAGTTACAAGACTTGTTCCATCTTTTCCCTCTGAAGCACCATCGCCAGAGACTTTACCGCCACCGCTGCTGCCTGCCTTCCAACAAAGCTCTTGTTCGACTGAAGCACTAACGGCAGCCACTCTTTCCGTCGTTTCGAACAAAACATGAGAACAGCAGCAGCACGGGAAGGCAAACCTGACTACTGAATTGAATTAGATTCACTTGAGCTCGCAGTTGTAGAGTCTTCGTTCTAGTCGTCATGTTGTCCTCCTCCCGTTGAAAGATTCGATGAACTCTAACGTATTTTTTCTTCCTCTTGTTTAATCTTATCGAGCTTATACATATGAAATGAGGAAACAACACACACATGCAATCAGGCTGTCTCTCCATGCAGGTATGTATTTTCGTCCTCTGAGGCTGTAGTGCACTAGAACTGGTTAGTACTTCTGTCTGTCGACAAAGTACTTTCCAAACGACCACTTTTTCTGCTTCCTCGAACCATCGCTGGCTGCGAGAAAAAAGGCCAGACGATGAATTCCACTTGAATGACATTTCTCGCTACTGTATTCTGTGTTGCGGTACTTTGCCTCTTGTGCTATCTGCTGCTCTGGGAATTTATAGGAAATAACCAACCAATTTCAATTTTTTCCTGGTGAAGCAAAGAAAGAGTAAGTAGCAGCAGTATACGAAAGGGAAACACTACTATAGTCGTTGTGATCATCGTTTCACTGGAAAATAATGCTTCAAAGCAATGTTTATACATATCTCGACATGAAAGAAAAAGCACGCTACTATATTTGTTGTTGCTTTGCGTGCCACCCATCCTCGTGGCTTTTGGTGACAGATAGGTCAACGAGTAAATACATATTCCTTCCACCACCAGTATCCCAACTCAAAGAATTCTTCCAAGAACAATCGCGTCGACCACTTTCCCAAAAGATATGAGAAGCAGTGAACGGAGATTTATGCGTAAACAGAACAAGGGAAATGTCTCTTGTTGAGTGCGCTCGTTGAATAAAGGTTTTCTCCTTTTTTGTTCAAGTACATAAATATCCTACGAAAATCTCAGCAACAAGATGCAATAAGCACTGGAGACAGTTGCGGCGGAAAAGGGGGAAATGTGCAGGCATCTGATTCAATGTACTTGCACATTTGCCGTCATCTGGATTTTGTGGATGTAAGTGCTTTCAAAAAATGAAGATGATGAGGTTGGGTTACCTATTGTGTACGTACACACAAGCACATGAAATGCGTTACGTACATGTAGAAAATTGGATCAAGTTGGGAACTGGAAATGACAACAATGTTTGCGTACTTGTGTAACTCTTGGCTGGGTGGAAAATGGGAAAAGATATAAAAAACTGGAGTATGCGTTAAAAACAGACGTTATGTAAGACTGTGTGAGGAGCATCTGGTGAAGAAAGGTGGTAGAGGAGATGAGCAACTATGTTTTCCTTTACATTGTATTTTGTTTCGTGTCTTGCTTGTTTGTATTTACCTTATTATTACTTTCACGGAGTTGTACTAGGTACGCACTTAAAGTTCAAGACGACAGAAATAAGGCAATCATAATTTAATTCACTACAATACAATTTCCTTTCCCCTCCGCGCATTCCTCATTCCCCCTTCCTAACACCCCGTTTAAGAGCCACTGCTGCAGAAGAGTACCAACAAAAGATGGTGATTTTGCAGCTTTTATTTATTTTGCCTTGGTGGAAGTGTGGTACTGGTGGAATATGAAGAAGAAATTAATGAGATATGATTGGCTTATAATGCGGGAAAACAAGGAAAATGAATTTTGGTTTGGGCAAAGCTCTGCCACACATGTCACATTCCGTTTGGCTCACATCTCTCATCTATACTTTTCTCATGCAAAATTTTCTCAACTTTTAAGACCTGTAGTAATACGAAGCATCAAACAGGATTTTATGGAGAAGGTTGATAGCGTTTTTAAGACACACTAGCTAGTATCGTGCTGCTGTGCTGGTGCTGAAATGAGTAATGAAAGGAAAAGTCTGTCGCATGACATGGCCCGTCTTTTTTCTTCGTTATCGTTACGTTGTTGCCACTTTTATGCGTTTTCCATATCAAATGCCATAACACGAGAAACATGCTATTACTCATTCCACGGCTCTCCAGCTGTGTGTTACATACAAGCTTGGAGACTGTTGACGAAGGGAAACGCGTCGTTGTAATAAATTCTACTTTATTTTCTCTCAAGTCATCAAAAGGAATATGAGGCCGACAGAAGCAGGAACAGCAGCACCATACAAAAAGGGAAAGCAACAAAAGTGCCGCGCGCGTTGCTCTGTTTCTGATGCTGTGTGTTTCGAAGAACTTTTCCAATAATTTATTTTTCACTTACAGCGCCACTCCTTTTGTGTGAATATAATAGCCTCAAGGCATAACCACGAAATGTTAGTGTTACGTAAGGATACCTATGATGACACTTCGATATACCATCCAGTGTTCAGATTCTCAGGAGTATTTAGTCCAGTGCAATATTCATTATATCCCATTTATCGACAGTTTCCCTTTTCTTTCTACAAGCTATATTTAGACATTAGGCAACAAAACTCATTTTCCCACTGGTTATTTTCCTATCCTGACACTTTCTCTGTAGTTATTAGTCAGCAAAATGCAAAAGAAATGAAGCGGATATGCCCGGAGAAAGAAAAATGGTTCATCAAAAACAAGAAAACTCCATTGTATCGTCGTTGCTGTGTGGCGTTTCTCTGCACATTGCTGATATGAGAATGACTAGAGAGTTAGTAGTGGTTTGGTTTGATGATTATTATGGCCATTATGTGAAATGAACAACAGGAAAAGCAGAAAAAACAATGAAATGGAAAGATATGAAGACAGAACGCTGTTAGAAATAGATGTGGACGAGAATTCATTAAAACATTGTAGCCATTCACTCATCTGAACTTTTTTTTTGTTTTTATGATGCTCATCGTGATGTGCAATTTTATAGTTTTCTTTACTTTTTTATGCATCCAAAGCAGCTTTGAATGTGCTCTAGCGTTCCTTTTTCCTTGATGAGGATAGCTTAATGACTGTGATGATTTTTTGAGCAACATTCCTTCGAAAAATATATTCGGGAGAAAAGTACAAAGGGAAAAGGGCTCTCATTTTGATGATCCAGATCCACCCATTCACTCAAGCCTCTTCTCTTTTCGTCTCCTCCTTTGTTTCCCATGTGAAGTTTTCAAGTTTGATGGGGAAGAAGGCGAACCCAGCATAAAAACATTATGAATGGATGGTGATGAAGATGGTGAGTGAGAGAGATGATAGAGGATGAACAAAAAAGACGAGAGTATAAATGAAAGAGAACGAAGAAGGATGGCTATAATGACGAAATGTGAAAAGAAGAGTGATGGGGCAATGCAATGAATATAAAATGAAAAGCGGATGTGTAATAATCAAGCCATGATGCTGCTACTCTCTTGTTATTGCCATGCATAATGTATCTATTGCAAATAGACAGGGAAACGGAGTTTTTGATCTTAAAAAAGAGGAAGTAGTCCCACACTATACACGCTGTTGACTGTACATGTTTCCTTTTCCTTCTCATGATTACTAGTCGTCAATGTAAAAAGTAAAAAAAATAGTTGAAGTTGAAGAACAAGAAAGACAGCAGAAAAGAAAAGTGAAAAAGCAATAACGACAAAGAGAGAGAGGGAAAAAGTTGAAAAACACAAAGTTTTTGTTGTGCCCCATCTCTTTGAATAGCTCTAGGGCAGCATTGCCGCCATCACATAGTCCTCTTCTCTTTCACCGTCTCCACTGGATATCCTTCTTCTTTCTCTGTTGGTTTCTCTGGAGGAAAAGCACTTTCTCCTTCACCCTTCTTCCTGCCATCGGCTCATTCCATTTGAGCAGCATAAGCAGCAGGGGTAGAACCATGAGTCTTTGATTCCCGAGGATTTATTATTCACCCAGTCAGTCACTCTCGCCCACTCGCTGCTACTCCCTCATAAGAATTATTATTACTACTATTATCTTTTAAGCCTTTCATCATCCATAACTTCATTTCATCATAGTTTGTTTTTGTATAAACTTGGTAATATAAGACATCATAGCTCTTGGTATGTATAAACTACACTTTTTGCATTATTTTAGTGGCAATAATACACAGTTGAAATTTCAGCACAGTATGGTAGTCGCAGCTGCCCACTCATAAATATTATTAGTGGTACAGAGTTGGAGACGTGTGTCGTAGTCATCATCTTTAGCAATAAAGTAGCAGTATTCATTTCACTCACTCGTCTTTCAAACAAAAGTTTTTAAAAATAATTTGCCTGGTTTTCCTTTTTATCACAAACTCTTTTCAAGCTGCCAAGAAAGTAAAAAGAAAATATAGTGTATTGCTTCCTTCCTTTCTTTCTCTTAATTTTGATAATATTTAATGAATGTTATGAATAGAACAGTACAAAAAGTCTTTCATTTGGCTTCAATACGATGATGATGAAAACGTGCCCTTCGTTTTCGTCTTGATTTTTTTATGCTTTACTTTTTTGTATCGTCTCGTTATTATTAATAGGCTTTTTCTTTTCTAAAGAATGCCTGGTTTTCCAAAGTTTTGCTTGCCTGCCCAACTTAGTCATGATGGTAGAACAAAGCCGCTAAGAAAAAGACGTGTACAAGCTTTTACTAGAGAAAAAAGTTTTTCCTCTTCGAACGGAATTCCAATAATCTAATAATTACTCCCTAACCATGTGGCTTCTTACATTGGCTAGGGCACGTTATCGGGGTAAAAATGTAGTTCCGCTCTAGCACAACTGGAGTATTCGTAGTAGCACCACTACATATTACTCGGTGATGTGATGCGGAATGCCGGAATTATGCCTTAGTAGGTTACGAGACTACTTAAAAAGGCTCAATTTTTTCCAAAGAAGCTAAAATTCGGTGAAAACTAGAAAACCTTCCATTGGTGTTGAGTGGGGCTTCACATCAAGGCCATGCTAGCCTACTATAAGTACTTTTGTCCTCAAAGTGCCTAGATACCTTCTAGCTGTAAAATTATAATTGTACTATTGTTTCGATATTATAGCATTGTGCGGTTAGTATAGTATAGAGAATGTTGTAAAAGCTAGGATCAAGTCGATAGAGAAAGGGGATCTTGTGCACCCTTACTTTTCTCTCTTGTCCTTGTTATTACTGTCATTTCCAACAGTATTCTGGTATTACGACCATGATTGCATACTGCATTATACGAATTACTTACCTAAACTTTTTTATAACATAATAATATTATGATTATTTTTTGTCTTAATTTTGGTACAGTCAAATACTGTCCACAAACATGGACCGGAAAAATTACAATAACTGTTCTTTACCTTTTATTCCATCCCATTAATTTAAACTTGTGTAGAAGCACTGAGAAGTCTCCCAAAGATTTATGTTTTTACCCATCTTCTACCTTTTTACAAAAAAATATTGCTAACGCAGAAAAGTAGAAATGGAGAGAGATACTGGATAGATTACAAAAGTTGGGGAAAGGAAATACCCTTGAATTGAAAATAACATTAGTTTTTCTTTCTCTTGTTGTTGCACAGTGGAAGTTGGGGTGTATTACTACATATTTTATTTCCCAGATTATTTTTTCGGATCATCATAACATGTAATACTTACATATTTTTTTGCTTTCAAAAGATCTACGTATAGTCTGTTGTAGTACGAGCGGAAAAAGGGAAAGGTAAATGGGAGAAATGGAGTCTCACAGGCACAAAAAGACGGAAAGGAAGTACCTTTTTTATTGTACGTGAATTATGGAAGACAGGAGATTTCAGAGGGTTCTGTCGTTTTCTGATATTGTCGCAATGGAGGAATAATATATAGTTTAGTCAAGAAGTTAGGCGTGTAATGCAATAAAAATGAGACGGAATGGATGATTTTACTGCTGTCCCACATTGGGGATAGAAACAAGGAAACGGAATATGTATTTTAGTTTTTCTCATGATGACTTTTGTAATGGAGCACGAAGGTGCTTTTAGGTACAAATAGCAGGTATTCACTGAGATATGGAAGAAAAAGGATACACAGAGTTGCAGCAAGATCATACAAAAGATTTGGTGCACGCATAATGTTGCTTTTCCGTCCATGTATTTCCTAAACTGTCCCATGCTGTCATTACCGTTCCTTCAGCCTCATCATTTCCGTTTCTACAAAACCTTTTTAAAATGACATTTGAAATGCAAAAGTTGTTTTCCTTTCCCAACTAGCAGTAAAATAGGAACATAGTGGTTTTATCCTGAAGCAACCATTTCAACTCTTTGTGCTGTAATGAAGCTTTGCAAAAGGAATATAGGACATGATTTCATTACTTGTAATTTGATCGAAACAGCTAAGCTAGCTCATATTATAATGCCGATACTCAATACGCAAAACCCAAGTGCTTTCCTAGAATACGGATTTCAACTTGGTTTTTGCTGCATGGGAAAAAGGAAGATGTATAAAGCTCGTATTGTTAATTTTTTGCTTGATCTAATAGTTTGATGTTTGTACAAAATTCAAGCTTCCGCGTATAGACTGAGTACTCAGCTTGTTGATACTACCGGGCATATTGTAGTTTATTCCCGTAATCCGCTTTGCAACAATTATAATCATCGTGTAACTCTACGTTCATGAATTTTGTAGATTTGAGCGTGTTCACCTTGTCTCAGAGACAGCACTATGGCACGCTTTATTTATTATTATTACAAAATAGCTTACAGCAGATTAGAAGTGAAATGAAACAAACCCTTACTTTGGTAACTTTTTGTTGTAATCAGCTAAAGCAAGGGTTTAGCTTGTAGGTAGTGTTTTCTACAACGCCAACTTGCACCTGTAAGCCGTGTAAGCATATTATCCTTTCATCATTCCGTACCTATACACCTGCCTTTCTTTCTTCAGTATTTCCCAACTGTTCCAAAGTTTTCAAATAACAGTCTTCATTCTTTCCTTGTTATTGCCACTGTTCCGCAACAAATATTTTGTCAATGCTGCCTTCTACGCCCTATGAGTATCTAAGTCTACGCCTAAAAGGGAACAAGGCGAACTAGCTTTTAGGACAAAGTTTATGCTTCTTATTCTTTACACTTTTTGTTTGGTCTCTTATTGTTATCGTTTTATTTAACACAATAATAGTTTAACGCTACGGCCCGGCATGTATATCGTCGCAGTTGAAACGTCTGTGGCATTGTGGTTATCACTGTCTCATACTTCCGACGTCGACACCGTTCTCGTTCTTGTAAACGTTAACTTTGTAAATTGCTTTTGCATAGTAATAAGACTCATTCATGCGAAATGGCAACAATACAACCAGTTGCTAGCAATATATATAGCGCTTCCAGCTGTTTCACGTCCTCTTCTTGCAATTTCCTTCTCATTCACTTCAGCACAACTTTCATTATCTGTGTCACGTTCCCCCAGGTTATTGGAATGTTGTTGCTATTAATATCTTTTAACGCTATACTCCAAAAAATATATAGGTTTTTACAGAGATACAAAGATTAAACGCTAGCAGACATGGATCGGCACTTTTTAGACTTTGTTAATGGGTTGCAATAAAGAACGGTTGTAATTAGACAGTAAAATAAAAACTCAAAACGAGTACGGAGAATGAAATAACGACGGAATTTGTTAGGGCGTTCATTCTTGTTTGAGTAACATAGTTAAAAACGCAGACTATTAAAGATTGCTAATGAGAATGTAATTATTCGCACTTTAGAATCCTGACAATATAAATAATATGGAAACCTTTCTTTGAAGCCGGTTCCTTGTATGGAAGTGACCTAAAACACTCACATTTATTTGCGTTCATATTTGCATGATTCAAAAATTCAAATCTTATATATAAAATCTCGTAGAAGCTAAATGCACTCTAGATGCGTTTTCGACAATGTTGAAGATTTGCATTTGCTTTGTAGACGTCGGTTTCAGGTTTGTTGGTTTGTAAAACTATGCATTCAGCGAAAAGCAGGATTAATAGCTTTGTTATCCTTTTATGAAATTGGTCTCCTCTTCGCTGCACCGCAGGTAGTTTGCAGTTGCAAAGCAAACAAAAGGTTTTATGGATGTTACTAATATTGATTTTATCTGGCATTTACGTTGATGAACAAGATAAGTACCTCCACCACACTATAGAACATATATATTGCAACATAAAAATGGTGAAGTGTGTCTCTGTCATCGCAGATTCGGTTATCTAATAAAAATTGATACTACAAACGACTGCTGCAGGGTTCCTGCTCCTTTATCCTCCGTTCTCGTTAAAGCCAGATATGGCAAAGGAAACAAACATAAATCTTGGGTGGTAGGCACTATAGGCACAGGCAGGTTGGGAAACATTGGAATCAATGATACCTTAAATTAGTGATTTCTAGCAGCTATTGTACCTCGGTGAAGCTGTGCTAAATCCGTTTTTAATTTGACAGCTATTACTTGTAAGATAAATTGAAGCTGGCCTTTTCCGGATCTTCTAACTTTTTCGCTCACTCACGTCTCCTCCTTTCTTCTTTTAAGGATCATGCATTGCGCTTTGGGGCAGCGCTGCTGCTGCCGACTACTTGGCTATGTGATGATAATGATATTGCCTTGTTCATACAAAAAGGAGATTTCTCAGATATTTTAAAGCAAATTCACAGTGACAAAAGGCAAAAAGTGCACTCTACGGATAGAGATTTTCATTATATCACTGTTATAACCTAACTGGTATCTCAATAACTGCTGCAGGGCATATACATACCTCTGAAGAAGCAAACATCAATGAAAAGTAACAACGAAAGTTAAAAAAACTATCGTTAGTCTTTTTTCGTCTACAGTTGTGATGTGAAAGGAAAATCAGAGAATCTATAAAAAGTTTCAAGTTGTTCTGTTCCCCCAGAAGGCCAGTGCATAACACATGGGCTCCTTTTTTAATAGATTTTTAGGTTTGTGGGGAACACACAAACTCTTTCCAACCTAACATTTGCTAATCGAAACAGGGGAAAAAGTAGGATGGGAATGAACTCTATTTTTCGTCGTAATCGCAATGATTGTAAGTGTAGCAAGTGTAAGTATACCATATGCTCACATGGATTGGAAATTGTAATTTTAAATTTGGGGTTGCACAGAAGCAAACTAACAAACGAAATCCCTCTTCGCTACCCACGCATGAGAGTAAGCTCGTTCAATTTTTGATTTCGCTTTTCTATTTACCTTTTGCTCTCTGCTCCTCTTCGTCTTCCTTTTTTCTGTTTACACATTTCGAAATTCACAGACACCCGTCGTTGTCGACAGCAGCAGCGTCAGGTTTGCGGTTGTTTGGTCGGTGTGGTTCCGCAGTGGTTCTGTTGAAGTCGGCCACAAAAAGTAAACAAACACATCTCTTCTGTCTTTGAACGCTACATAGTTTCGAGGCTATTATTTCGATACAGCAAACGCTGACTCTGTCAGTACAGTACCTCACAAGTTAACTGAAATGATAATGATGACATGTTGCATACTAATGAATTCTCAAGTGGCCACTTCACCATGTTACGTCTGCTTTAGTGTAAAAAATGACTGTTGCTTTTTTACCTTTGATCCAGAAAGTACCTCAGCAAAATGAATACAAAGTTAGATGGGAATGCGGAGAATTTGTTTCTCTCGCCATATTTTTTTCACAAAGTCAGTGAGTTAGTTAGTATATCAGACAAACTTTTTTTGCATAACCTGCTGAAGTTTTTCTCTGTGTAAGTGACACAGTCACAAGATCAAAAGACAGAGACAGAGTGAAACGGAAAGCCAAATACTTGACTTTTAGCTTGTGTGCTGTATTAGCATTGCTTTTGGATGACTTGCTGCTGTGATCTGTTATTGTCACGACAGAGTTGTCAACGGATATGGTACTGTTGTTTCGTTTGAAATGAAAGCTTCAAAAGCATGTAGTATAGTTGAGAAATGAGAAAGATCATTCCATTTCCCAACCGTTATTGTCGCTCTAGTATAAAGAAACAGGTACCTATATGAAAAAGTTAAAAGTAGAGTACATGCGAAACTATTACTTTGGACTTTTTCAAGACCTCTTACTCAACGTTCATGTAGGTTATACATTCTCCTCTCTTTTCCAGAATAATCATCTCTGTTGTAAATATTATCGGTGGGAATAATAATAGGAGCAGTAGCAGCACAACTATGTACAAGTACTTTCGTTGAAAGACTTCAAACAGTCAGCAAGAATGCTATAAAGTGTCATTGAAAAAAGTTTCCGTTTTTCTCTCCGTTCTTGTCTTGCTGTCTGTCCGTGTATTCCTGGAGTTGTTATTATTGTTGTGAAAGAAGCCTCCTCTGTTTTTCCTGAGTGACATTAAAAAGAAAAGAAGTAAAAGGCAGCAGTGAAAACCCCTCCAGTCCTTATGTATTTATTATGCAAATAAGAAATTTATTTCCACTCGACTTTTCCCCTTCTTTCCCTTCCACAAAGCGACCTGCTGATAGCAAGAATGTATTTTTTATTTTCCACTTGAAAGGAGAAGAGAAGAGCAAAAGTTTATATGGATGGACTGATGAACGAAAGTTTCATGCTTGATATAGCAAAAATGTTAGCTAGAAAAATATCGCTGTCCTGTCTGATTGTTTGCGTTTTCTTTTCATCTGGAAGAAACAAACTTATTGAAAAATCTTGAAGCACAATTCCCCCAAGATGTTCTGAAGTCATTTTATTCTAAATGAAAAATAAAAAAGTAAAAATGTTCAACGGGAGGATATAATGCGACGCATAGACAGTTTGAAACCCTTAAGGATGAATTTTCAATGCTTTGTTTTTCTCCTCCTATTAAAATAACAGTCAAAAGTACAACACAAGAAACACCCATTTAAACTTTGATACTCACGTTGTCTAGTAAAAACGGACATTTTACATTGTACCAGACGTGGCATCCCATTTTCCAATTTCACAGTGGTAATGAAAACTGAAAATTCAGCTTGAAAGATCATGCAATTTGCACCGGTCATTGAGCCTTAACTGCACAAAAATAGTAAAATAACCATATCGTTCTCATCGGAAGGATAATTATAAGGCAGACAAGTACCTTTTATTATGTGCTTTAGGTTGTCTTGTAGCAAGACTATACAAACTCGGAGATGCATGACAAAAAGCACGTTTCTTGTAATTTCATGTCACTTTGCACACATGAGAGATGCAATAATGACCCAATATCACGCATTCCTCCAAATAATAATAACGATCTGTTGTTCTCTGCCTATTCAACTGAAAATTGCAGTCTTTTCAATGGTCGGATAAACTTAGCCTTGCCGTGTTGCTATTCTAGTAGGATATAACATTTGTATTAAACATAGCATTAAAAGCGTATCGACAAGATTCCAATCGGATTTCAGTCATTCATGGTGAAAATGACACAAAGACAAAAGTTGTAAGTCTGACTGTCTATTTTATTCTCTGCGGCTATTTACATGTTCCTATACCATGCTTTGCTCTGTGAACATCAAAAGACTCACGTACCTGGTAGTACAAAAGAGAAAGACACGCAGATAATATGTGTAGCAAAAAGATTATTTTTATGATTGCCAATAATGGGGTCATCACCATTACCATGATCGCTGCTCGTTGTACAAGAAATGATTTTGCCTGCGGAAGGAAGAGAGGCCTACACAGGATAGGATAGGGCCGAAATAGATTGAATTTAACAAATGGACCGTGGCTAATGTTGTTGACGCGGAAAAGCGTTATAATAAAATTGCAATGGACAGTGAAGATGATTCTATTGATAGGAACGGTGATGGTGCGCAGTGATGTTGTAATGTTGGTTCACCACAGAGACCCTATCTGTGTTCAATTCGTTCATTGTTTTGGCCGCAGGGAAATCGTACCACTTTTACCGAGCAGCAATGGTTTGAGAAATAAGCTTACTCAGCAAATGTTATAGTCTCTGCCTATTCTTGTCGCGCATTTGTGACCAAGTAATTTAGCATGCGAGACAGGTGACAACTGACAACATAATTATCGTCGGATTTCCTTTACTTCATTTCCCAAACCGAATTTGCATACTGTATACATCCATCACAAATTTAGATCTTGCCATACAAAAACCGAAAATTGTCGGTGAAACAGTCATTCAAACAATTCCCATGCGTAATTACAGAGTTTGACTATCACACTGTTTTAATAAATTAATGACCATGTCCGTGTATTAAGTAGGTGTGACATTACACGAATTCTGATGATGATGATACTCTCACGCCCGCCCTATACTCAACAGTGTAGTCATTTTAAAAGCAGCCTAGCAGATAACAGTCAAAATCTTTATCAAGAATGAAAAAATGATACACAAGCTCAAAAATAAATTGCAACGCGGCCTTGCCAATCGCAGACACAAGGGAAAAAACGGAAGATGATGAGTATCGAGAATGAAAGTTTTTCTTGACCATTACCTCCCCTCTAGTTATTACCTTGTTACCAGTTTGAATAACACATCCTGTAATAAGTGCGTAGATGAGCGAATTCTAGAAAACAAGATGCACGAGTAGAAGACAAAAATGTGCAAAACTTTCGTGCAAACTTGATTTCTGCCATGTGAAACATTAGAAAAAAATGTGTCCTAACGTGAATGAACTGCCACGACAAGTTTAAAAGCAGTAGGAGTGGGTATATCAAATAGCTTTCATAACAAAGTATTGTTTTAGATTTAGTTAGCGACATCAGCGTGCTTTTATCATGAAGAAAATCGCTTGACCATAGTTCATCTCATTTTGTGGTTTTGGGATTGCGTATATGCTTTAATATTATATTATGCATTTTTGTTCACATTTTCATGCATTGTTGACTTCATAATGAACTTTGTCTCTTCTTCTTTTGCTTTCATGTTCATACGCTGTGGTGTAACCAAAACCAAATATCCTATTGGGCGATTTAGATAAAATGATATTATAGTTCTCTGAGCTGCAGTCTAGAGCAATGATGTACAAACTGAGAGAGTGATCATGAGAAGGTACTTTAAAGATGCAACCAGTTTTATAAAGATTGCTTTGCTGATTATGCCTTCGGCTATTATTCCTTCTATGCGTTCTGTTGACTATTACAATATGTTTATGTTATTAATATTTTATCATCATACTATATCTTCAGTGGAGGCAATAAGACAAACCAACTTGTCACTTTTTACTCTGTGGCAAGCAAGGTATAAACATTAAAGTTTAAGAATGGTCAGCTTGTACGCAAATTCATCATAACCAGGGCTTTTGCTTGCGCACATGCACGTCAGTTTTTGCTCTCTTGCTTGCTCAGCTTGTTTGGTTTTTGGCAAGTGAGACCTGTGGAGGAGGAGATGGTGTGGTGGTTGCAATAAGTTGAAGAGTGAAGTGGAGGGGAAAGTTTTTCCTCTTGTTGTGACATTGACCCAAAGTTATTGTGTGTGTGTGAGTGTACTTATGTTGAAATTCAAGTTTTTTGGTCTTCTTGTTCTAGTGACCTGCCTGCAGCAAGGAAACTCTAGCAAGGCACGAGGAACGGAAGCAAAGGTGGCGGTGCGGTGGTAGAGAGGCTTGAGCCAAGCCTTGAACCCAGCAAGGCAACAACTTTAATTGAATCGCTAGACCAGTTTAGTGAGATTTCATCAAGATGAGAGTGTTTGTCATTTTCACTTTCGTTTTCTTCTCGCTATGCGTCCACCTCACAGTCGGAGGAATATTCCGACGCTATGTGAGGAAGCACAGACCGGCTGCTCCCAGAATACCCCATCCTATCAACATGCTAATGTCCAGATCTAGAATGATGGGAGGACCGCCGTTAATTGAGAGACAGTTCAGAATACGACAGCGCATGTGGCCCATGTACGTGAGAAGACCGAGAGCACCTCCCCTCATGTATTACCAGTCTCTTCAAGGACCTCTGATGCTGCAAACTGTGCAGTCACTAAGACCCAGTAGTCGAGCCTCCAGAAGGCTCAGGTTCCATGACAGATTGGACATGAGTGCCAGCAGTCGAGTGCCACAGTTTCATCATCAGCCATTGTCTGCCAGACATCATCGTAAGTTAATCGTTTTATTGACTTTTCATTTTTCTTAAAAGATTCTAGTTTTCTGCACCCACTCGTAATAGCAGTTTTCTTGATAAGAATTAAAAGCGAAAGTTGAAATCGCCAAAAAATGAAACTAGCTGTACGCATGCAATGTTTTAATAGAAATCTATAATATGCACCTGTTGAAATCACTGCACTGCAAGGAATCCGGTAGGATCACTCGTGTGCTTGGTATCAGACAAAGACCTCGGCTAGCCCATGATGATGCTTCTTCGATGCTGGCATGATCAACTTGTTTTCTTACAATGTTTTGTGTGCTGAAAGATTGCCAGCCAGTGACTAATAACTGTATCCAATGACGTGAGTACACGCTAGTTGAATCATAATACCTGGCAAATGCAGCATAAAAATACCTACACGCTAATTTGTAAAATGTGCTGTGAGAGAGCATTCCCCATTATGCATGTTTTCTTTTGTTTTTAGAGGTTAATAGGCCGATAAGGCGACGACTTCACCTTTATTCCCAAAAGTATCTGATGCTCACATTTATGAGCACGGTCAATGCTTTAAAACACAATTTATCATCCGTTTGTGAGCTCTTATCGGTTTTCAGGATCTTTATTTGAAATGTGACAGTAATAAACATGGCAGTGTGATATATGAGCGCAATTGTGCACAACTCCAAACGAAAAAGTAATTAACTGCAATTGTCAAGTGATTTGTCTCAGCTTCACCTCATCAATTTTTCTGGGAGATGCACTGCGCACAATATTTTACGAGTAAGCATTAACGAAAACTTCGTAAATCACATCATCGAGGAAATGTTTAACGTTTTTTGCACCTTTGCATCCTGCATCGCGTTGCATGAAAGCGCATACTAATATTTTGTATGCTCTTGTCATGAGTTTGCGTTTTTTGCATTTGAAGGTGAAACAGGATTTTAAATGAGACGAGCATAGTGTACCAACAAGAAGTTGTTGCCGTAATAAATAAAGTAACGAACGACATAACGGCAAAAGATAAAAGCTATGCACGCGCAAATACATCGCAGTTTTCAAATTGGCTTCGATTTTCTTTGGCATGAGTGATGAATGAGATGACAAACCAAGCCTTAATTTCTTTTGGATGGACAAGCTTATTATGCATTACAGTTTAAGGCTGCGTTTATGAAAACAAATTGATTGCGTGGACAGCAAGAGAACATTTTCAAGCATCCTGCTGTTCCTGAGACAAAAAAAGAAAGGCAAAGTCCTGGTGCAGCAATTACTCATGCATATTAATTTTTGTGGCTGCGGTTGGTCATCTTTTTGAAAAGGCTCGTGGAGACAAAACCTGATTTTATATTGTGTGTAGTTCAATGCCACTAGGGAAGGTGGGGGTTGACCCATGATTGTTCAAGGCCAAGTGTAAATGTAACAGTAACATGATCAGCAATAAAACTCTGAAAACTAAAAAAATAAATTGAATCGCAATTTTTATCAAAGCACTTTAATGGCTACCGCGCCTACCAAACAAAAAATAGCAATAAAAATATCAATTTTATTGGAAAAGAAAGCGTTTGAGTTTCATTACATGCTCTCTTAAATCAAACTGACCGTCTGACGCGAAACAACTGAACTTGGTTGTAAATTTGAAAAAGCAATGATTTTATGAGTTTGAAAATCATGCCTATTGTGCTTTACTGTGACCGCCCCGACAGTTAATATTGGCACGAAGAAAACGAGCCCTCATAAACGAAAATACTGTTTATTTATGCTCCCCTTTTTCCTTTCTTGGTTTCTCAGTACGTCACCGTCATCACAAAGAAATACACTGCATCAGTGGACACTGGCTTGTCTCTACCTTTTACTTTTTTAGAAGAAAATTATTAGAATGCATAGGAAGTTAGTGGACGCTATATATAAAGTCACAGTCAACAATCTCATGGAGTTGCAAGGGTACTTTATTTTGCATAAAAGTATGACTGCTGAGAATGCAATGTGGCAGGAAGGGGAAAGAAAAATGAGCTTCTTACTGAATCTTAATCAGTTCATAAATTTCTGCTTTTACGACAATTACTCTACTTATTCAGCAAAACGAAGAGGAAACGTACGGTCTTCCGAATGAGCACATAATAAAGCTCCCACACAGATGCGGAAACCAAAATAGAACCAAAAGACCAGTAAGCAGCAAGAGGCCAACCAACCAAAAATGTTGACTTTTTTCGGAGAGCTCTTTCTAATGAAGCATGAAAAACTCTCCGCCGCTCGCTGTGCTAGCCCTATAGTTAAAGGAGTCTAGTTCGTAACATAATATATTAATAATAATAGCGTTAATAAATGCAATAAGAACTGTTCCGCATATATAGGGATCTGTATCCATTATGTTTTGGTATGTATACGGACAAATGCTTTCTCTCTGTATCTCGTTCCCGAGTACAAAAAAGTTTCCTGAGTGAGTTGTGGAGAGGATGAAGCAGAACAGAAAAATTTAATATATTATTTTTTTCTTGCGTTGTGTAGTCCTATCCTCTTTCTCCTTTCACAGAGGAGCTGACTAGGAGAGTAGGACAAAAGTTTTAATATGAAAAATGAAGAAAAGAAAAACTTTAAAAATTATTGGACCCACTTTCGGTTCCTTGCTGCTGCTGACTTTAGGAAACGGAGAGAGTAGCTCTGTTTGTTCCTCTACTTGCCGCAAGCCACTTTCTCTTCTCGTTGTCCAATCTCGCCAAAAATAATTATTATTAATAGAAAAACGAGATTTATTTGGATTGTATGCTCTTTTTTTGCTGCAACTGTGAAGAAGAAAGCATGGATGGTCATTTTCATGCCGCGACGAGTACAAGCAGTAATAGCACAAGGATATTTTCAAGTAGTAATCGTGACGAAAAGAGGGGGAGGATGATGCCCATTGTCCGCAGTAAAACTAGCACGTGTGCAAGTTTTGGAATCAGAGTCACGGTCCGTGGTTGAACTACTCATGAGAAAAATCCACAAAGAAAGGTACAGGCGTACAGGCTGAGATTGCTCAAGCTGAAACCAAAGAAGAAAAAAGCCACCGTCATCGCGCAATGAAATTGAAAAAAAATATGTGCACGGAATAAGTACAGCAATGGGGAAAACGACCATAAATCTTGATTCGTTTGATTTTATAAAAGTGTACGTAATACTAGCGCGACAAAAGGCATGCTACTTTCTCCCCTTATCTTGCAAACTAAAATACGAATTAGATTCATGTCCAAACTTTACTAGTAGCCAAATAACTATATCTATAATATAGTATATAGCTTTGTGCCTACGGTGAAGATTATTTCTTAACGTGCACAAGTCCTTTTCATTTTTTTCATTCATTTTATTCATTTAAAATGAAAACATGAAGGCACACAAAGAAAAGTTGTATGCGCTTGACAATGGCACGCGGCCCACACAACAACCACTCCACATCCTTGAGAATAGAAACGAAGAAAAGGAAATCTCTTTTCTGGTTTGGATTGTTGAGGAAGGAAGGGGAAATGATTTTAAATGCAGTGCAGAGCACAAGCAATAACCATGCTATAAAGTGTAAGCCCTGTCTAAGGAGAAGAAATAAGCCTTTCTCCAAACCAGAGAGGAGGAGGCATCTGGCATCATCATATCGACTGGTTCGCCCTTATTGTTGTTCTCTGCATGACCATTCCTCTTTTCTTCGTCTGTGTGCGCTCTGTCGTCTCGTAACGACAGAGGACTCAAAGTCTTCTTTGGGGGAAATAAAGGAAAGGGGAAAAGGCAAGCAATGATCCTATGAGAACAGCAGCAGCAAGGCAGCATTTTGTGTCACAGGCACATTACATAAAAGTTAAGTCAGCAGTGCAGTGGAAAAAGAGAAAGAAGAAAATATATATTACCCCTTTTTATTATGTACAAGCTTTTGTATATTATGTATTATTATGTGACTTGGCTTGGAAAATCTTGGAAACTTGTTAAATGTTTATGACGTGATACGGCACACAAAATGCCAGGCCACTATTGTGTCGTATATGGCTTTGCGAGAGAACAACGCGTAGAAGGGAAACTTTTTCAGTTTTCCAAAAGGGAAAACGGCATGGCTTGAAGAAATCCCCAGAGAAAATGGAAAAAGGCTTAGGCTCATCATCCTTTTTTGACTGTGTGTTTACATTACTTCCCCCTCGTTGTCCACAGCAGTGGTCGGAAGATGTGTGCATCTGCCTCGGTGACTGGCTTGTTGAGGAAGAAAAATAATAATCACAACTTGGTTAATGCGATGTGACACAAGCACTAAAATCCTTTGTTTAGAGAATATTTATGCTTTTGGGAAGACAAATGGAGTGACATGAATTTTTATACGCTTTCCGGATTTTTTTTTCTTTGCCTTTTTATAGTTCCCATTGGAATTAGCAGCACTACTCGACTGCCTACTAGTGCAGCAGTCGTGCCTCCATGGAGGCCTCTTGACTACGGAAACCCAATCGACCGTGACCCAACTTATGACTACGCTCCACCAGCAATAGAACGTGTTCGCTTTGTTACTGAAGTGCGTGGACGTGGTCAAGCACGGGCTAACAATGGAATGCTGGGAATGTACTCTAGACCATCTCCGGTTGTTGTACCCGCACCTTGGGCTGTCAAGCGAGAGAATATGGCTGTGAGATCACGACATCCTGCCGGTTTCCCTGTAATACCACCACAAGCACAGCACTATCCACCTTTACCACCACTTCCAAGAGGAGCGCATCCACTTTGGAAAATTTTGGCTAATAAGCAGCGTCAGCGACGACCTCTGCGACCCACAGGAGTCGCACCACAGGTAAAACTTCAACAACAGGTGCAACCCAAAATCCCAGTACGGTATTTGGGACAGGATCCACACTATCCTCTGTATCATCACCAGGCATTCCAACGACCAATCAGTATGCATTCGCAGGAGGCAGAGGTTTTCCCCCGAATTCCAAACATTGTCTATTTTAAGCCCACGGACGTGTCCAAAACGAGCTATGCCAAGAAAACGCCAGTGAAGAAGGGCTCATTGAAGCAGGGTTCAGTATCGAGTGCAAACTTGTACTCAAAGGAAGTTTCTTCATCCTCCGAATTCCGACCAGTGAAGAGACCAATCCCACGGCCAACACCTAGCAGCAAGAAAACGTCAGGTAACAAGGCATACCAATTCACCGTAGTAGGTTACAGAGGTCCTCCAGCAACAACTCCAATGGCTCCAGTGGCCGCTGCCCCTTCTACAAGCACTGAGGCTCCAGCGACAACCAGACGGTCACCGTCAGTATTGTATGCTGTAAAGACTACCCCAGAAACTTTGTCAACTACACACAACTCGGTTGTCAAGCCCCTTGAGCCCACAGAAAGCTTAGAGCCCGAAGATGAAGCCGCGGAGGCGTCTGAGCTCCAGCCTGTTCACATGCTTCCGTCACCAAGCATTGAAGAGAACATATCACCCGCAGGAGTTGAAGACGAAGGAAGAGAGCAAGGTGGTCTGGATATCGACTTTGACAACGTGGACGAAGGAGAGCAACAACCTCAAGAATCAGAACCAGAAGAAGCATCCGCGCCAGTCGTGCCAAACTCCTTCAATGTGTTTGAATCCCTCATGAAGTCCTTTGAAGAACAGTTTGGAAAGGATGACGAAGATTCAGATGATATCGAAGATGAAATTCTAGCAATCAAGAATAGTCACTCAAATAGCCATCACCATCATCAACGCATTCCAGTGTTTGAACCCGCAGAGGAGTCCACACTACGCGGAGTACTTGCTCCAGCCGAAATTGTAACGACACCTGCTCCATCCCGCAAGGACTTTGAAACCAGCACCAGTGTTTCAATGTCCGTAGGTGTATCCTCTTTCTCTTCCAGCTCTTCGAAAAACCAACACGGTAAGACCCAAAAGAAGGAACTTGTTGAGGAAGAACAAGACAACGATGATCCAGAGGAAGACACGTACGATGGCCTATTTGCCAACATCAAAACCGTGCCAAGCACGAGCACCACCGCAAGAACAACAACATCCACAACGACTACCACCACAACCGAAAGGCCGACAACAACGGAAAGAGCCACCACCACAACGACGGTGTCTACCAGTACCGCCTACCCAAGACTACCCACCATGCCCACATACAAACGTAAGCCAACGCCAGTATATGCTCGCAAGAGTAGCAAGGCTGGTGGTCTTCTCAGTAAATACTCCAGTTCTTCCAGTTCCGTATCGAAAGAGGTAAATACCGCTCCGGTGCCGAATGGCAGTGGCGAAGTGGTCATTATCACCGCAGGTAGGTCCAAAGTGAAGGAGTACAAACCGCAGGTAATTGCCAACCAGACGCACTTACTTGCCTTTGACAAGGTTGTCTCCGATGGAGAAAGCTCCGGGGTTAAAGAATCACCGATTGTGTTGTCGTCGTCCTCCGACTATGCTTCTAGTCCATCATCCACCTCAACCACAAAGTCTCCCCTAGAGGACTTTGATGCCATGCAGCTGCTCCACTCTTGGCTGAACAAGGCATAAAATTGATGGACAAGCGAGCTAGTTTGTAAGACTAAAAATAAATACCTCGTCAAGAATGTCAAAGGAAGTGTGTTTTAAAGGCAAAGGAACCGCACTGGCTTGGTGACTGGACTTGCTCAGCGTAAAGTTTTGTAAGTTTTTGGGTGGTGCTAATAATGACGGAGTCGCGTTGAATGGAGGAGCATGCATTTTTTCAGGGACTTCCATATACCTTCAAAAATCATGACCAATGTTGTACGGCACTGTGGCTGGTAACATGGCCATTTTACCGTTGCATTCTGCAAAAACGTGGAACTGTTCACACAACAAACCTTTTAAATGAAGAAGCTTATTAATTATTATTATTGTTACTTATAATAACCGTAGGTAGGTATACTAGTATGTAGCATTTATACTTCTAATTCAACATAGAAATAGAGGACAAATGAATTTAATTATGGAATTATTTACTGTGTCATGTATGTCGTGTGTAATGACAAAAGATGAAAATATTTTTGTAATGTAATGTGTAATAGGTCTACTAGTTGTTTGGAAAATATTTATACGTGTAAACAAGTCCTTTATGTGTGCATTGTCAGTATGACTGGCTGCATGAATGTGATATTTGATAATGATAATGGCGAGAATGTGTCAACACTTTACTTAAGGTTTGAATGCGGTGACAAAAAGAGTTAATTAGATTGTTTGTGTTTTTGAATTGATATGTTTGTGTGTGTGAATGGAATGTTTGACGATGTCTGTTGGAATAAATGTAGCATCTTCTTTAAGATTTTCTAGAATGACATGTTGTCTGCATGATAATGCGTGGATGAGGTCAAAGTGTGTCTGTGCGTTTGTTTGTCGTGTGCTTGTCGCTTATATCTTTTCTGATGCTTCAAGTGGAATAATGTACAAATGAATGTGAGATGATGCAATACGCAATGGAATTTTAGGTTTAAGTACTTACATATTATAGGTTTATTGAAGTATGAAAAATGTTGACTGACACGAGTGAATGCCGGAAAAATGTCAAATGTACAGAAAAATGCGTGTATGTGTGTGAGAATGTGATGGACAAGTGGTGAGTGACTGGTTGTGTTGCGAAAGCTGTTTGTTATTGCTGCAAAAAATAAATGTCAAGCTTGTGTATGTTTTTCATTGTAAATATTAATATGTATGGATGAATGTGTGTAAATCTTGCTGTTTGGTTGGTAATGAAAGTATTTATTTGATGTAAAAACAAAAATACAATTTTATTTTTGCACGCTCTTGAAATGCGTTTATATTTGGGGTAATATGCGTATTCTTGAATTACAACAACTGGTCGCTTTTTCTGAGATTGAAAATCTGAATTGTGCTCTCTATAATATATTGGAATGTAAAGAATGAGTTTTTAATTCTTGTTGATTATGTAGTGCGGAAGAGAAATAATTAATCAAATGAAAAAAGCAGGACAATTTGAAGTTTGACATGCTCACTTAATTGTAATCATTTGCTTTAATAATACGTTTGGTGAATACACTGACAAAAATAGATTGTCATATTAAGAACTGCAGCTTAACTGTATTTTATTTTTTTACATGTTTGTTTGTCTGCTTCTGGAATACATGAAGAGTGATTGAGTGAAGATGTCGACTGTATTTGTGTTTTTTGTATGCTTTTTTGATCGCCACATAAACGTTATGTTATAATGTCATTTTTATCTGTTAGTTATCGCCATTATACATTACGGTCCGTATGCAGATTATATGGATGACTGTTCGTGTTCAGTTGAGTTGAAAGTTGTTTTATAAAAACCGAATGATTAAATTATTTATGTAACAGTAATAACGATAATATTCTCTACTTATCATGTGAATGTGTATAAAATGCACGAAAACGAGAAAAAATATAAAAATAATAAAAACTTTCTGATTGTGATGATAAAATCCCGGACGTTTGACGTTTCAGGCTTGATTTGACAGTTCAATGCACAACTTTAGTAAAATGACGCATGCATACCCGGTTAATCTTCATCAATCAGCCGTACTAGATATAGCCCACAACCAACAACCAGAGAAGTGTCATCACATGGCACAAGTTAAAGTACTGTTACTTAGTACATCCAAAAAATATTACATTTTCGCTGAATTAAATTCAGTGAATTTATACTTTCCCTTATAATATAGATAATCGTACGTGAACTTGAAACTACAGGCAGAACACTACAAAGTTCGCAAGTACTGATATTTCATTATGTGAGTCGACAAATTGCGAACCATTCAATATTGATACATTGATACAAATGCACTAATATTTACTATGTACCAAACTTAACAAACTATGTACGTGATAAAACGAATTTGACAGATTTGTTTGTTTTTCAATATCATGAATCATTAGGTATGCACATTTAGGATTAAACTCAGAACAATAAATTGCAAGGGCAGTTGAAAGCAAACAAGGTCATTGAAACAAACGTTGGCAACTACTATCAATCAGCAGTAAATTATTTGCACATGACAGGATAAAAGATTCATTTTCAATGAATTCAGGAAAACGGAAGGAAGAAACGTTTTCAACAGACATCACCCCGAGATAGGTTTATGCAAACTAGACTGTAAAATTGCATCGGATTCAGTAGATTGTAATTGTGAATATTGTGATAAAGGTGAAAAGCTCAGAAAAACAGAATTACAAACAATTTGTAAATTGATTTGTTTTAAATGCACAAATGCCCTTGCTATTCGTTGGTCCACTATTAACCGTTAACTGCTATATTAGCACCTGGCTAGGAGACCGTGTGGCTCTTAGAACCAATCAATGTTTCTTGTAAACATCATTTTTACAACAAGACAAAGTCGACAACTTTTATTACAATGCGGCATATTTTTATTTTAGGATACATTACTGAAATCCGAAAATGTTTGTTTCAGACTTCCAAATAGCAAATCGAGAGCCTAATGACGCACGACTTCATGTGGTAAAACGCAAAATACAGTTACTGTCATGATACCACAGTAAATTAGCTAAATCTCATGTTAAATCAAGTCAATTGTTACTAAACTGTGTTTTCCATCTTCGCATTCATGGTTTGTACTGATTTAAAAAGTCATAAGCCTTTTTAGCCAGCTGAAGTGTTTTTTGTTTTACAAAAGTGAAGCTCAAGTGAGCTCTGATTTTTGCTATCATCTTGTTTAACATGACATTCCACTTACATTTTTAAAAGTTTGCATACTATGTCTCTGATTTATAAAAAAATATTAACATGATTCCTGAGTACCAAACCCTGAAAGAGCTACGTGCTCAAAAGGACCAGACTGAATGACAATTAGCTGTAAACGTACCTATAATTGGATTAGATGTTTTTCTCAAGTGGCTTTTTCGGAAGAGGATGTTCCATAGATATTCCACGTGTAAAGCCTAGTAATAACTAGCGGAACTTGAGAAGAGATTTGGTACAAAAAAATCCATCGAAAATTGAATGTATAACATAAGCTTTTGTCTATTATTTGCGCATTTTATGACCTTGACCTACCAACCACGATAAACCTCTTTGTAACAACTCTTTATCCCAGAAAATTAGAAAATGTACAACCAAAACACTGTTGCATACGCTGATGAGGGAGTTAACTATTCTGGCTGGAAGCACGTAGGCTCGTAGGCATTAACGAACAATGGGAATCCCGTATGCAACGATTTTAAAGAAAAAAACATACAAGAGTTGAAAAAACCCTTCAATATGTAATGTTTTATCACTTAATTTAGGATCAGCAGAAGGTAAGTATTTTGCATAACTGAAAAACAACTCGCTCGATAATTGAATTGATCGGTTTTGAGTGACACGTGTTAATAAGTAAAGATTAACCGTTGCACTATTCGATATTCGATAGGCAAGATCAATGATTAAATTGCAAAATGGGTAATATGCTTACGTCTGAATTGGCTACCTGATTGAAACCTTAATCCCAGTTCGACATCTGTCACAAAGAATCGTTAGCCGCCGACCGTCAGCGAAGCAAACTTTGTTAAAACAAACTTTGGATTTTGAGCATATATTCGCGTTTATTAGCTCACACAATCGGCATTTATGATGGGTTACGGGGTCCAGCACGCTTTTTATTACATCAGCTTATAGTTCACGGTTTGACTAACAGCCTCTGAAATCATCCTGTGAGTAATTCTTAAAGCAAACATTTCACCGGCAAGATTATCGGCAAACCTATTTGGTTAAGAAGATCTCTTTTTATAGCAGCATTTAAATACTTAGTAAATGCTAATGCTATTTATACCATCATAGAATCCATCCTCTACTACTAGTAATTACTACATCAAACAAGACTCTGATGCTTAAGAAAAATAAATATTTCCATTAAATTAAAAATGAACGTAATGGCAGACTTAACGCGTAATAAAGATGTGGGTAACAAGGAAAAGTACCAAACTAATTTTCAAATAAGAATCATGAAAATGCTACGTGCTCCGAGTGTGAACTCACGAGTCTTCCCATTCATTGCAGTCTACGGCGCGGTTCTACTTTATCACGAGAGGTTTTTATTTCCTCGGAACAACCTGATTACCAGAGGATAATCACAGTAATATACAAACCATACAAACGTCATGGCTTTAAATCCTATCCTTAAACTCATTAAGTCTTCTTAATTCGGGTAAATATTTAAATCATTACATGTACGGGTACTCATTACAAGCAAAGCGATGATAAGTGGCAAAGGATGATATAATAGAAACAACAAATAATTCCCATGTTTCCAGAAGTTAAAATGTTTTTATGGCTCTTTCTCTTGATTCATGTTGTAAATACTGATTCACAGTTTGACATAAAGTAAATTATATCATAACTACCATGAAAGACCAGTAAGAAAAGTACATGGTATAAGCCAAATAAATGTGATGGATTTGAACACACATCTGTAGAGTGAAGAGTGCAAAATAATGTTACATAAGTCGTGCTATATTATGTAGAGCCAATAGAATATTGTTCAATCCATGTCGGAACATTTGTTGTCCATGAGCCTTTTTTCATTCAGTCGAGCTAGCGACAAATCTTCAATCGATGGAAACAACTGCATTGAGAGACAGCAGCAGAACAGAATACGTTACAATTCAAAGTGTGATGTTGTCATTGAATGTCCTCCTCGGCATCACTTCTTTCCCTGAAAACGGCATAAATAGAAGAGCAGAGTGAGAGCTTTAGGCCAGTACCACATTATCTTCCAGACCAATCTGACATACAGACAGCAAAGATTACCTACTTAATCTATACGCTGAATCTGATACAATTTTCATACATTTCTGAATTCCGGACAATACTGGACATTTAGCACATCTTTTCATGACCTAATCTGTCAAATTTATTCCATCTCACGAGTGATTAATAAAAGCGAATCCGCTTCGTAAATCCGTGTGCGTCTTGCAATTGCAGTTTATTTAGTGCGTAAAGAAAATAGCAACAACATGGCTCCGACCATGGGCTCAATAATGTTGCCACCAGTCATGGACAACATTTACAAAAGAGCCAGGCATCGTAAAAGTTCTCTCGGAGGACCCTCATACGTTGTTGAAGGTTTGTGAAAAATCCTGTGCAATTTTTAAAACATACCTGCATCATTAATTCAACATTGAATTAGATTTTAATGGAATTTTTTGTATAAATTTCTTCTTCAGAACGGAAAAAGTCGAATTCCATGTCTGATCTTTTAACGGGGGTAGATGAGAACAGTTATGCAAAGCAAATTAAATTGAAGTCAAATTCGGTGATGCATCTCGGTAAGCGAACCCGAGATGACCTTGCATTTCATAAGCAGCACCAGCGCTATTCTGAAGCTGATTACAACCGCAAGAAGAAGAAGAAGGGCATGCTAAAAACGGACTTGTTTGACTGTGAGTAAAGATAAACAACCAGTTTTTATGATTTGACAAGCCAAAAAGCGTTATGCAATTCATTTTCTGTTACATCAATGAGGAAGTGTGGAATGGAATTTTACCTTAGTTGTTCTTTTCCAGACGATCGCATTCTCCAGGACGAACGAAAGGAATTTGAGTTTCGCCTAAAAGACATTCCGAAGGTAGAATTAAATACCTAACTGCGCAAATCTGATTATCTTTGTTGTTGTTGTGGCTTATTCATTCAATACTAATACTGTCTTTTGCAGGCATCAGGACAGCTAAGCGACTTCCTCGTCATAAAGAAGCTCGCAGCTGGACAATTTGGGCGTGTGTATTTAGCTGAAGACGCCACATTCAAGAAAAAATGCGCGATAAAGACAATTTCTAAAGACTTGATACTGCGTGCCAACCTAGTTGCTGAAGTGAAGGCAGAACGGGATTATCTTTATGCTGCCAATTCACCTTTTATCGTTTCGCTAATCCAGCATTTTGAAG
The DNA here is from genome assembly GCA_029691765.1 of Entomobrya proxima. Classification (NCBI taxonomy): domain Eukaryota; kingdom Metazoa; phylum Arthropoda; class Collembola; order Entomobryomorpha; family Entomobryidae; genus Entomobrya; species Entomobrya proxima. The sequence goes on from CM056168.1 coordinate 4,039,675, forward strand.
TAAGTACTGCTGCATTCCAAATCTCCTTTATACATCTTTTCTTTCTCGAATGATATTCTTTACTTGAATCATTCACTTTCGCTTGGCTTCTTTTGGCTGATGAAACTAAGCTTGATATTTCACTAATGACGATAAGCCAGCTAACATACTTACCAGACGTCAATGCCCATCCTCCAGGAATGCAGAGGATAAGCTATTTCATTGGAGTTCAGCTTCTGCGCATTTTATGCCTACTTATCACGTGTGCCCATCCCACCCAGCTTATGACTGTAGCCACCTTGTAGAATTACTTGGGCCACCTCCTCCTTTTTCCTCAATTTTTCTTGCTTTGCGTTTTAAATCTTTTTATTTACTTAAAATAAGATGGCCTGATCCAAAGTATTATCTCATTCGAAAGAAAACAAAAACATGGGCTAATCTTGTATGGATTTTGTTTTAGGATGATACGCGAGTCTACTTTGTGGAGGAGTACGTGAGCGGTGGCGACATATACGAGCATCTCAATTTCATTGGCCCATTTAGGTAAATACATATTGTATTTTTAGACTTATGTTTGCATACTGGAAAAATCTCAGCTTACGCTGACTGGCTGCTTAAGTTCATTTATAATCTTGCTTCATGTAATGTCACTAATTAAATCTGAGGATGAAATGTCGTCCGATATTGATAATATGCGATTAGCTTGATATCTAATATTCTTGTTGACAAAGCTTTTTTGGCTCTCTAATGACCGTTGTTGTTTTTCCTGGTTATGTAAGTAATGCTTAATTTGTTATGTTTGATTATGGTTTTTACAGTGACGAATTGACAAAATTTTATGTGGCTCAGGTGGTTCTTGCGTTGGAGTATCTACATAACGTTAATCTCATTTACAGAGATCTCAAGCCAGAAAATGTAATGATTGATTCTACTGGATATATCAAGGTTAGAATCGCACATCATCCGAGCTCAAACAAACGCCTACATATAATGCTTTCCTTTGTCCTTCTTTTAATTTGCTGTGCTTTTCGAAGCATTTGGTCATATTTGCTTTGCCCTTCTAATCTCTGTTATTTTTATGAATGGCAGCTGGTGGATTTTGGATTTGTGAAAAGAGTGGAAAAGAAGACGAGCACAATGGTTGGAACCCCGGCTTATTTAGCACCGGAGCAAATCCTTCACAAACCGTACGATAAGGCGGTGGATTGGTGGTCACTCGGTATTCTCATTTATGAAATGCTTGCCGGTTGTCAGATTACACCTTTCGCCGACTCCAACCGAATGGCAATGTATGAAAAGATAACGTCAAAGGAAGTAACATTCCCCGCATCACGCAAATTTCCGCATACACCAGTCAGGGATCTTATTAAATGTTTACTGAAGGTAAAATATTTACCATGTACTATGAATACTATAAGCCTACTTATACGGGAAGTTTGCCTGTTCGAGTAAAAGTAATACCGGAAACTAATGTGAACTCGCAGGTCAATCCGTCTCTCAGACTGGGTAATGGTCCGAATGGCTCTAGCAATGTTAAAAATCATCCTTGGTTTGCTTCTGTCAACTGGATCGAAATGTACAGACGAAGGGTAAGTATATTCCTCAAGTAATATGTGATTTTCAGCAAATTATCAAGCTTTACCCTATTTTACTAAATAATCATCATTCATTTGTTTTATATTATCAGGTAACTCCACCAGCCACGCGTTCTACTAATCTCGCCATGAGGACTAACCATTCTGCTAATATAATCCCGGCACCGGCACAGCCCACCAAGCCCCTGAAGGTAACCGCTCTCAAGCAAAGCCTGTTGGGAGCTCGAGGTGGTCTTGCCGCAAATAAACCTCCTCAAGCTGACACAATTCAAAACCGCCTGCGACTGGAGAAATTAATGAAAATTCGCTAAAAGATGGATAAATATGCTTGTACATACAAAAATATTATGGGTATCGGTTTACTGTAAAGAAAGTTGTAGAGTAGAGTGCAGTAATGATGATAGCTATTTCTTTACAGTGCACCCGCTAGAATCTCACGTAGTTGCTACTATTTATAAACTTATTTATAAAGCCTATATAATTTCAAATGAAAAATATATTATTTTTATGCAGTGTTTTATACTGTTCACTACTCACGACAGACAAAATCGATGCATATTTTATAACGAGAGTGCTATGTTTTGTACAATAACCGTTTTTAGTTCTTAAATTAATAAAAAATAAAAATCTTCACAGAATCAATTGTGTACTCGTTAATTCATTCTTCCAAAACTCCTGATCAAAACTAGTCGATTTAATATCGCATAATTGACATAACAGCATTTTAAGAACCGTACCAGCAAAGTGACCAAAGAAAGCTATGAAAAGTGAACAAAGACAAAAGTGCGATATTCGGGGCATTCTGTTACAGCAGCGGACATTGCAAGTTGGCTCTGTACCCACAGATGTTTCTGTGCTGCTTGTTGTCTGGTTTGTGCCCAGGACGGGGCGGAGCTTCCTACTTGCTCTGCACAATGGACTGGTGTCCATTTGCAAAAGCGCAGTTTATTTCCATATTGCCTTCAATAACAAAACCTGGCAATACGCACAATCAGGTGTTCCACACTGAAATAAAAATCGGCAAATTTTTTTGGTAAGTTACAATTAATTTATCATTGATCATTTACTTGAGCCTCTAGCGTAGCAAGCTGATACAGAGATTAACAAATGCGGCTAATCGATAGCCAGGATTTAAGTGGGATTGGCAAGTAAATCCAATGCACGTTTAAACGCAGTTTTTGTGAACTTTGCAGGCATTTAAGGAACCTTAAGGACTAGTCTACTCGTGTTACAAACAGGATAATATGGCATCTACTGCCTCCAAAGGCTTTTTGGGTAAGTGCTAATGCTGGGTGATCTGTTTGACCCATGCAATCGGATCCATCAAGGTCACTAATTGAATTTAATGAAAGAAACTTATATCATGATCAATTGTTTTGTTTGTTTCAGCTCCCCTCAGGAGATGGGCCTGGAATTATTCTGGATTCAACAAATATGGTATTACTTCAAGTTTAACAGTTTGAAACACAAACTAACTCGATCTAGTATCATCGGTATTTGTATCTTGAGCCCAATGCTGACTCTTTTCATTCTTCCAGGTTTGAAGTTCCACGACTGTCTTTACGAAACTCCGGAAGTAACTGAGGCTCTGCGCCGACTTCCTGCAAGTGTCACGGACGAACGTAATTGGCGTATTTGTAGGGCTCTGCAGTTATCTATGCAGAAGGTATACCTTCCTAAGGAAGAATGGATGACCTATGAACAGGTATGCCAAGATAGAATCAGAAGTGTTTTACAAACATTCGTGTTTAAATATATTACATGATTGTAAACAATCCCTGTGCTGTCCTACAGGATGATTACTATCTTAAACCATACCTGGAGGAGGTCGAACGAGAGAAGAGGGAGCGCCAAGAGTGGAATAGGAAGTAAATGTCATCGATTGCCCTATTCCATGTTTGTCAAGTCAAATTACACGTAGTAGTTGTATGTAAAAAGAAAAATTTCAAGCAGTTACAAATCGCTTACTGTATTTATGTAGATAGTTTCTTTAATTTGGCTCATATGAGGGGCAATGTTGGTTAGCGGTTTAATGAACAAGAATTCATTGCGATTTGTAATGATGTGTGCAAGCGGAAACATGTAACATCATTTCAGTCAGAGTCATGATTCCATTTGAAACAAAATAATAAAAACAATATTATTCTTCAGTTCATTAAAACGGAACTTCAATGCTAATTTGTTAATTTACCTTAAGTGCATATTTTTAGTGTACCTCAGCATACAAATACACAAAGACTCGTCGTTTCACAATTCACATCCACATAGTTTCGATTTTTTATGTGAAAGTGGCTGTAATTGCACTAATATGCAAAATTGCAAATCATAATAAGATTCAATTTGGATTAAATGGTAATTGAGTTGTACAGCCAACCAAGTTAGGAAAGACTGTGTCCCAAAACGGCTAGTATTTAGGACACGGCTAGTAAACGGCAGTTTGTTTCTCAAAAAATCATGTAATCTGCCATATCATTCAAAATATTCTTTCTCTTTCTTCTTAACGCAAGCCTTTAGCATTAATTACGAATACTACTTACCCAATTAACAAAGATGAAAAATCAAGCGGGAAATGATTTTTCTAATAACTGGAGATTTCCAGTGCAGTGCATCATTGCAATTTGCAATATACTTTTATTTTGCATACTCCAAAAATAAGAAGAAAAAGGCATAGGGAAGGGCAATAAGAAAGCATAAGGAAGCATATAAGAAAAGAAGGGGTTTCTTTAGATCTATTAATATGCGTTCTTTAATGAAGGTAAGGTAAGCTACATTTTACCAATGATTAAGTGAAAATTATGGATCTGCCCACAATCACATAAGATCATAATTATATTAAAGATTTTCTATGGTAACCGAAATTTTCCCCATAAGGAGTACGATAGCTTAAAGTGCTTACAAAATTGTAACGTTTATGTAACCATGTTGCTTCGGAATTCATACATTTTTTCCATGCTAATGGAACTTTCCAGGGCAGAAAGCTTCGCAAGAATTTGTTGACGTTGCAATATTATTACTTAATTAACTTAAAACGTATAAGGCATGTAAAATCATGTACAAGTACATAGAAATATTCTCTGAAAAAAGCAGCTTATTCTGAGTATGGAAGTGCTCCGGTGAATATTTGCTTGCTGTCTATTTCCCAGATTACACTTTTGGGAGTTGGAAACGGGAACAGGATGAGATTTGTCAGTAATGAAACCGGAAAGAAAAAATCCAGCATAATGTTCTTAGATATTTCTTTATGCGCTCCAATGAAATATATATTATGCAGACGTTCCTGTTTCTTCATTTCTCTTATTTTCTATCATCGTTTTCATCGCATTTTTTCATGACACATTAATGAGTCTTTTATGTACTGTGGTACATTGGACTGCTTTACATAAACTCCAAAGTTTCACAAATTCCAGCATAACATGAGATAAAACATGTAAAAAAAACTTGCATCCTTATTATTAGATCTCTTCTGTGTGCTCTCAAGAAGAATACATACTTTGATGTGCAGTGATGTGCTCCGCTTGTTTGTTGATGAATTAACTTTTCCCCATTTTTTTCCTTTTTAGAAGGCTGTCTAGTCTTGCTGCATGTATAATTTGTGAAGAGATTCATCTTCTGTGGGCTGCCTCCACCTTTCCATTCCATTCCCATTTCGCTTTTAATGGCTTGTAAGTACTTACAAGGGAAAATCCTATTTTTCTCTCTTGACATCAAAGAGGTGTGTTGCTGGTACACTTGCATTGTACTTAATATGGAATGATAAAAAAGTGGAATTGAAATGAGTACAGAAAAATAAGCATAATATATTATTACACAGAGTTTTAAAACATCTCTTCTTGTCCTCACGTTACTTCGTTTTCCCAGAGGTTTGTTTATCCTCATTTCCCCATCTTCACACATTTTTTACTGGTTCAACCTTTTTTATTGAAGTACAAATAAGGTAAACTGAAAGCCGAGAGGCTTTAAATTCTTGAATTCTTTGCGATATTTTTACATGGTGCGCTCGTGCATGGATAAGAGTAGGATTTCAGAAGGATTTCCCAACTCGGCCAGAGGTTGTTACTACTCTTTGTTGTGTACAGCTTTCTCCAGTTGCCCGTTTTGGTGTTGCTGTTGCATATGAATTGAAACAACATATTATTTAACATGTCGTATCAAGATTACTTTTTGTGCATGGCTAAACGAGCCGGATGTTTTTGAACTGAATTTGATAATTATGCAAAAAAGATGTCTGAACTGGCATTCTACAAAACATGTATGCTTTTAGAAAAACAAAGCGTCAAGTCAAATATTGAGTATCATGAAATGTAAAAAACATCTGCATGTCTGATGAAAATGGTTTTACATATAGGAAGCTTGATATGGAAAATTTATCTATTGCATTCACTTAATTATGCAATTTGTCCTTCGGTGAATTGGATAAAAACAGGATTTAATGAATACAAATATTGTATTTATACAATATAGGGTTCATAATGAGCATATTGTACTGCAATCAAAAATTTCAACCAAAAACAGCACAAGTCTATGAAAAAAATCATCCTTAACCGTAATAACATGTAATTGGCAATTCTCCGTATTCTCTTCAGCAACTTTATTATAGAACACTTGATTTCATGAGTGTTTTTACAGCTTCATATCATGCTTCAAGAATCAAGAAAAAGCTCAGGGAATTTAGAGTAGGAGCAGAAGGAAGGAATCCCAAAGCAAGACAAAATTTTCATAGATGCTGGCATCATTGTATATCATCATATTATCATTGTAGAGCCACTACTACTCGTGGTGGTAAAAGGCTAAAGTGGTAACATGGAGCAATAGAGGCATCACAGTAAGGTTTTCAGCATTTTTCCATTTCCCACAAAGTATAGCCATACAAGTCCATCTCTCTCTCAACTCTACTCAAAGATGCAAACATCTTTCAGCTCTCTCGAGTCGACAAGAACATTAGTACAAGTTTTTATTGTGTTTATTGCCTCATCATACTTGGTTGCTGTTAGTGGCATGGCATATATGGCTTTTTAGAAAAGTACTTTCATTTCAGTTGGTTAGACTTGATTTGAGTCGACTGATGCTCTGGTCTGGTACTACTACTGCGTTTTGTGCTGCTGTTGCTGCACATTCGTTGTTCCCACACCATCAGCGAAACTCTTTCTGTGTGTGCCGTTGCTTGCCAGCCTTTATAAAAAGACTTTTTCTTACAACAACAGCAGGCCCTATACTATAAGTACACAGAAAAACAGACAGAGAGGAAAAAAACACAAGTTTTTAGTGCTTATTGGTAGTCAACAACAGAAAAACCAGCAAACCACCTATCAACTCAATAATAATACATACGATCATATCAACATCAAACTCTATTCACATTCAATATTTATCCCCTCTCTTTCCAAATGCAAACCCAGTACACCTTCTTGGCTACTATAAAATAAGCATCGCTATTGGCATTTTCGCATAAAACACAAAAGAGGAACGAGTGTGTGTACAATCACATTAATATAAATACAGCATGTATTTGTGATGATTACGATAATAACAAAAACAAATCGGTTAAGACAACCCTTTCATTCCTTGTAGCAGTGCAACAGAAGCAAGAGTGGAGAGACGAAGGATGAAGCGTGCTAAAATGAAAAAAATCAGAAAACTAGTGTAACCAAATCTTCTCATCATCAACTTCCCAATAATAACAATATTGTATTACGGGATTGCACAACTACTGCCCATAATGCACGTACCGATACTTACTACTGCTACTCTAACGAAAATTTAGACACATTTTTAGCATAATGTATCTCAGTTTGTTCACACTTTTCTACACACATCATTGCAAAAGTATGTACTGTTAAACTGATCTGACTTTGTGCTGCTCATCATTGGCAGTGTATCCTTTTTCAGGCCAATTATCTGCCCAGCACTCAATAAATGAAGCAATATTATTCAGTGTTCGTTTGAGAAGAGCAATAGTTTTCAAAACTAAATTTCAAAGTAATATGCATACATGCACGCATAAAAAAGAGCAATAACAAGAGATCAAGTATCGTGCACGCAGTGATTTTTGTGAGTGACCCGTCAGTAATAGACAAGCGGTACGACAATTCGGTGTACTGCTAATCCTCACTTTTTGAAATAATATTATCTTTGCGAGTGAGCAAAATTAACTTGACTGTTATAAGCATGGTGCAGTGAGCACCAGTGTAAACCGACGAAATCTAACCAGCTTGGATCGGATTTGGCAGTTTTCTTTTTGAAATGTGCTAAAAAGTTTGGATATGAATAGGAACCGATGGTGAGCGATAATTTGCTGTTGTCATTTCTTTAAATGTTCAATCAATTGTGGTTTTTAAGGTGAAAGGGTACATCGGCTTCTTATCTAAAGTTTTTAAATACTAAAACCAATTTTTGGTTCTATAGTCATATAACACGAATAGGCTTTTCTTTTTAGACAATAATACAATGGCAAAAATTACTTTAGGTAGATTGTGAATTATGGGGGAAGAAGGGACAAGGGTCTGAACGATATATTTGCACCAGATTTTTGTAGCTACGTGCTATTATTTGCAGCAATTATAGCAGCTTTGCGTTGAAAACATGCCTTTTGCCCTACGTTACTAGTGCACTCAAGTCGGATTAGTACTGTGCCAAGCAATTGTACTAATGCTAATAATAATGTTGGTAATTGTGATGATGATGGGAATGAACTGTACCAAAGGTTGGCGAAGTAGGACGAACAAGCCATAAACAGTAAGTTGCCTTAAGTACATGTGGCTCATTCACGTTTTGCATTGTTATAGAATTGCAAACCCTTTCCTTTTGAGTGTTTCATACCCATATACACCTATATTTACTTTTACGCCTAATTAAAACTGCATACCCCGGTTATGATGTCAATAATGGTGTTTATATTAGAGGCTCCGTTTGAAGAAATGGGTGTAGGTATGTGGGTATATATGCAAAAATAGCAAATGCAATTTCTGCATACCTCAGTCATGACTCAGGGTCAGTTTGCTCCTTTGCTGCTTCATTTGAAATATAGGTAGCTTAAGCATAACCACATTATTTTAGCTTGAGTAAATCTGATTTTTTATTTTTTACACTTTTGGAAACTGAAGATAAATCAAATCAATCAAAATAGGTAATCATAAACAAAAAAAATGCATATCGCAGCTTTATTGGTGAAAGTTGAGGTTATATAGCATCCCGGATGTGGGCAAATAAGTGTACGACTTGTGCAAACTCTACATTATATTTCGGTAAAATCAAAGCAAGTCCTGGCATTCGATTGCACTAACGACATATTGTTATATTTTCTTTATAGCCCATAACTTTGTGAATGTACTTTGTTTGATGAAGCATTCGCATTCTTGTATTTTTCATTTGCAGCTGAATGAAGTCAGAAAGACGCGAGGAACCTAGCTGTAGCTCTGCTCATAGTTTAATTTCCTTCCAGTCTGGATCTTCCATACGAAAATCCAAGTTGACAATGCGGATGACAGGAGTCTAAACTAATAAAGATGGGGATCTATATAGAATAGGTGGACGAATCACTCAACCAAGCACGCTGGCGGCTGTACAAGCCTCAAGTATGCCATTTTACCTTTCGACGAGCTTCCAATCCTCTACCAAACCCGATTCCGTTTCCTGTGATTCTAGCGACGCCACCAACGCCCACGCTGACAAGTCTTCTTGTTGTTATTACTGTCCTCGTTGTTGAATGAAATACAAGTCATTAAGACAAGCAGAGAACGCTTGATTTGATTATCCACCTCTAGCCACCAGCATATCAACCTATTTTACTTTGATATACATGAAGCAAACGCTGCTGCTATAAAGCTGTGGTAGACAGAGAGACCAGTTCAGTATACACGCTACCATGCACTTTTCCATCCCAGACACACAGGAAGTCAAAGGAAATGACTCCACATATTTGGTAACATTTCAGCTTGTTAATATTTATAATCTTGTTTCTTTCCGCTGGGAGACATCGTTCTATTCAATTTATTACGTGTGACGACATCTGAATGAAAATGAATTATAAAAACGAGCTGACAACTGACAGTTTATTGCGTTTGATTTGCAGATGTACAATGTGCACATCAATGGCAACTTCCATTGCTCTCTTCGCTACAGACAGTTTTTGGGGCTACACGAGCAGCTACGCAAAGAGTTTGGAACTGGGAGAGTTCCTCACTTCCCCCCGAAGAAATTCCTGTCACTTTCTGCCATTCAACTAGAGGAGCGTAGGTGCTGCCTAGAAAAGTACATTCAAAATGGTATGCTTTTATTATCCTCATATTTTGTGCGTTAAGAAAATTATTATGCAAATGTATGCTATTCTAATTTTCATCTTTTTGCTCTGCAGCTAGTCAAAACAGTGAGATTGCATCCTCAGAGTTGTTTACTGGGTTTCTTCGATTGGCTCAACATGAGACTAGTGGGGAGCCGGTGGCAAAGCGACCAATTGATGTCTTTCTGCCAAATGGTCATCAAATGACGGTAGATGTGTGGAACAATTCTCCAACGTCAGTATTATTTAAGGTACAGTTAATCTGCATGATACAGATTCGTGGTTGCGGTAAAACATGAACATGCAAAAATTCATGTTTTTAAATGCTTGCTTATTACAGTTAGTTGCCCGAGAATGTAAGCTTCGTGAAGACTTGGCTGAGCACTTTGGACTCTACGTATTTCGTAAAGAACCGGATGGAACGTGGATAGGTAAAAAATAAAATGTTTTATGGGACATTTAAAACGTGACGATATGCCAGGAAAACTGATTTCATCACATCGTCCTTAATTTTTTATTTGTCTTTGCTAAAACAGTATTGCGCAAGCTAAATCAATTTGAGAGCCCGTACATCTCCATAAAGTGGTTGGATGAAAGTCACCGGATTGTATTTCGAAAGTGGTACGTGTGTAATTTCATCAAGTATAACAAAAGTGGATTAGCATAAAATTTTTAAGCGATGTTTTTGCCAGAGGATTCACCAAGAATAAATTAGCTTGAATTTATGCATTTTTCCTTTTCCCGTGTGTTACAATGAGCCTGTATTTCTTTGTATTACAGCGGTTGGGATTTAAGCCATGATGATTTGCTCATGGACGATCGAGTGGGACTTCATTTGCTGTACGTGCAAATGGTATCGGATATCGAGAATGGATGGATAGTCGTTCCAAAAGAAGTTTTGAAGCAGTTGACTGCTCTGCAATCTCAAGGAAGCAAAAAAGACGTGCGTCCTTTTTAATCTTCTGTTGAATAATTCATGAGAAACTGATAAAACAAATTTTGGATTTAAAACACCATGTCAAACGTATAATGATTAGATGTTTGATAATGTATTTTCCTGTGTATTTTACATTTTACATGTGTATAGTACGTACGTGTAGCGAGAAGACTGAAATTTTATGGTTATATGAAATTCCCGTACTGTCAAAGCGACTTTATTCAGCCCTCGTCCGAACTGACTGCGTATGTTGGGAACAGAGAGCTCATTGTCATTACTCCAAGGAGAGAAGAAATTTCATTCAAAGTGACGCGAATGAAATGTTGGAGAATTACGCTTCATCATGTACGTTGTATAACATCATATATTGTCAGAATTCGCGTCTTTTTCTACGGAAAGCGAATAACAATATATTCTTTGAATTTTGCAGGAAAGGAATGGGGAGGTGAAAGCAGAACTTTCATTTGAATACCTTCAAGCAAAAGACAAACTGGAATGGGTGACGCTTATGTCAGAACAGGCCGTCATTATGGCCCTCTGTTTGCAAGAAATTGTTGCAGACATGGTGGCCAAACAACATCCCTCCAATCCATCCTTAATTGGGGTAACTGCGATAATTAAAAAAATCATTTTTGCTCATTGAGCCCCTTTACTTTTATCATTATTGACTTAAAATTATTTTGTATTCGTAGGTTCGATCAGTACGGACCATGTTTTACTATATCCGAAGAGATGGTGATCAGGTTCCGCTCAACGATGACATTATCATCCCCAAAACTGCCGTTGCTGTTGCAGGACCGTCCTCTTCCCTTTCCAATTGCTCATCAGGAAATTCCAGTCCTACCACCCATAGTCTCTCAAACGGATGCTCTACAAGTTCAGCAGCAGCTACCCCAACGTCTTCGCTTACCAGAAACAATTCGTATGACGTATCCTTGCCCTCCACGACGAGTACCTCGAATAATTCGTCAAACAACTCCAACTCTTCCTCGGCTTCCACTATAACCACGGCTAGTTTGATAGGAATCACTAAGCGCCGTCCTTCCAACAATAGCTTGTGTCGACAGCAGAGCTCCATAATAAATTCAAATGACAATCTCTTCCATGAAAACAGTGCTTTTGCGGGAATAGGAGACGATGACTTGTAGAGGAAGCAGGAGTAAAAGGATGATGGAGATGCAGACAATCCCCTCCAATCGCTCTCATTCACAGAGTAAAAATACACTGGTTTGAAAACAGATAATTATAATTGGACAGAACGATACTTGTGCCACTTTTAAAATCTCATCTTATTATTTTTACTTTTAAAACCACGGTCAGCGTCTCAGTTTTATTATTTGACCACAAAAGATACGAACGTAAACGAAATATTGATGACTTTATTTAGGGTGCATGCTTATGAAGCAACTTTTCGACATTTCAGGATCTGCGAGTACACATTTTGTTTTAATGATTTTACACACTTTACACAAGATATTTTCCAATTAGCAAAGTTTTGTTTATTAAAATGTCTTAAAGCAATTTTATTACTAGCTCTAATAATTTTAGTCTTAATTTAACTTAATATTATTATAAACTTTTATCTTTTAACTGTTACAATATATTATGGTAATTTTAAATTACATAAAATATGACTGTGTACCTGTGCTTTTCGTATTTTAAATGCTACTTTCGTTGTTGCAATATAGATTTGTATTTTAAGTTTTTTGCACATGCACAGTTTTTTATTAATGCAGACATAATTATATACAGCATGTAGTGTACACCACAATTCGAGATGTAGTTTGTAACTTGCAATGCTATTCTGTTTTTAACAATGAATCTTGTTTGCATCTGTGCAGGATTTTTATTACTGCAAAAGGATAAGTTTTAATTGAAATCTCATTACCTTTTTAATTTGAATTATTTGTGCGCACTATAATTATGTATATAAAATTTACATATAACGATAAAACTTTTAACTATAAAACTGTTATCTTTGTTGCGTGAAAATTTAGTAAATGTGGAGTGGAGACAAAACGAAAGATTTTCTGTGACACCCATTGTTACGTTTTCAGAAAATAATACAATCATGATTTTAAAACGCAATGCTATCTGCAAACGGTTATTTATTTACCACTTTAGCAATTTAGCATTGTTTCTTTGCATTAAACCATTTCCGAAAAATTAAAGTTTCTGAGGCAAAAGAAAACTACTACTGGGCAATGGACTAACATTATTTAATCTTGTGATAAAGAGTGAGAAAAGGTTCTTAACCAGTATTATAAACCAGCAGGTCACAATGAGTTTCGGTTGTCTTTTACAATGAAGGACATAAGAGAGTATTACGTTTACATTTTAGCTAACAAGTATGTAATCTTTTTAAAATGTAGTTTTATATAACGGCCAAGTAATATAAACCGTTTTTTTTTCATCGTGTTTTATATACTTTTTATTTACAGGTTAAGCTACAAGAGAATTGGGTTTGAGCAGTACACCCAAACAGTTTGTCACTCGAAGAACGGTTCGCAAAATGTTGACTTTTCCTTAATTACATGGCTTTGTAAAAGGTCGTTGATTTGTCCTGATTATAATAGTCCGAACTGTTGATCAGCCAGGGCCAATAGATAAACTGTACGAAAATATAGCATTAATAGCACACTCATTATAAACACATTTTATAGATGTCACCAACCCAGAGTTCATGCTTCTTTCATACCTGAAATATAACGAAAAGTGTAGGAATCACAGCCGATGTAAACTTTTCAATTTTCTTTGCAGCCAACTCGTATTTGTTAAGCGGTCTGTCTCCAGGTCCTAACGGTGGTGGAGGTGGAGGTGGTGGATGTGCGGAAGGTGGATGGGCTGATGGAGGAGGTGCAGGAGGAACGGGAAGGTTCATTGTGTTAATGTTCACGGTATCTCCGCCTGCGGTCACCCCTGAATCTCCGTTTTCCCTATGACGCATTTCCCCATTTACGTTGCCATTGCCGTTTTCGCTAATCACCCCATCCACACTCTTGCATCCCCGAAACTGTAACTGAAATCGGACAAAAGAATGCGCCTTTTTACATGCTAATTTTTCAGCTCTGCTACTCTGAACACCCAAGTGTTCAGTACTGTAAGCAATTATATTTTGGAACCCGGACATTGAATTAAGAATCAGCTTGTTATTTTTAAAAACTGAAATTATGACAATGTCGTTCACATCAAATATTCCGTAAAACTCTTTATCGCATACTTATTACTACGAACCATATTTGCAATACTATTGCAGTGAATAGACAAAAATCCAACCTTGGAGTTATCAGATGCATATTGAAGAGTTGGGATTGTCCAACGTGTCACAGGAGGCGGCTGCGGTTGTTGTACCGGTGATGTGACGCGTTCTGGATGCGCTGAAGAAGGTGGCTTTGGCTTTGACTTTTTACTTTTCAGCCTATTCATCAACAGCAAAGAATGGTGTGCATTTTTAAATTGTGGAAAACCTTGCAAATTTTTAGCAGATGTGGGAAGTGGATGAGCATTTTAGTGACATTTGTATATGCATGACTTACTTGAGCAGCACGGTGTACTCGACCAGAGTCAAGAAGACAAAAATAATGCAAACCACCATCCAAATATCCAACGCTTTCACATAGCTCACATTTGGCGTGTTTTGCCTGTCACAAGGAAAAAGACGGAAAAACTTATCATTCAGCCAAAATATCTCATTGTAATTCTTTTCCAAATGGCAACAAGGTCAACAAAGACAAGCTTTTTGCAAACACATTTCATTCCGTATTCACGAGTTGGGTGGGAATCCCAACTCCAAAAAAACTCGTTGATGTACCCAAGAGAATATTTTTGGGATAAAAGCAAATCATTATCTCCCTTTCTTTGAACATTTTACGGTCAAACTACATACCTTACGGCACTGAACATTGCGGTGAGCGTCAGTAAAGTGGTCATACACAATGCCATTCTACCCGGTACCGACTCTGGTGGAACAAGGAAGCTCAGCCAACTCACAATGATGAACAAAGTGCTGGGCAGATATGTTTGGATTAGGTGATAGCTCAGCTTTCGCCGCAGCAGGATCGTGAAGCGAATTCCTGAGTAGGAGCCTAAAGGGAATATTCCAACAGAGGAAATGCGCATTAGACCCAAATGGATATTGAAAAATATATTAAATCAACTGATCTTCATCACTCATCGTCTTTATCATTACTTTGGCTTTTAGAAAACATGGAATTGGGAACAAAGTGTCTCTGTCCGACAAAAGGGACATTTTGTATGCTTTTAAACAATTTCAAAGAAAATTGGAAGATATGAGGTCTTCTCCGTAGTTTCATACCAAAGTTTTTTGTCTGCATCTGCCGCAAGGGTATTGATTTCGCAAAAGCATTATTCGCTAAGTGATATTGTTTATTTTTGGGAACAGAGACTATGATGCTTTTTTCACCATCTGCCTAACAAGACATAATTATTTTGCATGCAAAAATGTTTTTCAAGGAGGTTCGGAACAGTCATTCTTTTCCAACTTTCACAGCTCGCTCGTAAAATGATTGATGGCCAATTTTCTGCTGGCTTGGCCATGGGCATATATATTTTGCTTTTCCTCCTACCAATATTTTTCTTGTTCAATAATCTTTCAGCTTTTTAAAAGAGACAGTGACAATGAAAGGATAAGTGTGATATCGATTTGCATTATATATACAGCATTAGCATAACTATATACATGCACTAACGAACCTGAGCTGGTGTTAACCATAAAGTTTTGGGTTGTGTCCAAAGCCACGTCAAAGTTGGGGAGTTCAAGATACTCGACAAGCAATGCACCCTTTCCCTCTCGCCAATCCAACGCCAGGATTTTGCTTGAGTACGCGTCTGAAAAACAATAAGCCAAAGAGGAAAAACAATAACATCATTGTGTACATCTCAACATCTCCGTCATATTTTGGCCAAACGGAAATGGAAAAACAAATATCTCAATCTCTCCTCAACTCTCTCTCGGTGGTGAAATCAAAATATTTTCTTTAGAAAAAACACCGCAGAGAAGGATGACGATAGACAAGCACAGCAGTGAAGATTATCATAAATCGACTCAAGATAGATATTATACTGTATCGACCTACATCACATCATTTATTATCCGCTCTAAATGAGCAGAGGGAAAGTACGATGAGTTGCTATTTGGATGGTGTTTTAATCCCTAACAATGCAGTTGATTCATTCATACATTTTTACATAGTCGTGTAGTGACAAACGAAACTACTGAAAAACATGCAACACGTCTTAATTTCCACGTCAAGAATCTTGGCCACAGCCTTTGCCAGATTCTACGCTGTTTCCTAGTAGTACGTACACATCTTAGTTCTACGCGGACCGTTTAGTGGGAATAATTCCGTCTTTGAGACAAGCAAAAATGTCCTGCGGTATTTTCTATTCAAGTCTTTTCTTCAAATTGTCGACTCTTTGGAAATGTGCATTACTATTATGTAATTTCGCATTTAAGTTTATTGCAAATTTTCTTACGTTATAGACGTGCATTCATAATATGTGTACTAAAAGCATACAATTTGCATTTTTATGCTTTTCTTGCATTTATTTCGGTTCATCTCATACATACAAAGAACAAGTAACAAGCAAAAAATATCAATTTTACTTGCCCCATTTGTTCTAAACTTTTTAATAGACAACAAGGTCTTGTCTTTTACTCTATATTCAAATTTTCACTGCTTGTTATTGTTATCATGTCTCCCTGCAGTCCAAGCGCTGGCTACCACTGTGTAGTGGAATCGACCAGAATACCAAAAGAAGTCTGGGAGAGCAAACATGAAAGTTTAATATGAAAATAATAGGGTTGTTCATGCTGGAATTGTTATATTTATTTGAATTAGGAAACCGTTGGGGAAAGAAATATAATGGAAATGCTGAAAAGCTCACATTCCCAATTCCCAGTAAGCTCTCCACGATTCCACTGTGCAATTCATGCAGAGAAACAGAAATTAAAAGGGAGAGCATGTAATAATCTGCTCATTAAAATTTCAAGGGGATTATCCACCTGTGTTACAATAAGGTATTAATTTAACTTGTAATGAACCTTTGCTCTTCTACCAACTTAACTTGGTTTAGTTTACCCATACACCACCTTCATTTGTAGTGCAGACAAACTTTTAACTGAGAAAAATCAATAATATGGCAAAACTTTAGGGTTTTTACGCATGAGAAATTCAAAACTTGTTGATCCGCAATTTTACTCCATGTGCGGATTGTGTTCTTTAATCACTGACATTATGCTATTATGAAGTTACTTGGAACAATTTGCTTATAAGAAGTTGAGAAGTGAGACCTATCATTATTATCAAAACTTTTTTTTTACCAACTTACAGCTTTTCATATCCACATTACACCTTTGCGTGTCTGCTGGATAATAATGGAAATCCATTTGACAAGCCATCGTAACAGTAATTCTGGAAAAGGGGAATCAACGGAAAGTTCCATTAGCAGAGTTTCACTTTGCCCCAAATAGCAATTTTAATGCGCAGAGTCTTCCAAGAACAAATGGAATGGGTTGATAAAAGAAAGGATGCATTAGGTTTTGTATTTTTTTGATTACCTCGCAGAATACCTGACGCTACTATCCGGATATACCCGTAATGATGCTGGTTTGGAGATTAAAGCAGGTTGCGCGACAGCTTTGACATGATCTGAAATTCACACACATGGAAAAGATTAAAGGCATGCACACTCTTTTTTTCATGAAAAATCCTTTTTAAGATAAAAATGAAAATTTTTGTGAATGCTCTTTTTATTACCAATGAAAATGTCTGGATGCCAGAGTTTGTCAAGCAGCACAGGATTGAGAACAATGAATTTATTGCCACTTCGATCGGCTAAATGACTCAGCCGCGTGTCTTTCCAGTAGATGCGTAAATTCATCTCGAGACTCAGTTCCTGTGTCACGAAAATAAGACATGTTCCACAAAATCATACACTAGTCCTACTAATTAGCAGCACCATTCATTCAATGCTGTTTTAAACGTACATGAAAATACACAAACTTAAATGATAAAGAATATTGAAACGAACAAAACACGACATTCATTAACAAGCATAGAGAAAGACAGAGATTTTGACAGAGAATTAAAAACAATGATGCTGACGAGGATATTTTGTGACGCTACGAAACAGCGGAAGAAGTAGACGAATAATTTGAATCTGATAATATTATGACTTTGCCAGAAGATTCGGGACATACAATTTGACATTTTTTGCGTCAACGTTTTTCCCTGGAATATTGCTGGTTGGTTCATGAATACGTATATAGAATATATTTTTTGCGTTATTGTTGTCAGTACAAGTAGGTAGTTTCCAATACATTGGTTAGTTTTTCAAAGCCTTTTTTGCAACGTGTGCATTGAATTTTAAAGAAAAAACTGAAATGAAAATAAAAGTCTGTTTTCTATAAATAAAAAGCAGCATAAGCATATAAAACCAGAAACTGAGTCACAGGTAGCGAACCAAACATAATGATAAACGATAAAAATGTTATCGACAAAATCAACGAAACTGAGAGAGAAACAGTGTGTTTGTGTGGAGGAGGTGAGTAAGGTGGAAAGAAACATGCCTATTGATCATGATGATGTATTTTTAGATTTTTAACGTACCAGATCACCATAACCCTGAGTGGGTCATCAAATTTTTGCATGTGTTTGTGTGTGTCGTAAACAGAGATTCCATTTTGTTTTCAGTGATGACGGGACAAACATTTTCAGGTTCCAGAAGAAGGACAGAGAGATAGAGATGAGAAAGCAATGCATAAAATCAACCAAAAAATAATATTTTTGATGTAGTCGTTAGATATGTCAAGTCAGATTAGATTCTTTGTAATAATAAGTTGGCAGCGTTGCAACTACATTCCTACAGGCTAAAACTTTCAACGATGAGAGAATTCAAAAGTTTTTAAGTGGAGCACTGAATATGCCTCTTTGCAATACATGACAATCATAAAACGCAAAAAAATGAGCCAAGACAGTGGTATTTTAAATGTTAGAAGAAGCCATAAAATATATAGAACGCACTCAACAAGTAAACGCTATAATATCAAAATAAAAAGTACGATCATAACAATAAGGTAAGTGTGCCTTTGCGGTGACACATTTGAAAATAAGATTGTTTAAATTCAACTAAAAGGGCAAAGTTGAATCGACATACTAAGTACTTACGAAAAATTCCATAAATTCTTTACTAGTTTTAATAACCCAAAAATACAAAAATCCAAAAATATTCCATTTTCATGATAAAAAACGAACATTGATTAGCGACGTAATATATGTTGTATATAGACTTTTATGTGGAACGCATGAATACAGAAAAGCTTGAGTTAAGCCCTTATCTACCTACACACAACGAAGTTTAGTATGTGATATTAATACAAAATCGACAAAAAATATTCTCAAAAACTTCTTAAAGTACATGAAGAGAACATGGATTGGAGTATTGAATATTGAAAGTTGTACATAAGCTAACTAAATTTTGCCACGTATCTAAATCTTGAACCCACAGTAATCTAGTATAATGTAGAAGTATGCCGGAATGACCAATAACCAAGTTGACTTGGCTGTCCGAGACTGGAACAATATGTGCATTTTTGCTCTGGTAGTAACGTCATCATCGTTATTTAAAGACAAAGCTATTCTAAAGTCTGGAAGTACTAGCAGCTTGTCGGGTTTTGTTGTACGTCATATCGGCAATCAATCGCTAAATCAATTGACTATCGACTCCACTATTAAAATATTCAAATTTACTTTTAATGTATGATAAATCATGACTCAGGAGTAAGTCAACACAACTAGTGTAGTTTTGCAGTTATCTTGTTATAACCAACAGATTCTATCAAATAAGTAGACACGTAACATATTCACTACCTGTTTACGTGTCGTATTTTGCTCGAATTACTTAGCTGATGATTACTAAGCATTTTATTATAAGTCACATTAGGCAGCGATAGCAAACAAAATACAACTAATTACATGATCTATTTATTTGTTACAGGTTCAAGTAATGAGCGTCCAACGACAAATAAGTATAAGTACTATTCTCAGTCCACTGTTTTCCCCGATTTCAAACAATCAACAGTTTCAACATGTAAAAAACAGGATATTATTTCAACCAACCATCACTTAATATTTGAAAATGACTCTGGCAAACTCATAGTACCATCAACAACAATTTTATAACATTTAGCTAGAACACAATTCTAAACTAGATAAATACACAAAACGCAATTTAGAAACACTAGACGAGTAGTAAAAGCAAAACTTTTCCCGAAAACAGGCAAGTAAAAGCCCTCTATTTACTTGTATGCAAGCGAATAATACTTTTCTGCCTTCTCATAAAACTATAAAAAATACAACAAAAACTTCTACAAATAATTAAAAACCTAAAAATCAATTTAGCTTTTGAGTGATCTAGTAAATTATCGGTTTATCGATTTGCTGTGTTTTAACATGCTTGTATATAGTTTTCGAGTGATTTTATGAATTTTGTGCATGAAGCATTTTATTGCAATATAATTAGGTGTATCATAAATCCAATGCAATTCGATAAAGCTCAAAATTGATTCATTATTTAAAAAAATATGCTAGATTGTGAAAGCAACAGTGCAAGCACGACAAAAGAAACAAGTTAATTCAGTTTACCTCATTCAACTCTTTAATGTCACGGACGTTCATAATCAGAACTGAAAAATCCACCTGCGTCGCTTCACCTAAATTTAGAATAAGAAAGAAATATTCATTAGACAACTTGTAGAGCAAATTAGATCTTAACAATGATATAATTAGAAGCAGGAAAGCGACAAGCTTATGCTATAGTGAATGAATCAGATTACGACTAAAGGACATTAATTGTTCAGCCCTGTAAAGAATAATGTAGGTTGATGCGCGTAGTTCATGGATAAGGAAGTAAAGGTTGTTTTTAAATAAAGTACGACACCTAATGTCATTGTCAATGTCATTTTTTCTGGTGTCACCAGGATGCTTATAACATCAAAATGAGTTCATTAAACAACATTTATAAAAGAATCTGCATACATTGTTGCGTTTACATTCAACACAGATGTACGTGAGTCTATTGATATTTGTTACTAAAAAGATTGAGTATATTGAAACCTGCAACCAAAACCCAAGCGTCATGAATGATGACTCAAATTTTTGCATGTCTAATGACCGTCTTTATACAATGCATATAGTCTTGGATATGCATTAACATGTCTTTAGTATATTCATCATTGTCAAACATGTTGTGCTCTTGTTTCTTGGAACTTATATCTACTTGTCCATGTCGGACAGGTACCATGGGTCAGCACGGCACATAAGTCATTAAACGTATTTCTACGCATAAGCTATTGTTCAATAATGAATCACGACTAAAATGTTGATGACCTTTTACCTACCTAATAAACGTCAATTGGAAATGACATATTTCTACTTTTTGCTTAATAGGAATGTTGGTAACTTATTACCAACTTATTACTAGTCTCAAATGAAGCATATATATACTACACATGTTCGTATACGCATCTTGAATTACCTAAGCATCAATATTGCAAAAAGTAATCAAGAAACCTTCAAAGTAATTTCTTTTCACGAAAATTATCACAGGCTGACAGACAATAGTCATCACCAAAGTATAGGCGCATGCCATCCTAATATCTTTATAACCGTGTTTTGCATTGTATATGGCTTACGTTTAGACATTGGTATTTTAAATTGTAAACAACACGAGTTTGACACAATTTGGCAAGTTACCTTCCAAAAACGATGAAGCTCTGATTGTTTCTAGTAATAAGTGTAGTACGAAACGTAGACAGTTGCATATTGTAAATAAATAGCTGATATTTTTTCTCAACTATTAAAATGGTGGCATCGACAAATAATGTTTCTTCCACTCACATAAGCAATTAAACCTTTTAGTGGATATCGGCATTAGTAGTTTGACTTCTTTATACTCGATATTTCTTTACATACGTCAGTTTTATCGGAATTTTAGCAATTACTTTACAATTGAATTGAGGTCAGTTCGGATATAGCCATATATGGCTATAATATAGCGTGAAACTAAACAACTAAAGAGAATCATTATCTATACTTCCATTAGACAATTTGACTTTGAAATCTGATTTAATTAAGATAGTCAAATACTTCAAATTGTATTTATAGCTAACATTTTGTAACAGAATCAATATTTTTATCTTATCGTATGTAATAATGGGCATGATAACGGCATAAGATTAAGATACTCGCTTACGCATAACCTTCTGTGTACGTCTATTACTACAAAGTAATACATAATGCCAAATTCGTGCACAATTGCACACACACCCAAGACCCAAGGATGACGAACTAGTATCTGGATAAGCTGGAACGACGTACTTACTGCAAATTTTTTTTTGAGTTTTTATTCGGTGACTTACATGGAAAATTCATAAGCTTCTTTTTATGATGATGACTGTAACCACGCAAGCAGCATATTACCATCAACCAGTGTTTTCTAGACATAGCCAGGCACTTCTCACATACTATTCCTTGATAAAGTGTGAAATTTGACTCCAACCGCCTTAACCCGTTAAAACTTCAGTTATATACGAACTTTAATTCAGTACAGTAGAGGGTCTTTTATCTCTACCGAGAAATGAACAATAAGTATACTTTCTTTTATGAAAATAAATCCGTCTTCTCTTGCTTTTCATTGCAAGTAATAAATTCTAGATAATACACTTATTTATGTTATGTCATAGATTTTTCAAAGAAAACCTTGGATCATCATTAAGTTGAACTTTCTTTAAATAAGTAATACATGTGATTGCCTTCAGGCTTTCTGAGCAAAAAAAGTGCTAAAAGACTAAAAAGTTGAAGGCTATCCTTTTTTCACAGAAAAGACACGTTGAGTCACTGATCATTGTAAAATAGAGAGCTGAAGGTTATTTAGAGGATAAATGCTATGCTTGACTTAACAATTGAATTGAATTCTTGTACGCATTTTTTGCTAGGAAGGATTGTCAGTTTCAGAAATGCTGAACATAATTAATGGATTTTTAACGATTTAAGAAAATCATAAGGAATGTATGTACTTTATGACGTATACACCAGTAAAAATCTTATGTCATGATATGCAAATTGATGCGAACAATGATTTTAGCATCTCATCTTTCATGAAGTATCTAATTGTTACAAGTCAACTTTGTAAGATATGTATGTACTACAGAGCAGTAACAGCATTGTAAAAAGTGGTTCTTCGAGGTTTTTTCTTACATACAATAAAATAAATTGTAACAAAAAATACAGCAAGTTCAAGGAATGAAATGATTTCTTACTATTGTTTGTTGGAGGAGGTTCATGGATGCTGTAATTGGAAGGAATAAGACTCAAAGCGTCATGGAGTGAGGAGAAGTGCTCCGCAGAACGTCTAGATCTCTGGTAAACTGAGTATTGGGCCAGGCTGCCCCCATAATCATCGTCGTCATCGTCAAAAACCGAATATGAAGTAGTGCTGCCCGCTAAACTGCAAACCAAAAAAGAAATTTCGCGTAAATAAAACATTGCTTCTTACGATTCGTTTCGTGCAAAAGTTACACTTACTGTAGCAGCTAAAACATGCAGGTTTAACTACTTTTTATCATTGCTGGTTTCAATCTTGTGATAACATAAATTAAGTAATAATATGCAGAAGAATGTGCAAAGAAAGAGCACTAGTGAAAAATCCTTCACGCGAGAAAATAATAGATTCAAGATTCCAAAAATCCTTAGAAAGAAACAACATTTTTTCACGAACGAAATAACCTTGAATGCCTTGTAACTTTGATGAAGATGAAATGATTATATGTATGGAGAAATGGCATGCCAGACCCTTCCCAACAGTAATTGGCATGCTTTCACTTCCAGTGTCCCATTACTTCATTACTCATATCATTAAGACTTTCAAGGTGAAAGCTTATATAGCTTATAAGAAACAAGTAAAACAAAATGTATGGAATTTTTACTTAAAATGGTTTCAATTGGCAAAGTTGTATAATTATTATAACATGATTGCATTGCATTTCCTTTCAGTTTGGACATTTGTAAGCGCTACCTTCCTCTTGTTTAACGAAATTTTTGCGTTTTTAAACCTGACGAATAATGAATGGCTTGAATTGCAGATCGATAGCTTAATAGGGGAATAATAATGTTGTTAAAACTTGAGTTTCCTGTTTGAAATTGACTGCCTTTCAGTTAAAAGTATGTACTGCTTGCATTATGCAGTATGTGATGATGAAGGGAAAACTACTACTTTATATTTGGAAATGCGCAAAACGCAAAACATGTTCCCAAAAGAGATCATTTATATGCAAAGTGATGTCTGGTGTAATTGCACTTATGAATACTTACAATTAAAAATGAATTCCGCAATAGTGAAACTTACCTTAAAAACAGAAAACTCGTGCAAAGTAGCCAAACGCGATGATCCAACCCAAGCATTCTCGTCGATCGAGAGCCTCTCTGTCGTCCATTTCCCTTGGCTCTATCTTCTTCCATTTTTATTGGCCGTTTTGATTGACTCTTTCCTACATATCTATCTTTGCTGTCATCACTGCATTCCCATTTAACAACCTGTCCATTGCCACAATAACTTTCACCCGCCACAAAATTGTTGTTCATACAACTATAACAATAATAACTTTTCATTGTCTTTTCCGAACAACTATCACCATCATTTCCACTTTCACCGTTCGTATAGCTTTGATCAGTCACGCTATTTGTAAAACAGGTACAACTGCTACTAGAAGAAGGGATTGTCCGTTCCAAGTTAT
Source organism: Entomobrya proxima (assembly GCA_029691765.1). Classification (NCBI taxonomy): domain Eukaryota; kingdom Metazoa; phylum Arthropoda; class Collembola; order Entomobryomorpha; family Entomobryidae; genus Entomobrya; species Entomobrya proxima. The sequence goes on from CM056168.1 coordinate 4,064,274, forward strand.
CACAAGTTCCAGTGGCTGACTGCCTGCTGGTAGAGCATTTCTTGCAATTTATATCACCCATTGTTGTAGAGAATAACCCAATACAGCTCATTCCTGTGACTTTCATACGATCTCTAAATGATGAACATCTCCGAGAAAAACAACTTTCTTCTTGTCGCAGAGGAGTAATAAAGTTAGAATGACGGCATGTCATGCTATCATCACCGCAATCCAACAGGCAGTTGAATTCCTTGTGGTCCTCTTCATTGGGCTCAGCCTCACCAGTTGAAGACGTCGTACTACCTTGTACTTCGGCTGATTCTGTTGACGGGGAAGAAGCGGATGTTGAAAATGTGGAAAGCATTTGAGAATGATGATGATGACATAAGTGACACCGACAAGAACATGCTTCACTCTTGCTGTTTCCACTTCCACCTCTCCTAACAGAAGAAGCGTCGCAGTTTTTGGTTGAGGCAAGAAACGGGGCCACCATTTTTTAGCACCAGACTTCCGGGAATAAACTGAGATATCTCAAGGTAGTCGTTTACTGTAAGTGCTTTGCGAAAAAAAAGAAGGTGGGATTTTTTTGCGTGTTAGCAGTCTATTAGCATTTTATGGAGAAATAAAAGTTTCTCAAGTTGCCCCTACTCCAGCCTCTTGTGTTACAGCAAGTGAAACTCATAACAAATGGGATTTAGGTTTTAGTTTCGTAACTTCACTTAAACTTGGCGCAGGCCATTAATTTACTGAGAAAGTATAAACTTTCCAGGCAAATATTTGTTTCTGTCCGTGATAGTTCCACATGAACAACTCAACAAGCATTCATCTACGCTTTAGGTAGCAGCAGCATTCTAGAATCGAGAGAAAATTATAGCGTTAAATGTACCGATTTAACCCCAATTTTTTACACACGAAAATGTATTTGCATGTGAGCTTTCTTTCCTTCCTATTTCCTCTTTTCTGAAGCGTTTGACTTCTAAAAGGCACGATGTGCCCACAGTTGGTCAATGTTCACATGACTTAACTTTAATCTGTCTGCTGAAAACATACAGTGTACTTTATTGTAACCCTGCTGCTGGCACAATGAATGAAAAAATTGTGTGAAAAGTCTGTACAATGAAAAAAACATAGGGTACTGTATAGGGCTATATGATATGTTTCCGGGTTCAAATATTTTTTTGCATGTGTAATATGAAGGAATAACCAAGTCCATAAAAAGGAAAACTTGGTAAAACAGAGTCAGAGCTGATTACATCATGCCACCAGCTGGACAGTTCCCAACTGGATAATTTAATTCATTTACGTACAACTAGCCATATAAAAAGCCGAATGTATCCATAAACATTTCCAGTCTCCTTAAAAACCTTACAAATTCCATTTTATTTCAACAATTTGTTTAAAATGTCAAATGAAACGACGTCCATCCCATTTTACCACCTATAGAAGGATTACGGAGAAACAAGGACAAAGGGATAAAAGTCTTCGTGTTTTCTTCGTTTCATGCACTCTATCTTTGTTAAGTTTAGAGGATATCGTGACTTTGTATAGCTCTTGATATAAAGTTTGACATGAAGTAGTTGTTAAAGGAAAGGTGCTCCACTGGGGCAATTTGATACACGCAAGAGGAAAATTTTGCGTGAAAAGATTAATGGTTGAGATAAAGCATTTTTTGTGAAGAGAAAATGAGAACATTGTACCTGTTCAAAGTGGTTCACCGGCAGTCGTTGATCTGACTGGATTCACTTCAGTTCTTCAGACTCACACACACACGACGCCTAATTCGCTTTACGCATCCTCTGATATATTCTCATAAATATTGATGCTCGTTGGATGTCTAATGTCTACCACTTATATAACGCACACATACATCAAACGTGACAAATCGGATTTTTCCAACTTTTTTTATTTTTAGTTCTTCCAAAGTTATTAATAGCTCTGTAATTTTCTAATGAACAACTTGTACACGCCGAATAAAAATGACTTTTGCGTACGCATCAACAATGCTACAAGCACTTTTTAATGCAGTTTCTGAATTTATGTAAATTCTCATTAAAATGCCCTCTATTTTCTGCCAACATTCTCCTCACCAGTGTTGGTTCTCCTCCGCTCCCCACGAAAAGTGCGTAAGCGTCAAGAAAGTGACATTTTACACGTTCATTAAAAAATCGAATTAATGAAATGTGTTTGCAAAAAAAGAGTTGATTTGATTACATGCCAAAATGTCTTCAAAAAGTTTGTAGATAAACTCAAAGTCGGGTCTCAACAACACCGCGAAGCAATATATCTGGTTAGGTGTTTGTGCGAATCTAATCCAATAAGTGCTTAATTCTTTAGAGCTGTGTTTGACTTTCACCCTTCCGCTTGAGAAATGGATACACTCCAAATTGAAACGAGCTAGCGATTTACTTTCTGCCCTGTTGTCTGCGCTATAGCTCCAGACCGACTGAGCTTCTCAACAGAATCCACTCTACTTTTTAAAAGTGAAGTGGAAAGGGAACTAAAAAATCCATGTAGCTCATATTATAGCTTCTTCTTGGAACGAGATATTGTAAAGCTAATACAATGCTTAACTGACTGGTGGTTGTTCTGCCACAGTTTGAGCCGTTGGATTACAAAAAAACAGCAATCAGGTCTGACTATGTTGCGATTTTATTTTGGACTGTTCTAGTAGACACTCTCTAAAGTCATTTCAGAACACATCGCGTTATAGCTCTCGTTTTGCTTATTTGCTTGTTCATGTAGAAAACATACATGTTTAGCAGTCAACAAAAAATCCAAATGTAAGGTACCTACCAGCTACTTATCAAACAGAGTTTATAGCTAATAGGTATGCAACATAATGCTACGACTGAACAATTGCGAATTTTACATCATTTTTACTTTTTGCACAGTATATCCCAACTCTACCAATAAAGATCAAGTATTGTCAATTCTACTGAAATCTCTAAAAATGGTTGAATCTATTGATCTCTCGTAGTTCCGATCACCCATTCATTCCCCTTTGCTTTGTCGCTTCAAATGCTATCAATCTCGCATTTTTATGGAGGTTGGATCGGGATCGAACTGTATTTGAACAAATTGAAAATTGAATGGCTCTATACGAGGTTTCTCTATGAAGTATCATCCATCAGATTAGATTGTGTAAAAGTACACTTGATGGACTGAAGCATGTCACGCACGAGTGTAGCCATAAATGACGATAAAATGGTTTGCTAGCACGTGAACGCATTAAAATAGAAACAACTAAAACTGACTTTAAATAGAGAATGATCATAAAATAATATAAAATACGGAAATTCAATTGATTATTTATGAATTTCTACGAAATAATTATTTGTATGTGTGAATCAACTCCAACTTCAATTTGCCCCAAAGGTTTGAATAATAATTATGTTTTCAATAGGATTTGACAAAATCGAGAAACGTCACCACCAGCACATCGCAATTGCAGGTGTGATTCAAGATTCTGGATTATGTCATGTACTATTACCTAACATCTCATTCTTATGGAGCAGAATGAATCTACTCATCTTACTTAGTAAATTACACATAGGACAAAGCCATGTCTCATGCATCAAAACAATGTTTTCCCAGAAAACCTTGCACTGGTAACCAGTTTTTTAGCTTAAAAACATAGCGCAGTTGAAGCAGCCAAAAAGTTTAAATTTTCCTGTTTCGTATCTGGTTCATGTGCATGATATTCTATTGAAGCTTTTGAAACTGGATGCTAAAAAAATCGTGCATGATATCGAAAAATCATAATATTCCATTTGACTAAATGGGAAGTTTTACTTATTCAAAACAACAAACCGAACACGATGGTACAGGTACTAATACAAAACTGTTTTGTAGCTGCGACATGTTTTTCAAGTAAAATGTCAATAAAGCATAACTTTTTTGCATACCTGGATATAAAAGAAGGACCGGTTGTGTTTACTTGTGTAAAAAATATAAATTACGCAAGTAAAAATTGGTCAACAATATAAAAATGATAATTTACAAACGCGACAATGAAAAATGCGATATTTGTGATTTTGCAAAGCAGAGACATGATCTTCCATGCAGATGAGTCATAAAACATGGATTCTGATGATAATTCTTACAAAAAGAACACATGCAGCACGAATAAGCAGCTCTTATTTTTCTTCCATGACATAACTCAACCAACGGAATCGTCACTGCTTGTAAGTAATTAAAGCTTGCAAAAACCGGCGATATCCTACATCCTTAGTCAATATTATGCACTTTTTAGACTATCTACTTGATTAAATTAAGTTGTTGCTGTGAAGCATATTATTATGCACGAACATGAGCTTATTATCTAACACTCCACCGTTCTCGTGAATGTTCTAAAATTTTCTCTACGACCTAATTATTGTAAACTTGACCCAACAATGTTTCAATGATCCGAATTTAAAGACTCATAAATGCAATAAATTAATCATCATTGTTTTTCATGCGCTTCACGGAACTATAAAAACGAGTGATGGATAAACGGTAAGTAACTTTGTGGAGCGACTATTTAGCAATTTGTCACGTTCCTTTCGTCAAATACAATGGATACAATGTCCCTGATGAGGGCTCGCGTTTTTGAGCCGAAACGTCGGTATATTTGATTAAAAACTGTTCCTAAACATTCGATGAACCTAGAAATCACTTATTTCTCAATGGATACTTTGTTTTAAGCTGACTTTCTATACTTATATGACTCATTATGCAAATGTCAGAGGTTTTAAAATTGAAATTTTGCTTTTATAAACGGTATGACACTGAAACAGTGACTCTTGTTTAGACAATCAATAGTCCGATAACGACTGTCATCACCAACCAAGTAAGTTTTCACAAAAAATTGACAATATGCTTAATAAAATGGAAATCGATACAGGACACAAGGTTGAAAATTACAATAATTTCTACGTGTAATCAACGGTAGTACAATTTACCGTTATTGCAATTTTTGGCTATTATCATATTAATTTTCTAACCAAAACTGGCCGTTAAAGTGTTTTGGCCCATTTTCAATGTTGATGGAGATTCGTTTGGATATTTTAGCAAAAACAAAAACATGCATTCCACAAATGTAAATCGGCAAAAATAAATCATTTAATGCTTCAATGGACATTGAAAACCTCAAACAAATTCCTCCTGACCCTGGTAAAAGTTCAATGTTGAACGGGAAGTAATTCGCAATGCAATTTTTACTGTACATGAGACTATGAGGCTCAGAATAGACGCTTTCATTTTCATGAATTGCTTACGTACATGGTAAAATTAGCAAATTCACTAGAAGCAAAAATCTATTTTTATAGTTCATTAGCTCACATTTAACATTGCAATCCCAATTTCCCAGTCAAGAACAGGATATATTTGTGCCAAAACAGATAATAGCACTTGCTAAACAAAATTCATCCACTTACCTGAATTCAGGATTTATAAACTTGTTTACCCATTTAAATCGATTTACAACATCAGCAAATTAGCACTTGGTAGTATCATTAATGTCTCCCTAAAACCTTAAGACATAATCAACAATTTTTCAATTTATGCTTCTTTCCGGTAACAAACGCAAATCTGTTCTGTACAGAGTTTAGAACGTTTTCAAGAATATTCAACATTAACAGTTTCACAATTCACATTCACAGCCACAACAGGTAAGGGACAAATTTGTCTGTTTAGCCTGAAAAATAATATTATTTACATTCGCAATGTGAATTGTAAATGTTCAAAAATATGAAATTAAGTAAAATGCTTATACAACATTAAATTATTGTTAAAATTTTAAAAAACACAAACTTTGTTTTTAAGAACATTTCTAGTTCCTTATTGTTATTATTCCAAAGAGAGACAGACAGCTTTGGGATATGTTAGCCTATTCTAAAATGTGGATTCATATCGTACATGCTCATAGCACGCTTTCAAGTGTAACTATTAATATAGATTTTAAAGCTTGTTATTCCATGCCATCATAGATCATTCCCCCAAAACTGTTATTCGTCCCATAATAAATATTCATAATTTTCATAAGACTTTGTATGATAGTTGATGGTATGTACTAATGCTTACTTGGACAGTAGTAAATACAGCAAAATAACTTGAGCTTTTAACCTTTTTCAATTGAGTATTCAAACACGGAGCAGAAAAATAAAAAATCGAACAAGCCCAGTAGTGTTGACCCTCTTGCCTAATATTTCAGTGAACCGAAGGTAATGTACAAAAGTCATGCCATATCAATAGTAATATTAATATCACGGTAGTCGGTTTACAATAATAATCCATGTACTACTTGTCTTTCCTCGTTCCTGGAGCCCAGATATCTCTACGTTGTAATGCCGTAGTTTTAAAAATATGTTATGAATTGATTATGCATATTAGACGAGCCACTAAATAATGCAAAATAACAAATGGAAATACTATCAGCTCCTTCTTCGAGCCTGTGCTACTTTGGTCCGTGTATTCAAGAGAAAGAAGACATTTTGAAACTAGAATGAATGACTTTTCATGACTTTTTGTCAGAATCTTCCTCTTAAGAAAAGTCAAAATTATAACTGTATCTAAAATCCCAATTCCAGCAAAATTAATTATGCCCAATAATGTTTTCAAATTTCTGTATTTCATTTCTTTTATTACAACAATTAAGCAATTGAGTTTATAATAATATTTCTGCACACGAGTACGTGCAAGTCGGATATAACATTGTAAACAATTAACTTAATAAATATAATTATTATGCACGTCCCTACATCCACTTACTTGCAAATCGTGAAAAACATTTTTCGTCTGTTACCTGCTCTATCACTCGATACATAATACAATGTCATGCCAGTCCATATGGAAAATAATGCGTCTTCGCCAGTACCCCTTAATAAAAGTAGTAATATCTTTCACCTATATAACTCTCAGTTACAATAATAGTTCTTTTTTCACTACAGATGAATAGTTTCTTACATCTACTTTGGCGTGAAGAATGAAAATATCTACAAAAGTAATACATGAATGTAAATACAACAATAACATTTTATTAGCGATTTGTGGAAACTAGCTCGTCCAACTAGTTCTCCTTTACAGCATTATAGTGTGGGCCATATAAAGGACAGGATGGCAAAAATATTATGTAACAACAATAACAAAATGCGTGTAAAATGCAATTACAATATCATTGAAAATATTGTGTACAAAGTTAGTTTACAGAAGGAAAATGGGAAAAATACAGATTACAATTATTATACAATTGAGCTATTATGCTATGTAATTATTATGCTTTTGGGAGAAATGCATGCTTGATTTAAAAAAAAGATTTTCTGAGGATCACACATCCAATTCAATGTGTGCACTAATCAAACTAAATCTGGGAATATCATAAAACCACGTCCTAAGGAAAACAGTGTCAGGTCTTCATAACTAAATAATTATTTCCTCAGCCACTCCTATACAAAACCAAAGTTTTTCGTTTTGATCGCCAATAGAACTTTGTTACGAAGAATATACCGGGAAGAGTAGAGAGGTACGTAAAACCGGGAAATGCAGGTGTTGGCTGTAGGTAAATGACTGTCGTCTGCGGGACGAATAGTCACTGTAGGCATGGGTTGAAATCCATCTTCCGATGCAGGCAATGCAGGTGAACCAGTCCAGAAATATAAAAGTTCCTGTCTTTCCAAATTGCTCATCCTTTCAATCATTTGCCAGAACCACTTTTTGAAGCGACTCAGTTTATCACCCGTTTCTCCACTCTCGTCGTTGAAACTTGTATAAGACATTAATGTGTTCACGTTAATCTCGCCAACACCATTCATCAACAAGCGTAAATCTTCACCAGTCAGACCTAAATACAGTAAGAAAATGCAATATTTAAATATTTAGTTTTATAAGGATTTCAGTGTAAAGTTGTTGTATGAAGAACGCGTTTACCTTCTAAGGAAGATGGTGGAATCACGTCGTGAACACCATTTCGTAATTCTTCTAAAGCTTTTTGCTGGGACCTCACCATTCGATACTCAAAATACTTGCGAACATAATCATAAACATTTTGCTCAGTCACTTCAATATTTCTGCCACCAGGAAGCAACTCAACTGTTCTTCCACCTTCTTCTGGACTTAAATCCAAGCTGTTGAAAAAATTAGATGATTTATTAATATTGATCTATTTAATTTAAATGTATTTGTTAAAATCATAACACAAACCTAAATGTCAGATCAGCTCCAGAGAAAACATGATCCGGATCTTTGTTCTCGGCATCCAAAATGAGTTGACGGAAGCTTTCGTACATGAGGGGATCAAAGAAGGCCATATCATGGAATCGGATTGGACGATTCAGGATAAACTTCAGAACGTGCCGATTCAGTGTAATAGGACACAATTCGTTTTGTAAGAGACATAAACCAACCAGTCTAAATAACAAAAAAATCATCATGTTACACAATAAAATTAATACAACCCACAGTATATTATACTACGTATTCAAATTTTCTTACCTTCCAACATTCCTAAACGCGTTAATTCTCTCGGCAGTTGGTTTTCCCAATCTTGGTGAGTAAAATCCTTTCTTTCCAGGTTGATAAAATAGCGGGCTGCTATCCTCGACACCGTCCCCGTGCCATTCTTCCTCACCTGCCTTTTTCGTAGTTCCAGAAGTTCCACTACCACTTCCTGAATTTGCAGTTGATGAATTCTTGGAGAAGTTAAACACATCCATTTCCAACAGCACTTCTCCCGGGACATCTCGTGTGTGAGTTAAAATTACGTCTACTGCCTCATCAACGCGTTGCTTCAATGAGTCTTCCGACGCAAGAAGAATAAGCAGCTGTGGCGGAGGAAGTTCCAACAACATTCCAGTAATTTTTGGAGCCAACGAAGGTCTTAATGTGTGCACCTAAAATATCATGTTGTTTGTTAGCTTGTGGGTCTAAAATAGATAAAGCTAAAGCTATTTACACATGACTTATTTAGTTGACATTACCTTGGCGTAGAGCCTTTCCCCAATTTGCTGCTGATGACTGGATAAATGATCATTGAGGGTTGCTGGACTAGATGTTCCTTCTCCACTGCTACTAGATGGGTGGAAAGGTCGCGCATCATGAGACAAAGTTCTTCTTACTTCTCTTACTCGCGGAGCACCACGCTACAAAGCAGAATATAACATTTAATCTCCATATTCTTTATTCAACAACGGAGTTGTATAAAGTGTGAGAAACATAGATTGGTCTAACCTTCACAATTCTAACTTGTTGACCTCTACGAATGTTGTAGTCGTCGCGGAGTCGAAGACGCTGTAAAACATTAAACTGATTTCCGTACTTATTGGCACCAACTAAGCAAGTCTCCAGATTTGGAAGTTTTTCTTCGCTCTGAATAGCTTCAGCAATGGCAGTGTAGAAACTTCTAGCAACCCCAGAGCCCTCTCCAGGTTCATCTTTGAATGTAACCTATAATTCATAACAATTAATTTTAATTAAAATCACGCATATACAGCATCATGCATAGAAAAAAGTACACTAATACTAATATATACGTACTTTGACACGATTCACCGCTAGAGGTGGATGCGGTGACGTAGCTCTCCTATGAGCAGAGTTGTAATGATTATTCAGTTCTTTAAAAGTCTGTAGGATCAACTGATTCCTGTCTCTCTCCAATTTGGACAAGGCGAGATCCCGCTGCTGTGCATTTCGTAGCTTTTCCATTTCCCGACGGAACCTGCTTTCCTTTACAGGAAATCCTCCTAGCTCAGAGATTACAGAACCCGGTTCCAGACCCACGTCATCCACAAACACCCTGCCAAATAATTCCAACGTAAGTCTCCACCTTCCCAATAGAACGTCATCTGAAATCATTGACGAGTTAAATAGCACAAGTTGTTGCTGTGATTGAGTTCCAGACGTCTGCGCGGCAGACGACAAGTCTGGTTTCGACAATGGTGTTAACGTCGGCAACTTGGATGATGAGCAGATTGACGATCGTGGAGTAGTCTCAACAGTAACATGCGCAGAAACATTGTCTGCAGAATCCATTGGAACAACAAGTATCTCTGGTGCATCATTCGAATTATCTGTCATGTTGGAAACCTGTCGGTTGCACACAATGACACTCTTTGTTGGGGATCTTCCATGTCCATGTGCCTCTGGTGCACTATCGTTAACAACAGACAATTGTGCCATAGAGGAAGATGGCCCTGGAATCAAAGGCTGTTGAGACGATGATGATGATGATGCTGGGATCTTCTTTACAGAGACGATTATAGGGGCACGTTGGATATTAGAGTTGGGACTTCCGGTTGAAGTTGCCATTCCAGAGGGGATAACGGAGATGGTGCTCTCCTCCTCACTTCGAGTACCAATGCTCAAGTCCTGTGGCACGCTCTGCGGAGAACCCCATTTTGGCACAATAGTCAAGCTTGGGCCACTTTGTTGCTGAGCCAGAGATGAAGATGACTGCAGACTTCCCGCATCCGAGCACGTAATTCGAACCAAAGGTGGAGGTTTGGTTAAGAAAAGTGCGGGAGAGGTTGGTTCACCTTTGATGATTTCAATTTGTGGTCGATATGAGCCAGGCTCGGTACCCTCGCTTAGCTTGACTGTGGTTACTGAAGTAGAATCAAATTCCTTAACTAGAGACGTTCCTGGAGCTGCATCCGGGGTGTCAACATCCATCGTCGCGTTTGAACCATCACCAACATCCGCATCTTTTCTCGGTCTTTTCTCAAGCAAAATTGAGTATGCAGGAGGCTCTTCGGAACGTGTTGTGAGACCAAGGTGCAAAGGCTTGATTTCTTTCAGTGCAGAGTTTTCTGCAGATTTGGAGCATCCAAAGATTTCTTCACGACGAACATTGGGCTGTAAAAGATGAGGCTTTTCAGCGAGAGGTAAACTCTCACCTACTGTCGTATGGAATGGATCAGGTGGAAGACATCCAAGGCAGAGTGTGGATTCGGATCGTTGGAAGAACGAGTGTCGCTTCCCAATACTTTTCCCTGCTGCAATATTAGCTCGGCAGATTTCATCGTCCAATTCGCCCAGATCCGGTGGATTGATACCAAGCAGAGGAACTGGGTTCTGGGCGGTGCCATATGTCAACTCATCAGCTTCTTCGGGATCATGAACTACGAGACTATCGAGTTCATGTGATTCACCTTTGTTCGCTAGTGACTCACTACCACTTCTGAGAAAATAAATCAGGGAATCGAATACATACGCGATGTGCTTCAAACTGGACACATCGATAACAGGTAAACTATCCAAATGCTCCGTGTTATGAGCCCTCATTAAAGATAACGAGTAGGAGAGGAACTCTCTTCTAGCATTTATTGCATCCTCTCTTTCCCGGCTGGTTCTTCCCTCAGAACTCAACGCTGTTCTTGTCCAAGCATTGGTTGAAGTAGTGGCTGGACGGACCCTGGCTACTGGTGGTGCCGCAGGTACTGCGGCCACCACAGTTGTGTCGAAGGATGTTAGTGAAGCACCAAATTTCAACTGACTCTCTGTCGAGTCCATCACAGTCAACAACCATTCCCAAACCTTAAGCAGACGTCGGTCCAAATGCAACTGCAGTCTGTTCACATCTTCTTGAGTCACTTCCAACTTTCTTGCAAGCCCTAACTTGGCATTTGGATAGTCTTGTATAAATTTAAGAAGATCGCCAATTTCACGCATTACTATTCCAAAGGCCCTTGCCAACCCAGACACCGTGTTAGCCATTGTTACAGATTCCTGATTATTGGCAGCGGCTGCGGCTGCAGCAGCTACAGCGGTAGTCGCTGCAGATCGTCTCATGGTTCCAGAAGCATGATCAATAAACACTAGACCACTCGTTCCAGTTGAAGTTCGAACATTGGCAGTTTCTCTGGTTCTTATGGCCCATTGCATTGTAATGGGGGCCAAGTTTCCTCGTTGTGTGTTGGAAGCGCTAACTCGTCGGTCAAACACTTGCTCCTCGCTCGCAATGGCGAATTCGTCAGCCCCTGCGTTGTTAGCGGAAGAAGAAGCTGCAGCCGCTGCTGCAGTTACCGAAGTGCCGACAGTGGTTGCAGTAGTATTTCCAAGAGTCACTGTGGTACTATTTCCAGCTACAGCCGTATCCCTGTCATCACTGTCGTTACCATCTGACTCGTCCTCATCTTCATCGTCATCTTCCTGTTGTGTAGAGTCGTCAGAATCCTCCTCGGAAAAGAGTGCAAGGTTTGCAACACCGCCTCCTGCATCGGACCCAGCAGTTGCGTGCGTTTGTATACTTCGCTGAGCAACCGAGCTGGCAGCATCATTTAGATTACTTTGATTATCGTCAGAGTCACTCTCGGACTCTGCTAGCAGGTCCAATTCCATATCCGATTCTTGTTCGGCGCCATCGCCCATTGCCATTGCCTCAGGCTCTCCTCCACGACTCCGTTCTCTTTCTTCTGGATCAGCATCTACCATTTCATGCTCGTTTACATCCTGTTCATGTTGTTCATCCATGCTATCCTCTACGTCTTGATCGCCATCACCTTCGTGATCGTGAACAAAATCAGCATCTTGCCGAAAAGGTCTTGAGTCGCTTAAAATCTGAATTGGATGAGCTTCTGCTTCTAACTGCCGCCCATTGGCTGCACCATGATTCGAGTTTTCGCCCATGGAGATCTGGTCTTGTTCCAGGAGGGCACTACTGGAGTACGGGAGTAATGGATCAACGCTGAAAAGTTCTTCGCTCCCAGTGGCGTTCTCTGTATTTGATGGTAACAAAGGAAATGACGACGTGGGTCTTGCCACACCAAGCTGTACGGGGGCAATTTGGGAGTTGGCCATTTCACAAAGTTCTTCAATTGCGAGCGTGACCAATGCTTTGAACACTTGTCGGCATTGTTCAAGTACAGGTGGAGTTGTGCTGGTTTCAAAACAAACAATTCATATTAGAGCAAATCAAGTTGGATTTCAACTTTAGGTTCAAATCAAAGAATCAATGAATCTGCACTTACTTCTTTTTGGATGGAGGCGCAATCTCAACGCTAACTATAACAAAGATACGGGCGACAGATCTTATGAATCGCCGGGCTGTGAGTTCAGCTTCAGCCGCACGTCCCGGAATTTTGGATTGTAGTTCACGAATAAGTGTAGTCAGCAATATTTCCAGCATCTAAAAACAAAAGTTTGTAACTTAGACTCGTTCCGCATGACTTTGGGTACAATCAGTCGTGAATTTGTGAAATTAAAAATGCTTACTTCATTGCACTTTACAAGTATACGGTAAGTGAATTTATCCAGAAGTGCAGTCCCACTTTGTTCTTCGGAACCATTCTCTGGGATTCCAGACATTATCATAGCTTTGATGGCAGGCCAGTCTTCCAATAGTTGTTCCAAGGCGGTACGGCTAAATCTTGGAGGCTGCAGATCATGATCAGGTATATCCAAGTCTAGAAGAAACAATGCAGATTAGTAAATGAACAGCAAAACGACAGTAAAAGAGTTAAGAAAGATAGTCATTCCACAAGTCAATTGTCAATTACCTATATCTGTTGGTTTTCTTTGTGCTGCTGCCGCTTGGTTTCTTGCTCGTGCTGCCCTATGTTGTTTCTGTTCCTGGAATTGCCTTCCAGCGGTTTCCACCAGGAAAAGGAGAATATTTTCCCCTCTGCAAATTAAAAAAAACAAGAGATAATTGGTTAGTTTACTAGAAACAATACATCCGATAAATACATGAAGTATCTCTATGTTTCTACCTGGAATTAGTTAGGGAGACAAGATCTGTATCGTTGATGAGCTTGCACAAAAGTTCATATCTAGCCTGCTGATTTCCCATGATCAAGGCCTTGCATTTACATTTTTCCCAACAGTCGCAATACGCAGTCGGCGAAGTTCTCTTCAGCTTACAGTCATGTCCCTTATGGCACACACGAGCACACTCAGTGCAACAACATAGTGACCCAACAAGGCCACAAGTTCTACATTCAAAAATATCTTGATTGATGTGCTCCGCTCCTGTCCACGTGAAACTGCAGGTGTCATTACAGCACAAAACGTGAAGTGGTGAGTCGTCAGGTAGAGAACCAGGTGGATAGATCATCGACATTAAGATTTTCTTTTGAACATCCGCATCTGGAGACCTCTCCTTTGATATCTTTACAATAGCATCGAATATTATTACAGCAGATGGATACGCTCTACCCGATACAGCCAGCATGAATGGCGTTTGTCCCCGAAAATCTCTTTCCCCCAACAGTTGATGCAAGTGGGGCTCCAGTGCGTACGATTCACACATCAATTTCAAAGCCATCTGAGCATTACGAACACGCTCATTGGGATCCCAAACACAAGAGGAACTACTGTTGTTAGATGATGCAACTTGAGAAGAAGATCCTTGACCACCTCCTCCTCCTGATCCAAGTCCTCTCAACCCAAATATTACAGTAGTGGCCGTGTTGGACTCGGTACTCTCATTCGAGTCATCTGCTTCAGCAATCACTGCCCCAGATGACCCAACAGTCAAGGTACTACTGGCTTGTTGCGGAGCTCCCAAAAAGCTAGCAAGATTTTCAATTGTCGCATCCAGAGAACCACCTCCGCCACTTGTGTGGTATGTTGACGAGTTGCCGGAGGTAGTACAAGTTACCACTGTGGTGGTTGTGCCAGTATTACCGTTGCTTCCAGTTGAGCTAGCATTAGTGGTCCCAGATGCCCCAGTGGTTCCAGCTGTATTGGTTGTGGATTCGCCATCCTTATTTGTAGTGGGCATAGCCATGCTAACGGCAGCATGAAATATGTTTCTATTTCCATCACATCGCTCAGTCAGAACTCGGTTCACTACACTGCACGGCTTGGCCTGTGCCTCATGATCCAAATTGGCCAGCACTTGCTTAACCCCTTCGATATCACACTTTAGAACCTTAGACAGAAGTATTTGCTGTTCTATTGCCATTACCAAAACCCCAACCTGATTCTTCTGCTGTGCACCAACATGAGGAAGGGCATGAATGCCTAGACCAATGCATTTGATTGGTGCCAAATCAAGGCTTACAGGGTCTTTGATGGCTTCCAGATAATCCTTTACCAAAGGATACATCGTACCGTTTCCATCACGTAGAATACTCATAAACTCATTGTCGCAGCTGCAGTTGAGGGAGATGAGTGAGGGATCGATTCCCAGGAATGCGGAGGTGTCTGTTGGAAATCCACTCTCTGTTTCCCCCTTTCCTGTACTCAAGTTATACGATTTCCAGACTAGTTTCTTTCCATCTTTGACGATTGCATGAATTCCAACCGCGTCCACAGACAGGGACAGTACATTATTCATATCTGCAAGGTGCACTCTTCGAGGAAGTTTCTGTATACAGTCAGGGGATTTTGGTAAGGAGCCGTTTTTAACAAGTTGTAGATCGTCTAGTCTGAGTACGCGACAATCCTGTAAAACGCCCTCCTCACTTGTCGGCGTTTCTTTTGCATCCTTCACGGAAGACACTGATGCGGAAGATCCCTGTTGAGAAAATTTGATGACTGCAAAAGATCCGTCAATCTTCAGCACTCTACCAATTGGTAGATTCTTTGAGTCTTCAACAAATATGACGTCTTTAAGCTGCCATTCTTCTTCATCCTTCTTTTCGTTGCCATCTTTGAGTGTAGGATTCTTCTTGGCTCTCTTTGAAGTGGATGGAAGAGTTGTATCGGAGCAAGTGGAACTGGCAGGGGATGGTGGAGGAGGCATCGTATCCGTCGACCTCGGTTCATATTTTTTCGGTTCCGCTGGTGGAGGACCCGGTAATACCTAAGGTATATCAAATTGAGTTATTAAGTTAAGTTGAGTGTGTTGCATCATTTCACAAATTATCAAATAGTAAATAGGTTTAATTTCGCACATTTACCTTAAAACGACACTTATCCGTCAGACACCACGCCGCATTCAATAATTGCCCAACTTTAGGAATTCCCCCAGACACGGTAAAACCAATTGACCCTGGTTGATACATTGGGGCTACGCGCATTAGAACCTGACTTCCGACAGTGATTTCTGAAGATAACATATCCCCTCCACCTGTTCGTGACGTCTTTTTACTCTTTGTTCTGTATTTATCCCATAGTTTTTTACGTTGACTGAATGGCAGGACACCCCACCAATACAAAATATTGGCGTCAGTTCTGACAAAGGAATACAAGTTGCAAACAAGCAGTTGAGTAAACTTTTGTCCTTGAAATGTATCCTGGAACGCTGTGATACTGTGTTCAAGACGACTTGATACGTGTGCTATGGATTCATCCATCCAAGTGGCAACCCTGCCCGAATCTGTAGCTACCGTGCATCGAATGAGCGAAGATGCTATCATGGTCACCTTCTCGTTGGTAAGACCCAGACCTGGTGCACGAGGATGTGTTACTGATGGGTTCTGAAAATGTGTAACACGAAATTTGTTATAAGTTGCAAGGTTCAAATCAGCATAGTGTAAATTTTACACATTATTCTAATTATTTGATGAATTGATGGTGGTCTCTTACATCAGGATTCCGGTACGGTTCAACTTCAATCCATTTCCACTGATAAACCGCTCCATTGACCCCTACAGCCACTAGTTCACTATGCATGGCTGATATTGCAGTAAATCTAATGTTCCTACCGGTGTCTGGCCAGTACTCGATTTCATCTGACAACCAGATAGGAGTGCTTTGGCCGGATGAGCTCTGACCAGCTCCGCTGCCACTGCTTCCAGCATTGTTTTGCCCACTTCCGGATTTTGAATTCCTAATGGAGCCTTCGCCTTGGTTGGAATCGTTTGAGTTGTTATTCCAAGGCTCCCGCAGCGCATTTTCCAACCAGCGACGAGGTCCAAAATATTGTCTGTCACGCCAACGTGAAAAGCTATCTCGTTCTCCTGTTTCCCCACCACTCCTTTCTGGACGTACTGACCGAGCACCTGATCGACTACGGAAGACATACAATCAATTTTTAAAATTACAATATAAATTGCTTATTATGTAGCTTGTTAAAACCAAAATTCAATTCAATCTTACTTTCTCAATGACGAATATGCGAACATGTCTTCTGGAAAAACTGCGTCAACAGCATCCGATAACATTACTGGGTCAGTTGCTCCTCCAATCCCACTGTCCAGTAGCGACATCAGGTCTTCAGATACATACGAATCCTGTGAATCGTCAGCGTCTTCTCCCTCTTCGTCATCTCGAGAAAGTAGATTATTTACAGCGAGGTTTACGTCTAAATTTGTTCTTTGTAACTCTCTGATAATTACACTTCGAGACTTTCCCTGTAACACCACCTGTGCTTGTGATATTAATTCCTCTGGAACATACTGAGCTGGTAACACAGGTCTCGCAGAGCCCATGATAACTCCTGTACCCCTGCCACCTCGAAGTGCAGCAGCCCTGTTTATTCTTCCTCGCTGTCTGGCTTGCTGCCTTGAGGTACTGCTGCTTCCAGCCTTCGGGCATGCTTTCGATGCTTCATTTCTGCTAAGATCTAAACGATCCGATATTACAGAAAAGGCTAGTCTTCCCACTCGGCCATCTTCCATAAGAAGCGCTATATGCGCTGGACCAACCGCTATTTGTCTAACAGCCGGCCCATTTCGTATTGATGACAATACATTTGGAACTGTGTAGTTGGAACGGTTGATCTTTTCGCCCAACTCCCGTAACCTATTCAAATTGACAGAGCAAACCAAACAAACATTCATTATACCGTTAGAACTACTATAGTTCCAGTCTCAACTAAATGACTTTACAGCTACTTACCGCTCTGCCAGCTGTTCATCTGTTCCCGGGAGGGGATGCACTACAAAATGTATTGATGACATGTTTAACCCTATCCGGTATTTCACTAAGGCCTACACGTACGTAGAGCTTTGTAGGGGGTGTGGTAACCCCCTCACTCCAGTTCCGTAGAGTCAGAAAATCCTACTTCAAATGAACTTAGCTTATCCTTATCCTGAAATCAACAGTATAAAAAGGTGATTATCATCAACATGCCACAACAAGCTTATCATCCCTCTAAACAAAGCCCCAACCGTCCATGTCCCTCCCTTGCCCACGCATCACAGTTTAAGCTCTAAACAATCTTACCCTATCATGAGTCATGAACCCACTACAAGCGACAGTTAGACAAGTACTACGAATACAATTAACTGTTTTATCCTATCAACAATTTAACGGTCTATTCCGTTAAACTATCCTATAAACCGGGAAGATAATTCTGGTAAAATGGTCAGCCGAGAATTACTCACATCTATCTGTTGGGCAGGTCGCTCCTCCTATCCTGGTGAGATGAACTATTCAGCTGCTTACTCAGAATAACGTATGTGTTCTCTGAACAACAGCCCCGACCAGAGATTCTCTTTCCAATTAAAAATACTAAAGCTAATTTACAAACACACACACTCACACTGACTAATTAGCTGTTTAAAAATGAAGTGGTCCTGAACAGACGTTAACCGAAAAAAAGTTAAATCTACGAAAAATTTTGACAACAAAAAATATTCTGCTGCTCTCCATCCACCACTTTTTCTAGACTTGTTCAATGAATCTCATCTCTTCTGTTTTCCTCTTGTCGTCCTCTCTATTCCTTTTTATGGCAGGTCACAGAAAGATGGTTCCATTTGCACACGTCTGCCCCTATCTTGCCCGTGTTTTTGGCTCAGCACACAATCTACTCGCTACTTTTCTGGCCTAGCCACCCGCTTCACTCAAGTAGCAATACTGAGTTACTACTTTAATTAATTGTTAATTAAAGTTGACCATGATTTTTATTAAAAAGGTTAAATGACAAGTGCTTGCATGTTATATTCATTCATTTATATTCATTCACATCCGCAGATCATGATTAATTGCTAGTAATTTATGACAGACAGACGGGCATAAGGATTTTACTTGAGGTTGGGGCTAGGTGAACGCGAAAAATGTCGGATTTCATGGAAGGTTACCAGACAAGGCACAGAGTGACTGGGGAACTGCGAGACGCTCCGCGAAGCAGAGTTGGGTTCAAAGTGGCCTAATATTTTGTATGTATTTTTTTTGGCTCTGGTTGACTCTGTGTGAGATGGCTCAAGTAAAACAGCATTCTTTGTCACATGGTGCATGAGATTTTAGAGGAGTGCAAGCACATGGTTCCTGGTTAACAAAATTTAGCACCTGATTGACAAACTCATTTAACCGGTAATTTGGTTGCTGATAAGCTCAAATTTTACATTTTTGGGATTGACTGACATCTGCTAAAGGTTTTCTAAGTGTTAAATTGATATTTTGTTTCAGCGTTACGGCAAATTGACGTTGCCATTTTGAAGTATTGCATTTCACAAAGTGTTGGGAGTTAATTTGGAAGTATGAAGGACCCTACAGTAGAGGAGGATCCGAGATATGTCTCTGCATATTCCGTTTACAAGGGCCTGGTACGTATCACGTTTCTTCGATAACTCCTATATTTTGTCTGGGTTATAAATGATAAAGCTTTGTTCTTTGTACTATTGTAGGCCAAGCTGAAGAGTTATGAAGACTCTTCCAGTGACGGTACAGCAATCGCCAAACGCAACAAGAAGAAGGCCAGGAAGCGAAACCGTAAGAAGGAAATTGCGGAAGCAAATGGAAAGCCGGAAAAGGTTGAGTCGAGTACGGATGCTGGGACAAGCTCGGACAAGAAGGGACCTTCAAGTAGTAGTGCAGTGAACGGAGCAGAGGCTCTCAGCAAAAGGCAGCGTCAGAGGAAAAGAAATAAGAAGAAGGCTGCTCAGCTAGTTAGTACTTCAGCGGAAACCTCTGTAAATGATACTTCCGCCTTCAGTTCAGCTCTGGAAAGCTCCGTAAATCCGTCGGATGATGAGGATGAGCCACCTGTAAAATCCCGAAAGACCAATGACAGCAACAACATTGTTCCAAATCCCTTAGCCTTTAAAGGAAAAAGTGCTCAGAAGGCTAATGGTTTGCCCACGCCTGGGAGTAAGAAAGCTGATAAACAAAAGTCTAAACAAGTTCCAGTCTCGGTATCGGTAGACAAAGGTGTGGGAAGCAAGAAATCTGTATCCAGCAAACAAGTCAATTCTATCGAGAAACCTTCAACATCCAAACAAGCCATCAGTCAGAATGGATCTACCAAGAAACAAACAGAAACACCCAAACAGAAAAAGAACGCTGTTGCAGTTTTATCGTCTTCCAGTTCGAAATCATCGTCATTTACAGTCACTTCTAAAGTACCTCCCCTTGACATTAAGTCTGTATTCACATCAACTCGAATCGAGGATAGTGTTAGTCACGCTAAAAATGTACTTGACTGGCTGCTTCACCCTGTCAGTAGTGACGAATTTATGAAGACCTACTGGGAGAAAAAACCTCTTCTAGTAAAACGGAAACACGATGACGCAAAAGATTACTACAAGTGGATTTTAACAACGCAAAGTTTTGATGACATGCTGCGAAGACATCCTATTAAGTATGGCATCAACTTGGACATCACTAGCTACGTGGATGGTAAAAGGGAGACGTTGTCTGAAAATATGCAAGGTATGTCATTGTCATTGGTTTTGATTCATTTCGAAAGATGCATGATCATTATCATATTTCATTTGTTCATTAAATATTTAGGTCGAGTGAGGCCGGCGGTGGTGTGGGATTACTACAACAATGGATGTAGCCTTCGTATGCTGAACCCTCAAACTTACATTCAGCCTCTGTGGAAGTTAAACTCGTCATTGCAGGTATGAGTCATGCCGTATGACTAACGCTGGAAAAGTTGACAACACACTAAAGATGCACTGCAGAATTGACAGTTTCATGATTAGTTTCCCCGTTGTTTTAATAGGAGTGGTTCGGAAGCTTTGTGGGAGCAAATATGTACCTGACACCTCCAGACTCACAAGGTTTTGCTCCCCACTATGATGACATTGATGCTTTCATTCTTCAAATCGAAGGCAAGAAAAGGTGGAAGCTGTATGCGGCAAGAAACGAGGAAGAAGTACTTCCTAGATTTTCAAGTCGCAACTTTTCAGAGGAAACTGATAATTTGGGAGAGCCAATATTGGATGTAGTGCTTGAAGAGGGCGATCTTCTTTATTTTCCAAGGTACGTAAGCCGATCGTATTCGATCTATGTTAAATAAATGTGACATTTTTTGCTTAGAAAATTGAAACAAAAACATAACGAATGTACCATTTTGATTGCAGGGGAGTAATTCATCAGGCCCAAACAGTTGACGGAGAGCATTCTCTGCATATAACCTTGTCGTGCAATCAATTAAATACCTACGGAGATTTACTAAAACATGTAAGTAGTTTTGAGAAGTACTTAACATCCATTTATTTTACTAAGTTTTTAAAAATAATTATTTATGTTCTGCATCGTTTTTTTTCGTAGCACGTGAATCACGCTTTAGACAAACTTATGGCTAAAGATGTCAGTTTCCGGAAAGGACTTCCAGTAGATTATTTATCTTTCATGGGCATCGCTCATGAAAATACCACTGACAAAGAACTAAAGAAGAAACGAAACGCCTTCTCAAACACAATAGAAGAACTTGTATCAAAGTTGGCCAAAGAACCAGCAGATTTCGCAGCGGACGCAATGGGCAAGAAATTCATTTGGGATTCCTTACCACCTCACCTCAACAGCAAAGAACGAGAGACCACTGTCGTTGAAGATGGAGAATTTATGCAAAATGGCAAAGTTTTCAATCGTGTGGAATTTGGTCCGGAGACCAAGGTCAAGTTTGTCCGCAAACATTGCGTGCGACTGGTTGTCGAAGAAGAGCAAATCAGATTATACTTCTCGTCTGAAAATCCTCTAATTTATCACGATGAAGAGGAGCCCCAGTATTTGGAAATCTCAGTAGAATTAGCTCCTGCGATTAATCACTTGATAAGTCAGTATCCAAAATACACCAAAATAGAGGATCTGCCCATTAGCTCCAATGATTTTACCCAAACCATACAGTTGGTCAGTGATCTTTGGGAACGAGGATTGTTGTTCACAAAGGATCCCTTGGAACCCTGTATTTTTGATGATTTCGAATCTGGGGAGTCTGATCAGGAAAATAATGAAGACACCGGCGAAACTAGTGGGCTTAATTCTGGTGAAGATGAAGATGGTGTTGAAAGCATTAATTTATCTGACCTTCCTGAAGAAGGAGCCGAAGATACAACCTTTGATGATTTTTATGATACAAGTATGATGATCGATTCTGACGAAGATGAAGAGGACGAGGACGATGATGGTCAACTGTTTCTAAATACCGATGATGAAGAGAATACTGAAGATGAAGAAGATAGTAATGGTGAAGAAGGGGACTATTACGATATTGACGAAGATTCCGAATTTGATGAAGATGAAGAGGACGAAGAGGAAGAAGGTGAAGAAGAGGAAGACGATGATGATGAAATCGACTTTGATGTTCTGGATGGAATGGAAGAAACAGATAGTGAATAAGTCGTTGTGCGTGTATAATTTAAGGTGTTTATATTAGGTATGTACTATAATCAAAACTTGCCATTTTAATGTCGTTTTTGTAAAGCTAAGCATTATAAAATATCATGGCTGAAAATATTAACAATTAATGATATACTTCAATCTGATAGGAGTTAAGTGAAAAATTAAATAAAACTACAAGTAAATCCTTATATTGCTTTTTAATTTTTGTATTTCATAAATAGCATGCAAATAAGAACATAGTCAGTCAATTAACATTTGTATGAATTGCAGTGATGTTTATGCTTGCCGTCTCATTATGCCCCAATTTTCATTTTTGTTCATCTCACGTTACATATCATTCCGTTCCCGTCTAATAAAGTGATATGCGATGGAAAAGTAATTAAAACTAAAGGCAAGTTTTCCAAGTGCGAATTCATATCACGTAACTGTACATCAAGTCAAATCAGAAAGAGGTTTTCCTTGGCTAACACATGAAAATGGGAATGGGAAAAGTGTAGAAAGGAAGAAAAAAGTATGTAAAAATGGTAAAAAATTGTTTTTCAAGGAACATTTTTCTTTCTCCTTATGTTCAGTTAGCATATATTTGGTGGTAATCAGCAACCAGCAGATATGGCTTTTATTACTTCACACGTTCAAGCACTAAATCTTTTTTGAGACAATTGGCAATAAAACTTTTTTTTATTCTTCCAAAGGAAGAAAAAAGTTTTGCAAAGAAGCTCTTTGTTTTGTGTCCTAAAGAAACTTGTAAAGCTGAGCTCTGCGCTCAACGAGTGCAAAACAAGCTTGGAGAGAGCAACTTGAGTTGCAGGGACTGGGAATTGGGAATAAACTGATGAAAACAACAAGCAAGTACATAAATATTAGCCCGTCTCCATCTTTCGTAACGGCAACAGTAGCACCAAGAGAAAAACTCCCAGGACCACACGGCCATGGGGCAATACATCAATTTTTTTATTAATTTATTTTTTAGGGCTTGACAGCCACAGCAGAGGATAAGAGCCCAGCAGCAGCACCCAAAACAGCATCTGCACTCTACACACCGTTTACACCAGAACCGTGTGTGTATAGTCTCCTGGATTTCCTCGTTGAATGAGTTTTTGAGAATGCAGAGGCAGGAGGCAAGTGACGAGACAATAAAACTGGAGTGTTTTTTCTAGAAAGCAATTCACAAAAATTAAGTATTGATTTACATTGTGTGTGTGCATAAAAATGAAGGAAATTGAGAATTATTTCAAGCTTGAGAGAAAATTGCACACGAGACTGGCTCATGTTTTTATCACTTCGCCCCAGTCGCGCTGTTGGTGAGAGTGAGTGCACACGGTGTTGGTGGTACTAGTTGGCGTCTCTGCTGAAGCGAACCAGAGAGAGGAAACAGATCTTGCATAATGAAATATTATGGCTGTTTCATGGGCTACTTCATTTTAGCTATAAAAACATCGTATTCGATCCATAACCTTTTTAACTTTGAGTTTTTCATGGCCATCATTTGTCACTACTGCTCACTATCCTCCTCCTTACTTTCTCCGCAGCCGTACTTCTGAAATAACATCATCTTGTTATGATGTCGTTATTTCCACAGCCTCCTCAAAATAAAAGAAGTTTTTCCTATAGATCTATAGGCTGACATGTTTTGCATGCTTGAAGTTGGAAAATTCTCAGAATATAATATTACACTCTCAACTTTCTGCAGGAGGCAGGATATCTTACAAACAAGGTAAAAATGTGTGGTACGCCAATCTACTGCATAAAAAACTCCTTCCATCCACACTGCTGCCGTTATATTGGAGTCAAGAAATTTAAACCGTACAAGCATGGCACTATAAAAATGTGTATAGCCCATATTTCCACCTTTGTTAAATAAATTGGATAAAATAAAACTGGCTGTAATGGCCACTACATGAAAATTTGACCTTTTTCTCATTTTAATAAAGAATAATTTGACGTGGTAGGAACAGTGGCGTGAAAAGTAAAGAAATTCAAAAGGAAAATGTAAAAGGGAAACTCATTGACAGATATGTACAAGCTCTGATTCACTCCGAGTAATAAAAGTACTGCCATTTTTCTAACTGAATTGCTATAAAAATGAATAAGTAATGTGATATTCAAATTTGCCAGTGTACATTTTATTTCTCTGTGAAGGTGAAAAATAAGACACTTTTTGTATGAAACTATGAAAGGCAAGTAAGCTTGAAATAGATAGTTTTATCGCTTTTGCAACGAGACTAGTGTTACGTTATGACTTTCGAAAATGAAGTACAACTGCTCACTTTGGTGGAAGAAACTCTTCTGCCTTTATTGCCTTTATTACATCATATTTATAAGGGTAAAAATTAGGTAGTTAATAACTGAACAAAGAAACATAAATATAGGACATGAAATTCTAAAAAAACCCGACCCAGACGAACTAACCTAGAAAGTACCGTAACCTAACGGAAGTTTCAAAGATGAGTTCATTCATATACCATTCATAGTTACAATACATGTATTCGTACAATTTATAGACTTAAAGCTATAACCATAAAAGTATACTAAAGTATACCACTTATCCTATACTCTATTTTACCTGTACTACTTAACCTAAGTATTACACGTAATGAGCCAAAGAGCAAACTAAACCAAATCTGCACATGTGCAATGTGCATGCATTATGCGCCAACCTGACAGCCGACGGATCTTAAGAAGCAAAACTCCAGTTTTGCAAATGAATGATCCGCGTGGTCCATGGTCCATAGTAGAGAATAAAACTGCATCATCAGCAATTTCCGGGTGAGAAGGTAATCCGATGGTAGAAAACATGATAACTGAGCTAGCAATCGAAAGATCCAGAAAAGATGAGGTTAAATATCGGGTGAGGTAGAGCCGAAAGATCAGTCCAAGTCCTGAAGAAGACGAGTCAAGAATCCATCTGAATTTCTCCATTTCTCAAAAGTTACTACGAGGTTTATAAAGTTGCCAAAGTTTCCGAATAGGTTGGGTACATTGTGGAGCAAAAATGAAGATTGCTGGTGTAACCATTTTCCTGGTTCTGGTAGTGGAAGTATATGGGGGCATTACGAGACCCATCGCCGGAGATATCCTATCTCGGGAACTCCAAAGGGAGTGTGAAGCATGTTGTTCCGGACCGCTGGTGTGGTTGCTGCTACCCGAAGCGGGTACAGCTTGTAGAGCGTACCCTGTCCTAGATCAACGCGTTGTTGCCATCCATTATATCATACATCCACCGGACTGTGGACTCCGATTTCTGCCCGCAATCTATAGAGGAAAGGATATGCACCATCTACGCAGTAAGTCATTGAATAAAAGAACAATTTACACAAAGTCACACAACTTATAACTCAAATATCAAAGAGTATATAATTGAATTAACGAAACATATGGTTTGGGTTTATCTGCAGTGGGAGAGCTGTTTCGTCAACAAGTGGCTACGGGAAAACTCATGGCGGAACATCCATATGCTACGATGCAGGGGGACGAGCCAAAAGTATTCCAAAGGGCTGGAGCGAATACAACGACACAAGACGAACCGACGTTTTTCTCCAGAAGGGCTCTCAACGTTACGCGTGTTATTGTAGAGGAGACTGAGTCCGTGCTAACCAATACGCTGAACGGCATGCAACGGTGGCGGTATACTGCAGATTTGATGAAGAACGCAACAATCCAAGAAGCCAAAAAGGGGAAAAGAATTTTGTTTGGTCTTTGGAGTTATAGTTTGCATCACATTATCACTGGATTGGGTCATCTGTGGAGTCTCTGGTGATTGTTCATACAACCAAACTAACAGTGCGGTGGGTTTGGTTAAAAGGAGGAAGCAGCACACACAAAACTTAAACACAATTTTTTTGCACATATGGTTTAATTAATTATTATGTGTAAATGAAATTATAATATCCATTTCGAATTCAAACCAATAAACCAGTAAAAATTCAATGTTTGCCTCGTTTCCGATTGTCACCGAAAGTTTGCATAAACGTAGTACAGGACGTTGGTGGGGGTGCACGTAACTGTTTATGTAGAGTAGAATACAATGTTGGCTGGGGTATAACAGGGTCCTCTGGTAAGGGAGGTGGCGTAGGAGCTGGAGCACTAGCTTGTGTAGTAGGCTTGATAGATTGCAAGGGCATGAGATAAGGATCTTCCGGTTCATTTCCAGATACAAATTCGCATCCAGGACCCATCCTTGACCACTTGCGCTTGTAGTAAAAAAAGAGAAGTAGTACACAGCATGATAAAATCATTAAATCGAGAACACCAATGGTAATCAAAAGTATATAAACTTTGTGCATGATGAAATCTTCGCTCATAGCATGCACTCTTGGTAGAAGTGGAGTAAGTAATGGAAGATTCATTGGTAGCCGGATTGCATAATTGTGGTGTTTACACCACAAAATAAACAACATCAAGGATAAGAATAAATTCCAGATCAGTTCAGCATATAAAAGGTATACTTCATGATGGAGATAAAGATGACCAGCTATTTTATCATAAGTTGGAAAAGTATAACTCGTATAATTAGTCAAATTATGTATTAGTCCAACATCTGAATGAACTTGAGTCTTGATTAAAAGATGCTCATACTGTTGATGAGATTCACGAAGAAAAAGTTGATCAACAGTTGGTATTGGCAATATAGAGTAGTTAGTAGTGGACCAGCGTGAAGGGATGACAACTTTCAAAGGGGATAAAATACTATCACCGGGAGTCCTTTTGCAAAGTGTGGGGGGTAGAATCCTTTTTGTAGATGATATAAAAATCTCGCAGAAACAGTCAATGCGTAGAAGAAATGTTCCAAGTGGGTGGGGGTCCTGATGAAAGCGACGATCCGAAACTAAAGTTGACTCCGTAAATGGGTAGTTGGCGTAACAGCGAACCGATGTTGAAGCAGGAATATTTGTTAGCGCATAATACCTTTCAGAAAGTTTGGTTATGTATGGCTCGTACCTACTAATATTTCTACATACAAAAGGACAAGCTGAAATTAACTTATCATATGTAATACCTGTAATTAAGGCTCGTACACACTCATACTTGCTATCAAAACTATGTGAAGTATAAAATTCTTCGTAACTGCATAAATCGTTGTCAGGTGAACAGGAGTACGCATGACTACTGCTAATAACGTTATATTGATTATTTTTTATCATTACTCTAAATTCATCAATCTCGTGCTTACAAATAGTATTATTGTATAAAAAAGGAATAGACCTGCCTGTTATAATCTTATAATTTACATTCTTCTCTTTTATAGGTATATTTAATACAATACTTACGGAATTATTTTTTGTGTTTATTTGACACTTAACTAGAGAGTGATGGTAGTATGGGGATAAATTATTAGATTTAAAGATTAATTCCATATTACGAGTAGCAAGTTTTTGTTCTAACATTCTTAATTCATGTCTCAATATATTTAAGCCAATTATTGCCAATGGCAGGCGGTGGTGGCGACAATCATTAAGAACAGCAGAATAAACCTGCAAGTCCACAGATTGAGCCAAGTCACGCCAGAGATTAGCAATAATCAGAAATAAACGCAAATTTCCATAATTTAGATTCTTAAAATGAATTTCTTCAGTATGATGCTGTAATTCAACAATAGAAATCAAATTATTAAACTTGGATATAATATTATCAAATTTCTTGTCATCTACCTCTGCCAAATGCAAAACTGCTTGGCTTTGTTGGATTAAACCTTTTTGGACGTGATCAATGCCAGCAGTAAGAGTCTTGTAAACTGCTGATGTGTCGGTTGACCCATGGAAGAAATCATATAGTTTGTATCCGATGTATGAGCCAACGGCACCGACAAGAAGTTGGCGTCCGACCCGTGAGTGGGGAGATGGAATAGACCCCAAGTTGTGGGAAAAATTCTGAACTTCATGCACGTCATAGTCCATAGTTGTCAATGCTTGTTTAAGGAGATCCAAACGCGATTCCAAGTAAAACACTAGCTGGGAAATCTCTGGTTCAATCAAACAGGACGCGTAGTCGGTGGAGTTTGCACGGAGGGGATTTGCTTTACAGGCCTGACGATACAAAATATGGTGGTAATTAGTAGGAGATAGAAAATTGAACATGTGAGTAAACAAAATAGGTGTGGTAGACGTATAGATATTCGGCTGGCTCCCTTGGTCTTCCAGAACAAACCCGTGGGATACCAAATAAGTGTAGTTATAAGGAGGCGTCATCGTAGGAAACGGGAGTAGTGCCTGTGAACAAATACTACACAACAACAACAATATAGTAGACAACATGATAAAATGGTAAAAGAAATTGCTGTATAAAATAATAGTAGTTCAAACTGGGGTAACACGAGAACGAAGCTGGTACGGATGGGAAGCGGCTGGAACTGGAGGGCTGGCGGATTTCACGTCGGGTTTTATAGTGGGGTGATCCATAGGTACTTGTAAATG
Source organism: Entomobrya proxima (assembly GCA_029691765.1). Classification (NCBI taxonomy): domain Eukaryota; kingdom Metazoa; phylum Arthropoda; class Collembola; order Entomobryomorpha; family Entomobryidae; genus Entomobrya; species Entomobrya proxima. The sequence continues at coordinate 4,093,037 of CM056168.1, forward strand.
AGGAGGTCGGTTGATAAAAGGTTTGAGTCGGTTGATATGTGTAAGAATTGGCTTAGATGAAGGATGATCGGATTTAACAACATTAAGTTTAGGTAACACTTTCACAATGGTGAAAGGGCCAGTAAACTTTGGACTGAGCTTGTGGGAAGCACCAATCAAAGCCAGATTGGGGAAAGAGACAAAGACCCGATCTCCAAGGGCAAAGTCATTGTTCACACGTGTGGCGTTGTACCTATCGGTGACTTTATCTTGATTTCGAAGCAACAAAGCAGCGGACATTTCCCTTACCGATTGCAAAATCTGCAGATGCTGCGCATTGAAGGTGTTAAGCAAGGGCAAGCGGAGGTCATTAGGGAACACAGGTAAACGACCATAGCATAAGTAGAAAGGTGAGTGTTCAGCAGATGAATGTACAGAGGTGTTGATGCCAAACACACACGCGGGCAGGTAAATGGCCCAGTCTTTAGTACGTTTATTAACATAGTGCTTTAAAGCCATTTCAATAGTTTGGTTCACGCGTTCTACTGGACTATTGCCTGATTTGCTATAAGGCGATGTAAAAACAGGACTTGTGCCTAGCGAAGAAAGTAACTCTGTAACAATGCTGGATTTGTTGCATGACTGATTATCCATTATGATCACTGAAGGTGACCCATGCACATGGATAATTTTATTAAGCAAGAAATTGGCAAGCACTTTTGCTGTTGGTGTGCGAATTGGCTCCGCAATAAGAAAGCGGGTGGCAGCATCTATTGCCACTGCAATATGGGTATACTGTCCAGGTATACTACTTGGCAATGGACCGATATAGTCCAAGTAAATACGCTGAAATGGAGCAGCAATTTCATGTGGAATAAGAAAACCAGCTTTTCTATGTAAATATGGTTTGTTAGCAGCACAAGAGACACATGATCGTACGTAATGTGTAGTGTCATCGTACATTGTTGGCCAGTAGAAACGAGCATTAAGTCGGGCATACGTTTTATGAATGCCTGTATGCGAACATTGAGGTGAATCATGAAAGGCTTGTAAAAAGATTTTACGGTGTGTGAGGGGAACAACAAGCTTCAAGCGAGAGCCGTCTACGTAATACAGAATGTTATTCACAATACGAAATGGAGGATCTGTTTTATGAAGAGAACTATTAACACGTAGGTATATGGGGCCACAGAATGAATCGTCAAGCTGAGCTTTATGAAAGGCATTGCGATAATCTGGTTGATGCTCAACTTGAAAAACAGCTTCAGAGTTGGGAGCAAGGATATCTTGTGTAGTATCCTGTCCTTCTTTATCAAAGTTGGGATGTTCAAATTCAACATTACGACTCAGGCAGTCGGCCAGTCTATGTTGAGCCCCAGTAGAAAACTTGATGGTAAAGTCTACGTCCATTAATGAAGTTAGCCATCGCGCTATACGGCTTGAACGAGGGGTAGTCATTTTTAATAATGAGCATAAACTATGATGGTCTACTACCAAAGTAACTTTGTTGTGGTAGGTGTACGGTCTCCACATGTTTAATGCCCATATACTCGCGAGAGCCTCTTTATGTGTAACAGAGTAATTTCGTTCGGCCCCGTTTAATACACGGGAAGCATATGCGATAACATGCGGGGTATTATTATCATCCCGCTGGACGAGACACGCCCCCAAACTGTAGAGGGAGGAATCCGCCTGAATTTCTACAGGACGGGATGGATCGAACTGTGCAAGGATAGGGGGTGAAATCAGTTTATCTTTTAATGCAAGAAAAGCTTTTTCACAAGCATCACTCCATTCAAATGGTACGTTTTCCTTCGTTAAATCATTCAATGGTTGTGCTATCTCACTGAAGTTCTTTATGAATTTTCTGTAGAACGAGCAAGCACCCAAAAAACTTTTGACAAGTTTAGCATTGTGAGGACGTGGCATTTGTACAACCGCAGCAACATTCTTTGGATTAGGTTTTATGCCTTCAGCATTAACCACAAAGCCTAAAAGTTCTAACTCATAAAAAGCAAACTTGCATTTTGATGCTCGTAATGTGAGATTAACAGAACGTAATTTTTCTAATAGTTGCCTTATTAAATCAAGATGAGTTTTAAAGTCTTTTGAATACAAAATTATGTCATCGACATAAATGAAGAAGCCCTTATACAAGAATTCATCAAATAAATATTTCATGAGACGAGCAAATATGGCAGGTGATGTCTTTAGCCCGAATGGGAGTCTTAAATATTCATAATGATCATTATGTGTTGAAAATGCTGTTTTCGGTATGCTTTCTTCGTCTAATTCTAAATGATGAAAACCAGCAGCAATATCACAACTGCTGAAATATTTTGATTCACGTAAGATTTGAAAAATGTCAGAAATATCCGGTAAAGGAAAAGCATCATTTGGAATGATTTTATTTAGAGCGACGTATGATACGCATAAGCGTGGTCGGTCAGGAGCGTCCTTACGACGTACTAGTAAGACAGGTGCACTCCAAGGGGAGTTGGAACGACGTATTATTTTCATTTCTAAAAGCTTTTTAATTTCTTCATCGATTGCTTGTTTTTCCATAATTGAATGTTTGAATGGACGTATGTGAATAGGTGGGTGATCTGGCGGAGTATCTATGTGCACTTTTTTACCTAGTGGATAGGGTCCACTGTATACTCCCATGTCTAGTGCATTAAAACTGAACACATCTCCGTAACCTGAAAGAAGTTGCAGGAGCTGATCACGTTCAGATATAGGTAACTGATCATTCACCTTGAGAGAGTCAAGTTCAGTCACAGTCATTGCTCGAGGAGTACGGTGTAAGGTTGACCGCTTTTCATGATCTACTTCATAAACCTCGCTGACTGCTGTTAGATATCCTACACATGTATCAGTGTGCATAACAACTTCTTCTGTGGTTGTATTCAGTAATGGAAGGTTTGTGAGTTCTGAGCCATGCACAAGTAAATTAGGTGCAAGAGTAAAATGTTTGTACAAAAGACGTTCAGCAGGCTCAAAGAGGTACAAGGTTTGATGATCAACTTGTTCAGCATGCACAGAAAGTGGTGTATACACTTTTGACTGAAGTTTAGTCTGTACTGCAGTTTTAACAGGAATCCCTGCTCTGGGGATTTTTGGTTCATGATGAATAGCTTTTGCTAATGCATGATACGCATCATCTTCGTTAAAAAATATTGGCATCTTAAACCCAGTCTGAAACTTTATAATCTTGTTTGCAAAATCTATCGTGGGCTTAACGTTCAGTAGAAAATCATTACCTAGTAATATGGGTCTACTCATGTTTGGTACAACATATACAAATTGCTTAACTGTTTCATGGCCTACTTCTAGAAATACATCACTGCATGAATTTATCACTAGTTTACCAATAACGGAAGAAAATACCGTATTGCATGGCCTAGTTTTTAACTGATAAAATGTGGCAGATATAGCGGAACATGTTGCTCCACTGTCTAGCATGCAAATAGTGGGAATCTCATTAACCTTTAATATTATGAACAATAAAGAATGCGAACGTGAGGGGTTGTATACAACATTTATTTCATGTGGGTGAAGAGCCAAGGGTACCCCTGAATATAACTTGGCTCCAATTAGTTTCCCCTGTATGGGCAATTGCGCGCCATATGACCGTATAAATTACAATTGTAACACTGAGTATTTTCATTGCCATTTTGATTATTTCCAAAGTTGCGCCCAAAATTATTCTGATTCCCATAATTATTCCTATTATACCCTTGATAATTATTATTATTTCCTCTACCAAAACCACGACCACCTCTACCCCGTGGATTCCCTCTTCCTCGAAAGGAAGACTGTGCAGGGCGTGACTGCTGGGGAACATTAATAACAATTGGCGCAGGTGCGCGATTTCTGTTAAAATTATTTCCTCTATTATTCCCACGAAAGTTTCTATTTCCTCTATAATTGCCACGGCCACGAAAGCCACTATTATTATTTCTTGTCTGAAACTGATTAACTGTTTGTTTGTTTCTATCATCTGCAACAGGCGCATTATTACTCTTTTGCGTGATACTATTTAGTTCAGCTTTTATTTCGTTCATAGCCTTGACAATAGGCTCTAATTCTGCATTATTAATTTCCTTTTTCCCTACAATATCTCTATATTTTTCGTACTGTTCAATTTTCTTTAAAACAGCCGCAGGGTCTTCAGGTTCCTGAAGATAAATGTCTTTTCCCAAGGCGGGTGGGAGTGCTTTGATCAAATAACGCACTTTGCGTGCGTTAGACATATTAGGATCCAGTTTTTGCATTATTTGAAGAGCTTTGTATACAAATTCACCAGGACTTTCAGTTTTTATGTATAGGTTATCAGCTAACTGTCTTTCAAGTGATTCCGGAGTTTCTTTGTTAGCAAATGCTTTTATAAAATGCTCACGTAAACCTTCCCAAGTGGCTGGTTTATCTGCGTCATAAATACCAGCCACAGTACAATCATTCTCTCGTGCTTTATTGTCCAGAAATGTTTTGTAGCAATCTAAACCTGCATCTCTTAAATAGAGCATGAGTTTTTTACACTTTTTCTCATCGGTAGTCCATGAGAAATCCTCACATGTTAATTCATATTTTTCTAAGAAGTGGCGTACGTTACCCGTGCCATCAAACTTTAAATTGTCAGGAGTTGGAGGAATAATAACGGTAGTCATTGTGGGACTTTTAGGTAGGGTAGCAATTATGGTATAAGGAAACTTTTGGGAGGTGCTAGCAGTAGGATCTGGAAAAGTGAATGTTGGCTGTGCAGAATTTTCAGGATCACCGAATGGAGGTGTCGGCGAATCTGCTTGAGGTGGAGTTCCGGCAGGCTTTTTAGTGGTCATACGTTTAGGAGGTGGGGTGGGGCGATTTGATTTGTTACCTTGCCAAGGAAAAGGTCGTACTATGACGGGTGTAAAATTTACAGTTTTAGGAGTAGAGGAAGTTACAACAGGTACAACTTTACGTGAAAATGGACGGGAAACTAATGCAAGGCTAGAAGGACGTTCTAAAGGATTGTTAAGAAAATTACCAACAAACTCTGAACTGACTATGTTAGTCTCAAAATTATACGGAACAGGAGGAGGGGGTGGTGGAGGTTGAACAATAGGTAATGCAATGACAGGTTCAGTGACAACGTCAGGTAAATTATTAGGTTCTGGCTCGGAAAGTAAAATTGTCGATTGTTCGTGTGATGGAGTAGAGATAAATAATGAACCTACAGAGTCGATAAGTCTACTTAGAACGCGACGACGTTTGTTAGCAGTTCTTTCTATATCAACTGGATCTGGAGCGTCAGTAATGTTATTAACGTTACGACGAGTACTACGCGTTCGAGAAGCGATAGGAGAAGTATTACTCGCCCGCTTAGACATGTATCTTCAGGATGGTTTAAAAGTAGTCGGGTGATCAGTCCGAAAACAAATAAAACAAACCTCTGCGTGTCAGGCACCAAATATTATGCAGCACAGACGCAAAATGGAAGAGTAAGTGAGTGGGGTAGAGTGAGACGTGTATAACAAAATAAAACGGTTTATTGCTTACCGAAATTGAAAAAGAAATGTTCCCACATTTCCTAGCAGTCACTTAACAGAAAAACAGGAGGAGTTACGCGAGGTGGTGCCTCCAAATGTTACGTTATGACTTTCGAAAATGAAGTACAACTGCTCACTTTGGTGGAAGAAACTCTTCTGCCTTTATTGCCTTTATTACATCATATTTATAAGGGTAAAAATTAGGTAGTTAATAACTGAACAAAGAAACATAAATATAGGACATGAAATTCTAAAAAAACCCGACCCAGACGAACTAACCTAGAAAGTACCGTAACCTAACGGAAGTTTCAAAGATGAGTTCATTCATATACCATTCATAGTTACAATACATGTATTCGTACAATTTATAGACTTAAAGCTATAACCGTAAAAGTATACTAAAGTATACCACTTATCCTATACTCTATTTTACCTGTACTACTTAACCTAAGTATTACACGTAATGAGCCAAAGAGCAAACTAAACCAAATCTGCACATGTGCAATGTGCATGCATTATGCGCCAACCTGACACTAGAGAGCGCGTTATCATTACATTTTGATGAAATCTTGACGAGAATGCGAGCTCAGTCTATAACATTTTATATTTCATTTGTAATATATATTTTACGCGGCTCGTTTCATTAAATTGTAATCGTTTATGTCCAGACCTTTCCTTTCTAGTGTTCATCTTTTCAAACCAGAAGCTATACAACCATTTCTCTTTACCCCACTTTCTCTACATCTGGAACAGGAAGAGAAATGAAAGTATCCGTATACATAACAAACATGTTATGCAACAAACAGAATATTAATATCCTAGCTCTTCTTACTTTCTCTTCTAACTTTAATCGAGTTTGCAAGAAATACATATCGTGATACACTTGAAAAACAATATAAGCAAGACACATCGTCAGTGCCAAAATCCATTAAGAAAGTAAAACTGTATTGTTTTATTTATGGATGTTGAAAAGAAGGGTAAAGGTTTCAAGAAATCACTTTTCTTTTCCTTTTTCATTAGCAAAGCTCTATGTCTAGCAGGAGGTGAAAGCACTTGGGTGTCAACTTGCAGAATCTTATATATATTTATTATGTCCACAACTAGATTTCTTGTTAACCCCTTTGCATCTGTCAGGATCATTACTATCACTTATTCAACGGATTCAAAAAAAACTTTCCCATTTACTTGAGAACCGCACCATTTTCATCGCCATTCTTTCTATACTTTACTATTTGTCATGAATATTGGCAGGATTCACACAATGTTTTAAAATGTGAACTGAGAAATCCCGTTTACTAGATTATAATGGTATGCATACAGAATAAACAATCCACCAACGATCGACCATTAACAGTCACACATTCTTTTATATAAATTTTGCTATATCTTAATAGAAATTTCCCATTCTGGTACACCTACCTTCAACCAGCATTAACTTTTTGTGTTCAAATGTCTTCGTATACCCTTTCCAATCTTCTCTACATCAGTCACATTATTGCTATTTTTTGTAACCTTTGAAGATTCAAAATTTCCATTTTGTCGAGATGTATTTGTACGTGTGTATGCAGAATTGCTTTAAACCGGAGTACTACGTAGCGCTCACTTTCCATTAATGATCCTTAGTAAAAATGTATTTACCGGGGAAAGTGGCTGAGCCTCTGATAGGATGATGGCAGTGTGGAGTGAAGTTGCCGAGAGAGAGAAAGTCAGGCTAATTCAGCGTGACGATGCTTTTAGTTGCTATTAAACCATTACTTTATATTAGATTGGATTGATCCTATTTGGCTGGAGTGGGAGAGAGCGAAAAAATTCCTTTAACTGAATCTATAAACTGATGGCATGTCATATCAATCTTATATGCGTTCTCAGTGGTAGTGCAAACACGATTGGTTTGCCAACGACAGCAGAATCAGAACTCACGAGGAGTCAGGCACATTAAAACGAGTCTTTTTTGCTGAAAGCTTTTTTCTGAAGTAAGAACTCAATCAAATACTGCATCGCCATCATAACTTATTTTCTCTCGAAGGAAAAAAGGAATGTTCACTGGTATAACTCGACGGGGAAAGCGGCGATGAGGATTTTTTAATCTCTTGGAAAATCTAGTAGGGAAATGCCAATACTTTTCAAGAAGATGGAATGCCCTTCGAGAATGTACGTATAATCAGATAAAATTAAGACGGGAAAAAATTGCGGGGTAGCAAAAAATGTAAAATATTAAAAAGAAAATCTTGAGCACTATAGTTGCTACTGCTGCTTAATTTTAATCAGCAAAAGGAGATAACGACAAGTTGTCCTTCAAAAAAGCTTTTTACTGTGTAAACCACAAAAAGTAGAATATTCGTTTTTTTACTGCGTCTCTGAGTTTCCACTTCTTCGCCAGTCTTTGCAAACATTCAATTTTCTTGGTCCAATTTTCTCCCTTAATTCTCAATCATTACTTTGTCTATTCTTAAAGAAAAAATGTTACGTACATCAAATAATATTTCTGTGAAATGGAACGCTCTCCGAAAATCGATTGAAAAGCACTCGATCTGGATTTGACGAGAAATTAATTTCGTAAGTAAAGGTTTTCTTGTTTGACCTTCCTTTTCGTAATCAGTGATATAGTATTCTAGTATCAATACTATGTATGCATAGGCGCATTTCAACAATCAATTTCCCAACTTATTGAGACTAGTACGCGTCTACCGAGAAAAGTAATTTGTATCAATTTTGCTACATCAGCATCATGAAAATCATCAAGTCTTTCCAATTTTGCTTCAAATGCTTCCTTCTCTGAAACAGTTACCGTTTTTTACTTGTACTGTTTCCTGTGTAAGCTGCTGTCTGGGAGGGGAATTATGTTCAAGCAACATGAATACTTACAAATTTAGTCGCGCGAACTGTGGCATGTATTACAATTACGCTATGTACAAATCCAATATTATTATTTACGATAAAGTATGAAGGTCATGAAACGATAGTTGTCTGTTCACGAAATCATAGTACGCACGGTCTGACATGGAAATTTAATATAAAAAGTTTCTCTTCGTCAGACAGTAATGTTATAAAGGCAAAAAAGTGTTTGTGTATAATATGGTACGAGCATATTAGTTACAGTTTCTTGGTAGTGGTAATGGGTTCACCTTAAACACAAAACTGAAAACAGTATAATCATGTCATCATTATTACTTCGTCGAATCCGCTTTTTATCGTGTTTTTGTTGATGATACTGCGGTGTGATATGGAAGTGAAACTATGAACTAGAAACACTTTTCTAATTTACGGTTGATCGAGACACTTTTCCCACTTTACTATTGTCGTTTATTTCCGAAGAAGAAGAACTGACATTCCTATCCTTTCAAGATGAGTGATAGCAAAGGACGGCGAATCAAGCAAAATGTGTACAATTTGAAAAGATGGCGATGATAGACTGTAAGAATCTTTCCATCTCATTTTTCCTCTCACCGCCATTTAACCCTTTCCTATAATGGCAGCCCATTTTTTAGGTTGATGCGACGCATATTATTATTGCATATTATGCTAAACCCATTTACAACCAGAGAGAGTATAGGTATCACTTGACTCATCTAGATGATGAGTTGTGCCACTGCTGCGGTGGTTTACTTAGCACTCTTTTATTTTCCAGAGCGACACTTGAGCCAGTTGACACTACGGCAAAGTGCCACCCGGCTCATGTCGCACTCTTTTGCTATATTATAGAACGTTGATTGCCAAGCCTTTAAAAGCATTCATATGAAGTTTATATATTATGTACACGTTAAACGTATAAAACAGCACAACATTATACGCTTACACAACCGTCGTCGTCATCATCATCGTCATCTTCATCAAATCAACATAAATTTCGTTCGTTTGGGGTTGCACATCATTGGAACGACATGATTTGATGGTGATGATGATGGGATGATGGTTGATGGCATTACTTACATTTCTACTGTAAGTTTTTGATGCTCTCGACATAAGCCGCTCTACGTGCTTCCCACCGAGAAACTTGGCAGAAAGCGTTATGCTGTGATGCTGGAAAATGTCAGCCGAAAATATGATCATGATTGTGATGATGATGGGAAGAGAGCGTATAGTTGTTTGCAGCAAGAAAATGATGAGTTTCAGATGATGAAACCCAGACATGCCGTTATAACGTGTGTATCATTTATCACCACACTCTGCGAAGAAGCAGTTAGCTTGAAGGAGTAAAAGGCAGCTTATAGCTGCCGGTATTTATTCAGATCAAGTCTTTACCAGTACCACCACCATATACCATTTCGCCAACATCATCATGGTGTGTCGTTGTCGACGCCACCGCAAAGGCGGCAGAGTGCACATAATAAGTGCAAAACTATCGGCAGAAAACAAGCTTGGTATTCTTTTTCAAATAGCAGCATTTATTCAACATCATCAACTGCAGAAACATTGGCAGCACTGATGTTTACCACACTTACTCGTTTTTCCATAACGTGTTATTAGTTTTCACAAATGACGCGCTCTTCATAACAATTTGGCATGATGACAAGAACAGGTATGAGAATTGCCTTTTCACAATTTCCATTCCGCTGCTTTGCATGAAATGTACTCGTTTGGTGGAAATTATTGCTTTGTTTGCCGAAAAATCTTTGAAATTCTCTGTGCTATTTTTAGATTCCTCCAGTGCTTTCCCTCCAACCTGTTCCGCATTTATTGCCAATTTTCGTTTTCAAACAAATAACGAGCATTCTAATGAAGCCGCGCGACAAAAACGCCCACGCTATTTAACAACATTAATTGCAAAACGTGATTAGGGACTCTATCGAATCAACTCTACAGTCAGAGAGTACTATTGTGAAGTGGCACAGTAATCTCATTAATATTCTCACACTTCCCGACATTCATTCTCTCTCATCCCATTTGCGCCGAGTTCTTTTCCCTTTTGCTTTTCAGAAGTGGTACAACCTACCCAAATTGCAAACCGTTTCATGTGATGTTTTCGTGTTTGTTGCTTGCCAAAAAAGGATACATCTTTGCTTTCAACTATTCTCTCGGATTTTTTTTGGTGGTGCCGTCTTCTCAACCAAAATTCATGCACCATTGAGCCACACATGCAAAGGCACTTTCTCCTTGCTTTCCCTCCCTCCCGAACAATTAAGCCTGCCTTTGCTCAACAAACTCATAAGCTTATTCACTCACTTTATACTACTCCATTTAGCCTTCTTCTTCTGGAAGTACCCTAATGCAGCATGTTTGCTTCCGCACCGCATGTATTCACAAACATGTCATTACGTAATACCCTTTTTTATCTACGACCGCATCGGGACCAGAACTACTACCTCTGCTCTGTCTTACCTTCTCCAATTTCAACAGCTGCAGTACAACATCAAATTGTGGTGGTGGAGCTGCTGGCGTTGCTCATCTTTCTTGTTCCTCTCCCTCTCTTCGCACGCACGCTATATGGTGAAAGTTGGAGTGGGAAAACAAAGCGAAAGTGCAAAAATGTAGCAAGTTGTTGTGCATGTTTACATTATAAGTAGCATTTTTCTCGACCTATTTTTATGCACACGCATATATTTTAGTCAACACTCTTGTTCCTCCATTGCCTTTGTTCATGTTGATGTTTACTATTTACCCAAGCAGCCGAACAAGTACATAAACATTTTCCGTATAATATTTGCATTACTACGCCATATATTGCCATTATCTTTTTCCTCTCTAGCAGCTTGTAAACGTGTGCGTTTGAACATGGATGGGATTAATAAATAGAAGAAGCAGCCAAGTTCATACACAAAACCTTTTTTCTCCTCTTTTCTCCTCTGGACCATAGTCCACCACCGAAACTGTTCTCTATTCTTCTTCAGCATGTGTGTGTGTGTGTGTTTGTTTTCATGTGGGTCTAAAACTGTATCTATGCAAATAGCAAAAATGATAAGAGGGAGATGCACGTCCCTTTTTTGCTTATCTACCACCACCACCGCCACCACGGCTGCCACTACCACCATCAGCACTGTTGCTTTACGCCATATCTGCATGTACATTACATTGTATTTTCTCTTTTGGATGCGGCTATTATTGGCTGGCTCTTTTCTTTTTATCTCCTACTTTCTATTCTGCTGGTTGCTTCCTCTTTTTTGCCATAATATTCCACTCGACTCGATGCACCACTGCCACCAGCACTCGATCCACTTTGCTATTTTCATGCCATGCCGTGACTTGCCATTATACTCTTCTCCTTTCTCCTCCTGTTGTTGTGTGTGTGAGAAAAGCACAAGGAGAGGGGGAGAGAGTAAATAAGCCACACACATACACACACAGACAAGCACAATTGAGAAAGCGAAGACACAACAACAGAAGAGCCCTATTATGGCCAAAAGACACATTTCCGCCAACTCTCTACTTTGGCGTCCATAATGCTGAATAGAGCAGATAGGCACAATGGGAGGCTTAGTAGCAACTTAAGAACAACGCATACATATTATAAAACAGAGTTGCATACATGTCTTCTCCTCATGACTCTGAAGAGAATAAGGGAATATAGAAAAGTAGTAGTAATAAAAGCGGCAAGCCGTCATTGTGCGGTAGTAACAAGATTCAAGAGCTTTACTCCTACAGTTCCACAGAAGAGCAAACCTTCATCATCATCGTCGTCGTCGTCTTCAACAGGAAAATCTCTTCATGTGATGATAGGACTACCACCAGCACTAGTTGTGCTACTACTAGTTTGGCATGCCCACTGTTTCAAGTTCTAAGCCTGTATATTTATTCACCAAGTAGGGCTATATAATTTAGCAGGAAAAGAGTTAAATGTGTGCTTGTATACTCTGCAAATGGATGTCTCTTTTTGAAAACTACTGCATGAAAACAGACTACCATATGTAGAAACTTTCTATAAAATGCATCTCGCTCTCCGTCCTGTGGCGTTCTATATGCATGCCTGCTATTTTCCTAGAAAAGTTGGCCTTAACCAAGACTCTCTCTTTTTGGGATTCATTTTCTGGTGGCAGATGCATAACTCAAGTATAAAGAACTTGCTCAGCGACTAATAAGTATCAAAAGGGTTGTTTGTGTAGAAAGCAGTAGGACTAGGCAGTATGTCCTATAACTACAGCAGCATTTAATTTGCTGCCATGCTTTAGAAACACGCACATCCACACACAAGTTTCACAATATTTAACATTGTAGCAGCAGAGCGCAAAGGAAAACTGAACTGAAAGCGGATGATGATGATCATGACGATGAACTACACAAAGGCTTACAAAAGTCAGCTTCCAATTTCAGCAGAAGCAAGCAACAGCATTCTTATTCCAACTTTGAATACTGTATTCTCTTTCTGAGAGCGATCGTTTTCCAACGCGTCTCTGGTCCCCCATCCACTCAGAAAGTCTTCTCTTTTTCTCAAGCTCTTTTATGTTGGGCGATTTAACAACTTAGCCAGGAATTGGAGAAACACACCACGGCCTTAGCCAAAAACCGATAGAAAATGGTAAAGTAATGATAGTCAGTTGGCAACAGAATTTCCTTGCAGTACAACAAGCACAACTCAAAGAGGTTTCGGTTAAGGACCATTGGGAATGCATGATTGGTTACAAGGAAAATATTTTCATGAAATTATTCCCCATCAACGAAAATAATTTTCAGAGCTACGTCAATATCTTTTGGTAAACTAATGGTTAAACTCCGCCCATTCCAACTACCAGCGATATATGTTTGGAAGATTAATACAAGGAGAAAAAAGGAAAAGGGATAAAAAATTCCACTCGTTGTAGGTACACAGTTAGTACGATGAAGGCATGCATTTTATACTCTCTGCAATATGCCATTTATATCTCCAATAACTTTCTCTCTTTGCATGTGGGAGACTCACTATCGTCCTAGTATTATTCTTTATTTTTTACTAGAGAAAAACATTGTGGATGAGAAAAAGAAGCTTCCGATGTACAATGCCAGCAAAATAAGGGATTCCTTCTATTATATAAACTGCATATTTGGGGTTTTGACTCCTCCAGTGATATCAGATATAGCGTACAAAACATTGTATGTATATTTTGTTAGCAAGTGACAACTATAAAGGCTATATTGCACTGGGTAACGAGCAAGTGAGCAAGTTCTTGTCTTGAGAATGAAAATGATGCTGATATGATTTCCTCTCTTGCCTTACCATGCTCATTGCTGATGATGGAGTAGTAGAAATTCTTTTACTACTCCTACAACTAAAATACTGGTTCAACTCCAACCCAGCGTCCAAGTTTAGTTGCAACGTTTCCATCCAGTGTAAATGGTAAAGTAGAGAGATTCTTCTTGGAAGAAGGAAGAAGATGCTTTTTGTTATAAAGTGGAACGCACAGGGAATCCATCTCTCTAGTCACACAAAGCAGCTGCGTTGAGCTAGACACTCACCCAAGAAAACTAGTCAAGTCAGCAGACTCCTTAAAGCCTCATCCGTTTTTCTCTTCTTTTTACTGCCGTTGCAACGCGGTTGCTGCTTCAAAACGGAAACTTGATATATGACCGTATACGCTTGGTGGCTTCGTTCCTGAGACAAGGAGAATCTCTCTTGCTTGCTTTCTGAGAGAAGAAGAAGCTGAGAGACTTGTTTTTTGGCAAGAAGGAAAGAGCAGAAAAGACAGAGACTGGGCTCTCCAGCTCCTTCCAGAGAGAGAAAATCAAATGACATAACAAAAAAAGTTGCCTTTGCACAAATTCTGCCATACGCGATGGCAATGGTATTTAAGTAAGGAAGTAGTAAAGTAGACAAGCAGACAGCAGAATAATATTATCGGCAGGAAAACGGCGAGTTTCACACACACGAGGAATAATACTGAAAAGCGTACTTTTGTATAGAGGATTTACAGGCATTGTGTGCAAAAGTGTGCATGTGTGTGTGTTCCATGCAGACATAATATTCATCATGATGACGACTCCCGACAGAGAAGAACTCACAGCAGTGAAGAAATAACAAGAAAAGGCCTGAAAAGAGATGAGCTCTTTTGTTCCGTTTAGTGCGAGTGTGTTTCTTATGAAAATGTAGTACTCTCTAGCACTCGAGTAAAAAGTAAATTAGAAACAAGCACCGTTTTTATGTTCCGGGAGAAAACTTTGCTTTCATTTACCTACCTTCACAACAGGCTGGTGGTGATGCCTATTATGTAAGTAAGCAAAACAGTTTTTTGTCTCGTTGTTTTTTATTCAAGTGCAAGTTAATTAAGGTATCCTACAGGCAACCCGGAATACACTTCTTTTCACAGATTTTGACCTTTTCTTCCTCGCTCTTTAGCATGAATGGTATGCATGAAATAACATTTACAGATTTCATGAGAATCCGAGTTAAATTTTATATACAGCAAGGGATTTCTAAAGAATTTTCTTAAAGCGTTTTAACAGGGTATATATCCTTTTGACATTTTGATTGAATTTGTGAAATATGCTTGTATGAAGCAATGTGGAATGAGGTGAGGAGTAGACGAGAGACAAGAAGTGTGGGCAAAGGACGAAACCAGAATGACTTTATTTTAGAAACTGACTGAACTTTATATCATGGTTTGAGCACAGTGAAGCTGTGCTCGGACTAATTAACATAATGACTGAGACGACGGAGAGGCGGCTACTCAATTAGGATTTGGGTAGCTGCCGAGCTGGAAAATATTTTAACATATTTTACATTGCCCTTTCTTTTAATTTGAAGTACAATTGGGTTTTTTAAAGAAAAAACAATGAACTTTAGTTTGAGGTTAGCGGCCTACACGTTGAGCTGGAACCTAAAGTGGCTGGTGATAATGACGTGGTTGACTGGGTAGATGACCGAGAGTTTTGGGTTGAAGAACCTGGAACTGGAGCCGATGAACTGTGAGGTGGAACTGAGGCTGATGAACGAAGATAGTCGACGTGACGGTGGAACGTGCGATCTCCTATCTGGACACGATAGAACACTGGATCCGTGGTGCTGATCCTTCCCGGAGACCATTTTCCTTCCCTTTTGGAGAAAAAGATGACCCCTTCGACATGTGGAGACTGAAAAGTCCCCATTTTTAACGCTGCTGTGGAAACTGGCTTCTTGGTGCTGTTGAGATGCTTGCACTGCGGGTCTGATGCCCGGTTGGGGTAATGTGCAAAGCCTGTGACCTTGGAAAAGCTCAGCGGGGGAAAACGGCAGTTGTGGCCTGCGGTGTACAGCGGTACTGGAGAAGGAAGCTGGGATGGCAATGGTCTGGAGGAACATCAGAGGCGGTTTTGAAGGTGTGGGCACGCATTTCCACCACGCCGTTGGACCTAAAAACATAAGGAGAGCACCACACATGCTTAACCTTTTTTTATAATAGGAGCTGTCGAACTCGCCTGGAACGAGTTGTATGCCATTTTCGGGGAGAAGCTGCTGCGGAATGACGAAACATGCGAATGTTTCCAAAACCTTGGGAATGATGGCAGGGGACGTGCTGCCCAGCATCATGTTGTCCGCAAAGGCTTGGAGGATAGGAAGTTTTGGAGCTTTTTGGTGGTAGGCGTTGGTACCGTCTTGCTTGGAGAAGCGTTGACCACCAATTGCTGCTGCAAATATGTTGTGGGAGGAGGCAATGACGACAAGAGGAGAGGCACAATTCAGCTGCTGATCCGCTTTGGGGTGAGCTGTAGGGAACTTGAGCACTGCATCCTCTGCCGGGTGAATGTGGGTCTGGAAGCCTACAAACTTGTCTGCTGAGTTGGGAGCTGCAAAAACGTCTTTAAACTCATCGAAGAGGGTGGTTAGAGCAACTGTGTCGCACTCGCTTTCAATTTGCCTTTCTACGCTTGCCCAATCAATTTTGATAAGTTTAAGCATGTCCCTGCCTAATAGAGAGTCATGCTCACATACTGGAATGCTGGATGTGACTTGCTGTCCGTTGTGTTCCACCGTGCAGGGTAATTCGCCAAGTGGGGCAAAAATCTCCTTGGTGTAGGTGCGGAACAGCCGTTGAGATTTGTTGAGGGGTGGGCAGCCGATGGATATCCAAAAATCCTTAGAAAGGATAGTGATTCCCGTTCCAGTGTCGAGCTCCATATTGTGTGGGAACCCGTTGACTTTGGTGGGGATTTTGATGATGTCTCCATCGTTGGCTGATTCAAGGGCTCGTATGTCAGTGATGACATACTCGTCCAACTGATGGTTTTGAGTCACGGGTGGCTGATCGCGCTGCTGTGACTGCTGTTGCTGTGGATTGTGAGGTGAAGACCTGCATAGATGAGCGAAATGTCCCAACTTTCCACAGGCTTTGCATACCACATTGCGGTGGGGGCACTGACGCCAGGATGTGTGATCCGTTTCTCCGCAATTTGGACATGAAGAGGGGCGCTGCTGGTTACTACTGCTGGCAGGAGAGTAAAAATTATGACCTTTATTATTATTTTTATTAAAGGACTTGCCCTGTTGACCCAATTGTTGCTGATTCTGTGGCTGCTGCTGGAACTTCCAATTCCTGTTTCCTCTGAAGTGGGTGGTGGCCTTGTGGACTTGATCTGGAGGTGAGGACTCGGTGGAGAACTGTTGACGGATGAGGGCTGTGCTGGCCTCTGCTGTTTCCATCCCGGTAGCGATCTGTACCACCTCCTCCAATTTGATGGTGTCATCCTTGCTGAGGAGAGTCCGTTGAAGGCGCTCGCTGGTCACTCCGAAAATGAGCTGGTCCCGCTGTTGAGTTCCGTTCCGAAACCGCAATGTGTGGCGAGTTCCCGTAGAGCTGCAAGGAACTGTGACACGTTTTCTCCGGAGCGCTGCTTTCTACCCATGAACCGGAATCTTTCCGCTATTTGTTTGGGAGCCGGCTTGAAGTGTTCCTTCATCTTCAGGATGAGGTCGGCCAAAGGTGTCTTGTCAACGGCGGTGGGAGACCACAGGCTGGTGAGGAGAGCATAATTTTTTATGCCAATGGAGGAAAGGAAGATTCCTCGGCAGCGGTTGCTGTTGGCTGGGTCGGCAGGATCCAGGGAATTGGCAGCCAAGAAGGAGTTGAAAGTCCCGTTCCACACTTCAAAGTCGTCGACTGATGAGTCGAACGGCTGTAGAACTCCAATAGTGGCGGTGGCCATGACAACTGGAGTGGATGCGGCAGCTGGAGACGGCTTCTTCTTCTTTTTCAGTGATGGTGGTGTGCGGGTGTGCACCGTAACTGGTTTTGGCGTCTTTGGGGTCTTGGGTTTTGGAGGAACCTTAGGCCCTTTCTTTTTTTCAGGTGATTCTGGTGGAGGGTCTTCCACAACCTCTGTGGAGTCTGTCTCGTAATCGGCGTCCTCAGGATCAGTGGTAGCAGTATCAGCAGGCTTGGATTGCTCTGATTTTTTAGGAGGCATGGGAGCAATGCCAAAAAGAACTTAGACTTTTTTCTTAGCGGTAATGCGAGGGGCGAAATGAGAACGATTCAACCACCTCGTCGCCAATGTGAAATATGCTTGTATGAAGCAATGTGGAATGAGGTGAGGAGTAGACGAGAGACAAGAAGTGTGGGCAAAGGACGAAACCAGAATGACTTTATTTTAGAAACTGACTGAACTTTATATCATGGTTTGAGCACAGTGAAGCTGTGCTCGGACTAATTAACATAATGACTGAGACGACGGAGAGGCGGCTACTCAATTAGGATTTGGGTAGCTGCCGAGCTGGAAAATATTTTAACATATTTTACAGAATTCATTGTATCCCACGCAGTCTGTCCTATTTAGTTGACATTGCTATACGCGTCTACAAACTGAGTATTAAGCAACTTTCCAAACATGACATAAAATGGATTTGATTGAATTGTAATACAAAAATTAATAAAGTTTTCCAAAATGCCGGTATACGATTCTAGTGCACACAGAGGATTGACAGGTAAGTTGTTTGCTTGATTGACAACCGGTGTTCAAAATGAGAATATCTCCTGCTGTGTGCTTATGAAACTGATATAAAAGGTAGCTTTATAACAATATCAATAAAAAAGTCGGAACGAAACAAGCATAAAATAGCAACTTTTTGTATTATTACACATTGATGAAAAGAAGTTGTGCTTGTCTTTTTCCACTCTGCTTAGCAGTTTTTTGCAAATATTGAGAGAAAGTGAGAGATTCTCATTAATTCTCATTATTCAGAATTTCAAACTTTTTCTATCACTTCTAAATTGAAAATCAGCTCTGCATACTTCTCAAGAGGCAAAGAAAGAGTTGACAATGGAACTTTTCTGATTTTTCTATCCCAAACGTGTTATGCGAAAGATTGAGGGTAACCTTCCTTTGATTGTCGTCATCAATAACAGCTAAACAAGCAAAAAACTAATTTCATCAAACTGTGAGGGTGGAAAAAATTGGCAATAAATTGCCAAATACTTTACTCCTTTTTTGCAACTTTGAGAAAATATTGAAAAGTTGATAAAATAATCCGCTAAACAAAATGAAAGACTCATCATTTTTGTTCATGTTTGCTCATTCAGCAAGAAAGCGATCCATCCTTCCTTCTTGCCTGAGAGATAAATAATAACATTGCCAAACAATTCCATTAAAAAGTTTCTTTAAAAAAGAAGAAAAGGCAAACTTCAGAAAGTGTCGACAAGTAGGATACCTACTTCAATTGTTGGTCTATATATATGAGCTTCTAGTAGAAAAAAAGTCCACAGAACTGTCTATTAAATGAAAACATGAAACGAATGTACAGAACAACACGAAGAAAATGTTGGTTTAGCAGTTTTTCGAG
The DNA here is from genome assembly GCA_029691765.1 of Entomobrya proxima. NCBI lineage: Eukaryota > Metazoa > Arthropoda > Collembola > Entomobryomorpha > Entomobryidae > Entomobrya > Entomobrya proxima. The sequence continues at coordinate 4,112,204 of CM056168.1, forward strand.
TTATTCATTTAACTGGCTGAAGTCTTGCAAACTGTGTGTTGTTCGGTGTCAAAACATAAATAACTTTTGTGCTACTGTACTTTCACTTCACAGCTGCTGAGAAAAGTGCGAAAAAACGACAACGCGTCGAAGAAGAGAAAAGTGAGAAAGAAACTTTTCCCCGAAAGAAGTAGAGTCGGATATAGCCTATATTTTTCTTTGGCTCCATGTTTTATAAAGAAACAAGAGAAAGCAAGCTCACAAGAGCAAGAAGGTTTTCTGCGATTAGTTTGCAGCTTACACAGGACGCTCTGCCGAGAGCTGAAGCATATTGCTTGAGCTGATGACGGTGTAATGCATTTAGCAACGACTGATCAAAAGGTGGTACTTTTTTATAGGGATGAACTTTTCTATTAGTTATATATAACCATTAGTGGTACAAGCTTTGAAGAAATGGCCTTCGGTGTTGCTTCATTATTTCCTCTCTCCAAAGAATAAGATAATAAGCGGCTCTCTCTTTTTCTACACTGCGTCGATCTATCTACTCTGTTGATTGAACGTCTTGGGCAAGGTGACACAAAAAACACGAAGAAAATTTGATTGGGTGGGTTATGTCACTACACAGAGCAGCTGCGCCAATATACTTGAACACGACGAAACAGTATCGAAATAGCAGGCAGCTACAAATAAGAAAAAGTTATCCAGAGCAAGTTGATTGAATTAACAACATTGTGGCGGATAGGGAAATGGAAAAGGAAAACGTAAAGTGGTAGGGACGATGAAAAGTAGAGAAGAAAGGGATAAGACGAAAAAGAGAAGAGCAGCAGAGAGCCAACTAGTTTCTTGCAAACATGAAATTCTATTGAGTCATGAGAGCATTTCGGTAAGAAAAGAAGAAAAAAGACTACAAGACTAGGTTGTTGATGATGATGGAATGAAAAAAAGTGAAATGTGATGCGAAGGGAGAGAAAATAAAACGAGGTGAGTTGTAAGTTGTGGATGGATCGCTGTCGAGGTGTTTTGGCTTGGCTGAATGGATTGGAAGGAGAGAATGAGACAGAGAAAAGAAAAGAAAGGGATTGTACTTTGTTGGTTAGCATCATCCAAAGTATCCAAAAGAGAAATGTGCTTGCTAGACTTCATTTCATCTCATTCAGCATAAGTATAGCAGCAGGTAGGACACAGAGAGTTACGTTCGCAGATAAGTTGCTCGTAAAAATGAAGAAGGAGAAAAGATAGGCGGATATTGGATTACAATTGTCTTTTTTTGTGTGGTGACTTGGCCCTGAACCGAACCACTGGTTTTTTATCGGTTTGAGATGGTGGTGGAAACAGTGATTGTAGCATAAAAAGCAAAAGGCAATATTGGTACTACTATTCCTGCTTGAATTGAATATTTTTCGTCTTTTTTCTGGTGTTGGCAAGGTGTGATATTTTCAAGAGTGTCTCTGGCAAACCTGTTGTGCAAAGAACGAACAGAAAGGGAAAGTTGATACTAGAACATGTACACCATTTCTCTTTTTTTCTCTTGGTATTTATTCTCCAGATTTTTTCATCCTCATTTTCCCTTCATGGAAGCTAATAAAAGATCCTATAAATTTTCATCGTCGTCATTTCCTTGAACTCTGCTGAACAAGGCACACCAGTCCACTCGAGTGAAATGAATGAAAAGTATGGTTGTGGCAGGAGAGCGAATGGATCAGAAACTCTCAGAGACAAAAGCATAATGCTGCTTTTTCTACTACGTTATTCCATTGAGCTTAACAGGAAGAAAACAAATACATTTCGTGTGGGAATAGAAAATAGAACATTACTTCATGGCATCTAGATTCCTTCACTTTTTCACAGGGAACACACTCAAGTTTACTCATTTTGTTGGCTGAAAGTATTATATATATATGTATACACGCGCTTGTTTACTTGGCTTTCATTAGGGCCAGCAGTGTGGATATTTATGGAACTCTATGTACGTTTAAAACCGACTGTTGCCTGTCCGCTCTATTTGTGGGTTGTAAGCTAAAGGATTCAATGGCAAAAATTACTAGGGCTCTTTCCATTTGGAAAACAGGTGGGTCTTAAGGCTAAAGCTGTATGTCTGCCACTATTAATACAAAAGGAGTGCGTGAAAGCACAGGGATTGAATTCCAGCCAATGAATCATTTATGAATACCTTTCCTTTTTCCCGTGTCATGAAGAATTGACAAGGACTACGCATTATTTTGGAGTCTGCTTGTGAAAAAATTTATTTTTCTTTTGTTTGTGCCACTCTATCCTGTTCACTTTCTTGTCTGAAAAAATATTATGATCTTCTTTTCTTCATGTTTTTGTTCTTCCAGTGGTTGTACTCACTCACTCCTTTTATTTCTTGGAAATGTGTGTTTATTTACCTACTTTTTTGTACTTTGGAATTGAATACCTGTCCATTTTCAATAGAGGTTGAAGGAGAAAATGTCATGTAGCACTGGAGAGAACATGAGAGGTTAGAAAAAGATTCCTTTTGTTTCAGGTTGTCGTATTCTGGCTTGTAGCTCTGCTAACTTGAGAAAAAGGATACTTGCTTTGTGTGCTGCACTTTGCTTTTTTATACTACGAAGAGAAAGTGAAATGGGAAGAGTTCAACTTTGCAAGGGTCTCTGGGGAGAAAGCATCATGTGCTCAGCCGCATTGTTTCCACTAGAAAGAAAAATACTGTATTTATTCATTTCTCATGAAGAAAAGGTATACGTTTCTTATGCTTCTCGTAATTTCCGATTCGCCTGAACAAATTCGCATTCCTTTCCTTTACAAACGTTCCATCAAGATATTAATGACTTTGTTTTGACAAAAAATGCGTTACATGATACATGTTTTGGATCGTGGAAGAAAGTATTTGTGCAACTCTTTCCACAATTCAAGGATCAGTTTTATGGAAAAGTCAAAGCCACACAACTGTCATTGTATATAGCTTCTCAAGGAATTCTTTTCGCTGTACATACAGCGTCTTCTAATCCCTATTCTGTAGATTTTTTCCCAAATAGTGAAAAAGTTTGCTTACATTTTGAGGGATTGTGATATGTCATCATATTTTGTATTTTGTAATACTATCGCCGCACCTTACGTACTTTCCACTCGCTGAATGGATTTTTCTCTTTTTTGTATTTTATTGTTGAGTGAATTTTCTTTTTCTTTTGTCTGCTGCAGCCTTTTACAATCTCAACTGCAAGCCAGTAAGAAAAACTTTGCTGGGGCTTCAATAAGACGAATTATGCGATAGTTTCCTATTTCAGTATTCTTTTCTTTCCATTCATTCCTCCATCCTGACTCTATGAGCACTAACCAGCATCGTAAACAAAACACACGACTTTCACTACACTTTTTTCTCTTTTATATTCTGCTTTTCATGTGTGTGTGGTAGTTATATAATGTGTAGTTGTGTAGTGTACACATTTTCCTTGTTGTTATTGCTATTGCCATTATGCACACACTCTATTCTTGTTGGCTGTTCTCCAAAAAGGAAAGAGTAAAAATAGTAAAAATTGTATTTCCGCTTTTTGTGTGCGTCGCTTGTAAGTTTAGTAGATGGGTGAATGAATGTGTTGGTGTTGCTGCTGTTGCCAGTTATTTCTTGGCTTATGATGCATGCATTAATCTCTCAGCTTTTCTCTGATCTTTCTGCAGTGTTGTGATTGGTGTTTGGTAAATGGTGTGCTTTGTAAGTGAAAGCAAAAGTTGTGTAATGGAAAAGTCTCTACAAAATGGTAGCCAGAAAATGTACGAGGAATAGAGCTGAAAATGATAGCTTCTCTTTTATGCCTGTTATTGGAATCGGCAACTGAGCGTTTTTACAAAAAACGAAAAAAATAGAATAAAATTGATATTTTTATTCGGGCAAAGTGATAGTGAGGAAAATAAATCATTTGTCCCGCATATACATATATATATATATATGGTAGCAGCATGAAATGACGCGCAATTGTAAGTGGGCAACCAGAACTGCAGCATCACATTATATTCATGCCCAACAGCATTATAAATATTTATTGGTGGAATGGTGTATCTCTCTATGCACTGCAGTAATAATGCCAAATGGTTCCTGCGTTTTTAAAGAGAAAAAATATGCCAGAGAAAAGTGAAAGCTACGCTGACATTGGGCTCGGCTGCTGTGTCTTTCACAACAGGCCGCACACCAAATAGGCAGTTTTTAGTAGAAGCTTCTTTTTCCTTTTATCTGCAAACTTTTCCCTCATTTCATAAACTTGTTTTGTCTATATAAAGCCTGCTCTAAAAGCACGAAATAACGAAATAGTTCAAGTTGACAGACTTTGTTTTCCTCTACTTCCTTATTTGCTTTCACAATTGCATTCTGTTTACTATTTACACATCCAATTGAAAGGAGAAGTTGGTGAAGAAAGAAAGAAAAAAAGTTTCAAGAAGTGAACAGAACACGAAACCGTAGATAAGTATACAAACGGCAGTTTTTTGTGTATTCTCAAGGAGAAAGCATGTTTTTCTCTGCTACAAACGATGTTATGTGCTTTTGATTAATGAAACGGATCAAATAATAAACAGAGTTTTTCTGCTGTAAAAAAGTACTATACACAGTGGAATATGTTTGTTGTACTACAACCTCTCGTTGAAATGAAATTGGAATTAGTCAATTCCAGTAGTCATCAGAATTCGGAAAAGTTTCTTGTTGAGCTATGTAACAAGCCGTGTGGCTCTTGCTGCAGGGTTTTATCAAAGTAAAAAATTACTTGAATGATCTAGAAACTTGAGGAAGAGGAAAAGTACTTGAAAAATCATTATAAAAATAGAATGATCGAAACTCGCATTCAAAGAACATTTTAAAAATAGAGTGCTGCAAGAAATAAAAATTGAAACATGTTTGCACCCAAACTGCAAAACTATAAGAAGCTTTTGTTGGTGGACCATGTTCTCTTAAAAGATTTTACTTCCCAAAAAGAATAATACCATGTATGTGCTGGAAAACCAGAGAAAAACCCGTCCATTTCTCCACGGCATTTTAGAAATTAAACAGGATCAATTATTCCATTTCACTTGCCATTCCGTTTCGTTTACTTGTCCTCCGCACATCTTAAATCCTTTCTATCCTTTTTATTTCCACTTTCTCCTGTTTTATTGTTTTTTCTATTAATTCCTTCACTTTCATGGGCTTTCATTTTGAGGCAGCATTTTTGTAGCTGAAACTTTTATCCAAGAAAGTCTACAACTGCAGTGCCATTATTAGTCGAGAAAGCAAAAAAAGTTTTTTACTTTTACAAAGAAGCACTACTACTGCTATGGCAGAAAGTGAAGTCATGAAAAAGAAAGTATACTAAACGTATTACGTTTTATTTAGTTCTTTAATAATAGCAAAAAGCAATAGAAAAGTAAAGCGTTCCATCTCCCCCTTTTTCTTTTTTACGCTCATATGCAGACTTGTGAATAAAAGAGTGGTGAAATAAGTATCCACCTTTTTCTGAGCTGTGCTGAGCTGCAGCATCATTCTCACTTATCGTTGTCCTCCTCCTCACTTTCATTTTTCTAAGAAAAAAAGTTAATGACATCAAAAGGGGGACTTTAAGGAGAAAGTGAAAGAAGTTTACGCATTTTAAGAGAAAAGTAAAACAAAAAGACTTTCATTATCATTATTACAACGCTGCGTTTCTGCATTATCTAGCAGTATAGAATAGGCTTCAAAGCAGAAGGATTGGAATAGCTCGACAGTTTTTTTCTCTTTTCTTGTTCCCTTTGCCGTCTCTCCAGAGAGAAATAAGCAGTCAAGCTAAAGTGAAGGAGAAGCAGTGAAGATACTCATGAAATTGTGGTCTTTTGGTGCTTCTGAAGGTCTTTCCCGTTTTAAAGCGGCCACTACGACGGTGCGAGTAACACTTAAAGAACAATAACAATGGTTTGCGAGTATTATTGCTGCCCTACAGCAATTGCCCATTGTTTAAAAATGAAAAGAGGCAACACACAATAATATTATCTATTTTTTGCGGTTTTTTGTCTCACTTCACATCTCCTCTGTGATTCCACCCATGAATTCCCGTTAAGGCCGGCATTGAAACCAGCTTTAACCCAAATACTCTGCTTGTAGTTTGCCAAACGTATATTGCATTTATATCCTTGTTATATGTGTTCCGTTTTCTAGTTCTAAAAATATCCCATCTGCCTGTTTTGGTAAGTACTTTAGCCTGCTTTTTTGCAGCGATGCAAAAGCAGCAACGGTCGTTCTTGAAAGCTCCTTTGCTGAAATTTAGGATAGTGCCACTTTTTATGGGAAATATGTCATTGTAATACATATTCACAGAGGGAAATCTCCAAAAATAAGACGGAGCAGAAGAAAAAAGGAAGTCCGTGAATGTTTATATAGATGCATTTGCTATATTCCGGACAAAGTAAAACGAAAAAAAGCAAAGAAGCAAAAACTCTTTTTTGTGCCATTTTCCTACTTTCTCCTCCGAGGACAATATATCTATGTACTTGGTTGGATGGTGAGCAAAAAATGAGCCGAGAATAGTTTTTCTCTTTCCACAGCAGTTTTTTTCTACTGGTAAGCTTTCTTGTCTGCAATACGGGAGACACAGAAGGAAAGCATGAAAATATCTAGAAAACCAGCAAGCCGCTCTTATGGAATGTCAGTATTAAAGATGTTAACCGGCCAATATATGTCCAGAGATCAAAAGTAAAGGGGCCGTGCAATTGTGAGCATATCAAGTTTAGACGATAAACGTGCAATTTTAGGCCTGTATGAAGGGATCTCATACACTTTGTGATTCTTAACCGTTTAAGGTTTCCAAAGGCAGGCTTACATTAATGGTGTTCTCTGTTTATGATTAGTAAATTCTCTTGGCTGCTTAGCATAATCTAGAAATCTTACAGACAATTGCTTAATGTTATTTTGATTAGAATTTCCTAGAAAGATTTGTTCCATAGCACAAGGGACAATTCGGAAAAGTTGTAGGCAAAGATGAGAAGCCGGATGAAATGAGAAATCTGGGCTATTTACTATCATACATGCCTACGCCAACATTCGTCCCACATTTGATCATTTGCTGTTACCGTTAGTTGTATTTTTATCTTCCGGTGAGTCATGAAAGAATTCACCAATGTGAATAGAGTTTGATGCAAATACTTGTTTGTAGGTATATTTGATACATATACCAAAACGCATATGACGTCAGTAGAAACAAATTGGCAAAGCTATGGACTTATCACGAAATTGTTTGGCCATGGTCAGCTGGAGGATTGGATGTCATGACTTGTCATTTCCTGCTCTCGTGTCTTAGTAGAGCAGAAAAATCCAGAAAGCTATATAGTTGCCACTTCCCAGTGTTTTTTGAGAGAACACGAAATCCGCTTTTCTACTCAAACAGTCGAACAAAGTTATTCAAAAATATTCCATTAGAATGGCTGACCACTGGAATTCGCTTTCCAGAGTTGAAATTTGTTTTAAAAGTTTTGTCTTCCCTTATCTAACTTCCATTTTTATTCCGTACCTTTTGCCGCATTTCCCATAATCAACTTAGGAAAACCCACCTCCAGTCGATATTCGATCTCTTCCTTTCCTATCCAATCTACCCATCAATTTTTCTTTGGTATCATCATTGTAGTTAGTTTCGAGAAGAAAGAGAGGAGAAAGACTGTCAAAAAGAAGAAGAATGCCAAGAAAAAAAGATGCTCTCGTCTCCCGGTTCAAGTTTTTTGGCTGCCCACATCTCCGTCGATATCATAGCGTTTTTTCTTCTTCCCTTTCTTGTATGTCCTTTTATTGCGTATAGCTATGTGATTCCAAAGTAGAAGAGAAAAAAAGTGAATTTACTTTGGAAAGCTGTACTTGCCCTCTGTGAAAAATGTGCTTTTTCCCTTTGTGTGCGTTGGAGAGTGGTGTACTTTTTTTCTTCTTCTCCAAGTGATATCACATCACTCACATCACTCTCACTCTCTCAGATGCTCTTCTGGCGTTGTGTGTGTGCTTTTCTTGTGCTAGCACAACAGAGTAAAAGTTACTCTTTTTTCTTCTTTTAGTTTCCCTTCTCTCTCCCTCGGCTAGTCTCCCGGTTGCCCTCGTTTTTCTTTCTCTCTCGAAACCGTGCACACAATATGCTCTATTCTTTGCCTTCCCTTTCCTTTGCCATCCTTCCATTGTTGTGTGATGCGATGTAGCAGCCATTTATACTTTTGCATGCAGCATGTGCGCCTCTTCTGTCCACACACATTCAGGCACACAAGAAAGTTTACATGGCTATCCACCAACCGACCGAACTGTTGCAATGCAGTGGTTTCGCGCTGGCTTTCCTCATTTTTAGACATGAGGTTCAACGAAAAAATAATAAACGCGGAAATTCCTTCCTTACGTCACCCATCTAACTACTTTTCTGCTCTCAAAACTGTGTTAAGTTTTTAAATTGAGAAAATCCCACAAACCCAATCTGCTTTACTGTTTAAAAAAAGACCTGGAACTCTTTGGTGGAACGCACGGTTCCACAAAAGTATTAGGCCTCCGGGCATATAGCAAAAGCCCGGCCAACTAAAAGGAGCTCATTTTTTCCATCAGATTTGTGCCTGCCAACAATGATCTGCCACCAAGGGAAAAGGACAATGTAGAAAAGAAGAACCGGATGCATGCCGCATCAGACTCATTCTCGCTTTCCCATTTTACTCCCTGCACACGCACACGTTTCTCATTTTATGCCAGATAAAGTATAGCAACACAGTAACAAGGACTCTAGTAAAAATCTAGAACGCCAGCCATCACAAAGACGATGAATTTATGGCAAGTCGGAATAGCAAACTACACTCTCCAAGCACACATGATTCATTTTCCTTCAAATATTTCATCATAAATACTTGAGTAGTAATCCCAGGGAAAAAGGGACCCAGAAATCCGGTAGTACCTGCCTTCTATTTTTCTGCAGTTGTGTGTACTGACACTGACACCATACCGCACACTTTTTCAGAGGAGATATATCTGCCGCCACGCACGTTTCGCTTTCTCTTCTTTTTTTCTTGTCATGCCGCAGCAGCAGCGAGCGACACTCCAGCCATACATCATAATCATGCTTTGGGTCCTCTAGTTGCTCCTCTGCACAAGATATGATCACATTACACTATACATACCAGATCTCACATGCGACGGCTATTTTTCAGATTTTACTTTCCCAAAATTCATATATTTTTATGAAATTGAATTGCACAGTGCAAGGCGAGTAGTAAAAATACATTATTCTTTATGTTCCAGATGTGTCCTCCTTCTTCCATTCACGCCTCACACGTGTCTTTCCAACGATATATTTTTACATTGAAGAACGTACACGAGCTTTTGATAGAATTCCGCTCAAACTATGTGTGTCGGTCAATTATGCTTTACGTAAGACGATCGGATATATTTATGGAGAAAGCAACTTTATGTAACAGTGTAGGTAGGCGGATACAAATGACTGGTCACTTTTTATAAAGTTGGTCCAGCGACAGCGAGTGTTCTGAAAATATCTATTTATTTTGGGGCCAATTTGTATGCACCAAGCGACTCGCGTCCGTGTTTTTCGTGTCTATCTCCGCGGCTGTCTATTTTTATAGTAAAGTAAAAGCAGGTAAACGGGTACACTCCCACTTTCTCCATAAACCTTTTTTGACATTTTCCATTATTTTCTATTTTTAAACTATTTCTTTCTGCTTCATAAAGTATATCAGAGAGAGGCACAACTGGCAAACACTTTTTGCTCGCCTTTTCCCAACAGAGAGATGTAGAAACAGAGAGAAAATGGGCGGAGAATTTTTTCACGGATTGATGGGCAGGTGTGCATTACTAGTGCTTTGAAAACTTACATGCATGAAAAATGGAACATAGAGAAAGAAGACAAGTGTGTATATTTGCGTCTCTCTGTAAACAGGTTTTGAACAAGCAAGCCCACAAATCATCATCCCTTTTCCTTTAATTTATTTTTATGCTTCTTTCCTGGAAAAGCTTTTTCTGCGTCTGTTAAATACAACTCATTGAGCTTTAGAATTTGTTTGTGTGTGAATGTGAATATGTATGGGTGGGAGTAATATGATGATGACAAAACCCGGGAAAGGTGGAGTGTGGGTGGAAAGAAATGAAAATGGCTTACCTTTCCCCAACAACACGATCTGATTGCCTATTTCCACAAATTCCCTTCCAACTTTCTAGCTTACTTTTTGTACTCTTTTGAAGGCTGTGAGAGAAAAAGTAAAAGTCATTTTGCAACTTTCTTCCCCAATGCTCTTTTGGGTATTTATTCATTTTCCCAAGAATAATAATAACGAAAAAATCCTAGTAAAGGGCCCGGCACCAGGGGATTACTTCTGTTCTATCTGAGATTCGCGTTTCCACTCTCTTTCTCCCTCTTTACTGCTGCAGCAAGGGAACAGATCAGAGAGACCACCAACGCAACCACAAAAGTGACATGGAGTGGTAGACTATGACTAGCCAATGTGAGGCTGTCAAGTTAAACTGTTTAACCTTTTCAGGACTAGACATACTGGCTAGTATAAAGAGTACGCTAGGTTCATTGGCATTTGGCATTCGATATATTATGCTACTGCTTCTGCCACTAGAGACCTGCCTCTTTTATTTTCTTTGGTGGTTTGGCTTCTTTTTTGCTCTGCCGATATTAATGGTATTTTCTTTTTGAAATGAGAATGTCTGTGTGTACGTGTTTACTGCATTTCTGACTAGCGCTTGCACTCTCATTTCCCAGAGAGCCAAAAAGTATAGGCACGGACAAGAAAAAACAACTCATTTAAATGCATATGGATAGAAAAGCGAAAGAGTGAAACTGGAAAAGTGAGTGACGGCGGTGTTATTAAATCTGAAAGAGAGAAAATGAATAAAGTTGACGAGAAGGTGATGATGATGCCGATGATGATGATCACGTTGATTATCCCATCCATCTAATCCGATTCACGCGTTTTGCTTCGATCCCTCGGCACATTAATACGTACTCCTCTTACCGGCTTTCATGATTCTCTATTCATTTTTTGCAGCGTTCATGTAAAACGGATTTGGGAAAGCGAAAGTTCCTCATTGCGTTAGGAATGAGCGTGAAGGTCTCCCTGTCTGCGTGAAGTCCCCCTATATCATAACTTTTCTGCCAAAATATATACGTAGGTAGGATTACATAAGTGGGTGAGAACGGCGAACGTGAGACTCCGAGAAAGTGTAACACAAGGAGCAGTAGCTGTGAGAGAAGGAGACCAGCGAGGCGTTAAAAGAAATCAAGAGTTGCTGACTGGAAGAAGTTGAAAAGGAGAAAAAAGTTGTTGAAATTTTCATAAGCTCTTATTCTACTCACTTCACACCCGAAACCCAAGCATTCCACGAACTCCACCACGAAAACATGAACCGCTCCGACACATGAACAACCACGCACAACATTCTCATTATCATCATCCAGATCCGCTGATGGTGCTTTACACTGTGCCAGTGGTCTTGATGATCATGATGACGATAAGTGAAATGATTATGTTTACTTGTGGGGCGAGTTATTATGCAGTGCGAGATATACAGTTGGTTTGAATTAAAGTGAATGCTATTTCTTATTAAGACGATCATCGCATGAGAAATAAGCTCCATTCAGAACGGCTAAGCTTGACTTTCCCCAGCAATTTTCTTTTTGACTGGTGCTTGACATTGGCGTGGCGTGTGGAAAACAGAAAAACGCACCAATGAAATATTAATGAGTTTCGTTTACTACTCTCTCGCTTCGTTCGCGGTAATTCTTTGCTGACGCGTGTTCATCCATTTCCCATCCTTTTTCTAAAGGTGTTGGCAATGCTTCTTGAGTTTCTACGAGTATGCCTGTGTACATGGGTGTAGAATTAAGGCTAAACCAAACTGCTTCTATTTGGAAAAAAGTTGTTGTTGTTATCAAGGAGAATGAAGTCGTTTTGCATATCAAGATAATTCTTTCTCGTAAAATGCTTTAGACAATCTTATACCATTTTCATTGAATTCCGGGTACAAATCGCTTTGAAAGATGAATTCCTTCAACTCCATGTATATAAGCAAAAGTCAGAGCAAAAAGTTGAGTAAACCTCTCAAAAGTACCCTGTGCACTATTACGTAATCATTATCAAGTCAGACATCCTCTGAATTGATGAAAGTGGAACACTTTTCCCTTCAAAAACACATAAATGAAATGTGTTAAAAGTGGAAAGGAAAATCGAGTGTAATACAGCGTGACAAAAGTGTAGGGTTTTATGTGTGTTTTAATAGGTATACTCTTTGTTAGCATTTTAGTAGACGCAGAGGTGGTGTAACCTTTTTCTTGTTCCATATATTAGCATTTTATTAAAAGCCGAATATAACCAATTTATTTTTTATTTGTTCACAGATGCCAGAGTCGGAACAAACAGGCGTATTCAGCAGGAGGATATAACATTATAACTTGTTTATCTGCAATCCATTCAAGAAGAAACTGAAAAGCAAAGCATTTTATGCAAAATTTTTACAGTCAAGTCTTTATGGAAGGTTGACACTAAGGCAGAGAGAGTGAAGCAGCAATAAACTTATATGCATATAATTTTAGCACAAGCGGAACAAATACATCATTCTCAGCCTTTTTCATTTTTTATTGCAAAAACGATTCTCGCCAGGACGTTCTACACTTGACGGCAAGGATAAACTACATAAAATAAAAAACGACAAGATTGACATTTACAACTTCTCTAAATCCATTTTTATCTTTGAATCTTCACTCTCCCTCTCTCTTCCTTTCTCTCTCTCTGGCTGTCTGACTTATAGCACCCGAACGAACCCAAATTTGAATGCATATAGTCGTCACACTTGAATAAATACACTGGAAAATACATCAAGATGAAGTATTAAACGGGAAAATCGACTGCAGAAGAGAAAAGCAAGAAAACAAGGCTGTGTGTTAGTGTACATGTATGCCGATCATTCGCATCATCATCGTCATCACCATGCTTGGAAGACTCTCTGGTTGGCAGTTAGATATAGCCACGTTCACTTCACTATGATCTCGGAATACTAACAAAAAGTCTTTCAAGTCCCAGCAAAAGAAGCAAATATTTGACAAGATTTTCTTTCGAAAGAAAAAAAAATTTCGATTTCTCTTCTTTAGCATCACCGCAAGCTATATGTACACAATAAAAAGAGTGGGCTCTACTTTATTATTGTTATTACTTGGGTGCCAATGTATGTCTAGAAGAAAAGTGAATGCTGATATGATCAGTGCGCAAAATACGTAATGTGTACCTAGCAAACCCTTCTTTTTCTCTCAACTTCTTCAAAAAGTTGGCTACACACCGTCAGTATATCACTGGCTTTGCGGATGGATGATTGAAATCTTTTTTGGCGATTCTAGTCCTGTAAATGATTCTTTCTTTTGTGTGTCTGTGTAACGTAAGTGTGTTCAACTTCACTACTTGCTCAACTTACAAAACTCTCCTCTTGTGTCCCTCTCTCTCTACCTGCCTGCCTGCCAAAGACGAGTGAATAGTGAAGCAGTGCACGTACACGACGAAATTTCCGCTGCCAACTACAGAGCCAGGTGAAATCCTCTTTTGCAATTGAATTGTTGTCTCCAACTTTTTTCTTCGTCTCTTTCTCACCCAACCCTCCTGCTTCTTTCTTTATATCGGATTCTTTCAGTGTACCATCATCATCTGGCTAAGATCACCGTAATAAAAAGGGAAAGTAAAGAAGGGAAAATAATAATAGAGAAGGAGATGAAAAGAGAAAAAGTTGTTCAGTTGTTATATCATCTCTTCTCCCTTCTTCTTCAATAATAATAGTAATCTTTGGTGATATTATCATCATAAAAAATAAAGAGTTGGAGAAACCAAGAGAGAGAAAGAGAGAAAAAGGGGCAAAAGCAAGCAAACCAAAGGAAAGGTTTTGCCTTCACTCCTCCATCCACAAACAAGCAAAAAAGTTGGAGATAATGGCAAACTTGCCTTCTCTCCTTTTCCCAGCCAAAGCTCATCTGCTTGCACCGCACATAGTTTTGCAGTGGTAGAAGCAGCAGTAGCAGCAGTGGAGTTGCTTTCTCTCGATCCGCAACAGCAGCAGAGCAATGGTAGCGGTATATCTAGAGCGACCCCCGCTTGTTCGAACGCTAGTTCTCCATCTGCAACGAATGTGAATCGACGTATGCGAGTTCCACCAGGACACGACGATATCATATCCATGTGTGTACGCTTTCTTCAAGTTGTATTTGTGTCTGCGTGCATTTAAACACAAGGGGAAAATTGATTTTCGTCTCGCTTCCTCACTGAGTGAGTCTCTCAGAGTCTCGGGATGAAAAAAGAGGGATAACATGGTACACCTGAATTTGCATCTTATTATCTGAATACATTTTACAGTCTTACAGCACAAAACACACAATATATAAAATACTTTCATTGAAAACTGGGAGAAAAAAAAAACTACTTCAATTTTCCTCAGGAAAAATAGAAGAAATTTTGTGCAAAGAGTATAGAGAAAAAAGTTCATCATTCATCGTCCTCAGCAGCAGCATCAAATTCAGACAGAGTGAAAGCAGAGGAAAAGAGCACGTGGATTGGATCGCACCGTCGTTCAAGAATCCCTTTCCTCAGGGCTGCTTTGTTGTATCGACGTGCTTGTTGTGTACATCTCCCTCCTTTTCCTGCTTCAACATTCAACCAAGCAAAAGTAGGAATTCTTTTCCCTCCGGTTATTAAACGCAACTTTGTTGACGACGACGACAAACTGCTGTACTGGGGAAAGTAAATGAATATAAAAAATTCGGAAGCTGCTGCTCCTGATTCATCAGCACTCGCGTACAGTGTACAACAAAGAGTGCATGCAGATCCTGTCTCGTTCCCACAATTTATGCATACAAGCACAACATTATTATGCCAAGTGAAAGTTTTATTTTTGTCGAGTGAGTGCATGTGACAGCTAGTTGGAGCATTTTGACAGAGGACACTATAGAGAATATTACATTGTTGTGATTATCGTACTGTCTCCAATTCCGCCATACGAACCAACCCGGCTGCAACAAGCTACTTCACAGTACTTTTTGTTAATCGAAACAAGCCGTGTGTGTGAGTGAGTGACGGGAAGGAGGATGTATGCATGATGAGTTATATCAGAATCACATCACATCATCATCTTCCCTCTAGTTTCAAATCAAGTGTGCAGAGATAGATGTTTCATGCACGAGTGCTCCTATCAGACAAATCCATCCACAAGAAGTTGGCAAGGTATAACATCCACACTGCTATATGGTTTTTCTGACTACCTTCTTGATTCCTCTTAGTTGCCTTCAACTAGATAAACTCGGCAGATATTGCAAAAAATAAATAAATAATATTACTACTACTCCTCCGCCCCCATCTCCTCCTCCTACACAAGCCATCAAATAAATAACTCATTCGCATCGCAAACAATGTGACAAAACCAGCAATTTACTGCAATACTCCAAGTTTGTGAGAAAAATGTACATGGGAAACAAAGCAGATTCTCTCCTACAGCTTCCACCCGACTGCATGCAGATTTTCAAGTGAGATATTATATTTGCCTAATCGCGTTCTCTTACGCAACAAAAATACTCATATTCAACAACAGCGCACACATACAGCTTCTGTCATTCTCACTTTTTACCCAACAGGACAGTAGATGTACACACGTTATTCTGACTTGACAAGCTTTTATTGTCCAACCTCCGCACAGAAGCATCATTCAATTTCTGTCATTTTTCTGAAAGAGTAACAGCACAGCAAGAAGCAGCAGAGTGCATATAAGCAAGGAGCCTGCTGAGAAATTCCTACTGACTAGATTTTCTCTCTCGTGTGAACTGAACACAACTTCAAAATCACTTTCTCATGCCAGAAATTATATAAAGAAAAATATAGTTTGCCAATTCTTTTGTCTGTGTCTGTCCATTACATGAGGTGTGCTCGGGGTGTACTCTGACAAAGAAAACTTTTGGTGAAAAGTGGACAAAGGAATAGACTGCGGGTGGATGATAAAAGTGAATACGCTGAAAAAATCTAGTTCGTTCCTAAAGCTGTTCAACCTTGAAACAATCTACTTCTTGCACCGACTGAAACTCCAAAGAATGAAAAACTATTAAGCTAGCAGCCCAGCCAAGTATTAACCATGAGTGCATACTTTCATCTGCGATTGTATTACATTTCCCGGTATTCCATAAGCTGAGGACAACTTTGCATGATAACGCAGTTTTGAATCTAGTCATGCATTCCTCGGAGATATTTTTTGCGAGAAAAGAAGAGGAGAAAAACAAGAAAAAATCAAAAACCAAAGTGGATAGTGGAAACAGTCTTGTTCCTGCTACTATATCGGGTGCTACTACTGAAGAGAAAGTTAATGTAATTGCAGATAATGGTGAAGACAAGTTGAGTTGCACTTCTGTGAATTCGTATCAGAGTGAAGAACAAAGCGCCGCCCTATTGTCCCTCCTTCTTTTGATTCTTTTTGAAAAACGAATGGAAGCAAAGAAGCGAAATGACGAAGTCGACCCAAACAACCAGTACCCTCCACCTGACTACTCTGCGTATAACTTTACCGATAAATTGTCATAAATCAGAAGAACAATGATAACGAGTGTCCCAGTAGAAAAAAAGTAGACGAAAATGATTATAGCAAAAAATAATAATATATATTTTGTAGTATTTCTGAATGAGTGAGCAGCGATTCACACGGTGGATAAAAAAGTGAAAGTGGTTGCTGATGTCGCATCCATCAGCAGTATGTTGGTATGAAGAGACAAAACGTTCGGACTATATCATTGATTGTGTGCACTTTTACGTATCTCCTGGTTGGAGCTGCAATCTTTGATTCACTCGAGTCTGATACGGAACGGAGACAGAAAGTTGCTTTGGAAGGTAACAAAACTGCATCCCAAATTTTTAATAACATTATTGAATGCTTTTCTTGATTGCTTTTTACTAGCACATTTTGCATAACATCAAATTTATGGCTGTCAAGCGATGCTGAGCATAGTATTGTTTAACAAAGGAAGCGAAATGAAAAGGCAAAAAAACCTTTTCTGATGAAATAATGCATGAAAAATGTAATCTCGCGAACTTTTATTGGCCATTCATCCAAAAGGGTCTAGCGTCGTTTGCTCTGCACTGCACTGTAGTAGTAGTAGTAGCAATTTCATTAGTGAGTAGCAGAGTTGCGTTGCGTTGCTGCTATCATGTAGCACCAAAAACACAGCAAAGCGTTATAGCTTGGTGTTTTAAAGTGATAGTCTCTAGTTTTCATCAGATTCTCAAACGACGCGGAAGACGAAGACGACGACTCCATGAATAGATTTACTTTAACTGTTATTACAGCAGTTCTGTGGAACTTGCAAGAGCATAATGGGTTTTTTGTGTAGGTGGAAGAAAAAACGGGATGAGCGCACGCCACACGGGAGCAACGTACCTTTTTGCTTTAAAGGCCACACACAAAAAAATAGGGAAATGAGCAGTTTCATTTTTTTCGGGACAAAATCCTCATTCTCTCCCAAACTCCCAACTTTGTACCTAGACTCTATACGCACATGTTCTACACAAGTTTTTTTACTTGCATTTTTCCTAGTTGTGATGTTCGATGCTCGTTCATTCGTGAGGAAAAGGATAAACTAGATTTTTATCGGATGATGATCGTCAGCTTGTGATAAAACACGGAGTAAAGTACCGTCTTGTTTTTCTTCTTCCCGTTCTTGTTGCCCGGCATAAAAACGACGAGGGTGATGATGACGACCGTTTTGTCGGTGTAATGGAGACAATACTTGTTACGTTCCCGATAATCGGTGTTGGTATATAAAACGCAAAATGTCCAGTTGTCTGTGATCCCACGCTACATTGTTACACCTACTGAATCTGAGCCGATCAGGTTTCCCATCCTGTTTCTCATTTTCTCTTGGTTGAATATACAGCAACAATAACTTTTACGAAATGTTGCTTTTTCTTCTATGTGAGCATTTTTTATTGCACGCCAATCAAATCTATCTCCAGGTTTTATGTTTCTTCATGAATAAAACCCATTTTTAGCTTGCAGAAAGTTTCTTTGCTACATGTTTACTTTATGAAGATAGTCAATTTTGTTTTAGATGATGAGCAAGTAGAAACAAGCAACTGACATCTTGTTGGCACCCATTTCCTTTTTTTGTGTGTACAAGATTTTTTTCCGGCAGACAGTACGTCTTTAAAAGAAGATCATCTTTCGTTGAGAAACGCACTTTTTTCTCTGTCTCTACGCGCTTCGTTAGGTACATTAGATTATTTGATGTTGACATTCCCTTACCACAGCACTTAAAAACTTCTCTTTTTCTCTTTTTCCAACTCCTCATGGACTTCTTAGTTTTTGCCTTCGTCGTAAAAAATAAAGATGAGCATAGCAAAAAAGCCACCTAGTCATTTTCATTCCGCCTTTAGGCCACGTCGACAAGTTGCTCCTTGTCTTTTATCATCGTCCTGAGACAAAAAAATAGAAGACAGCAAGACTTTTTCTTCTCTGTTTTGCTTTCTTGCTGAGAATGATAAGTGCTACTTCTACTTTGACTTTGCTTTATTGCTTCACTTAACTTTTTTCGGTTTGATCGTTTCGTTCCTTTTGCTGAACAAGGCAAGGGACAGCACGACGACTATAGTGATGACACAGTGTTGTTTATGCATAAGTGAACATCAAGCTGTTGTGAAATATGACATTCAGTTTGTACCATTTCTTTGATTCTCTCAAGCAATACATTACACATAAGAAACGGGATTGTTTTACTTTGTGCACTTTAAGCACAGAATGTTAGTCAAATGGTGGTTATTTTGGCTTTCGTTCTGCTTCGTTATATTTCCTTACCGGTACATTTTACGTTTATGGTTATGTTGACCTCATTCCAAACGATTCTATCAATCGTCCTTAAATGCAATTTACTGTCTATAGCCTAGTGAAACCAACACCAATCCCATTTACATTTCCATTCAACAATAATTCAAAAACCGAAATGGTCAGTCATCACTATTGAAAGTCCAGTCACATTACACACGGTTCTGGTGATTCGGTAATAAGAAAATGAGGTGAAAGATGATCATTGATCATCCATCCACCATTCACCTAATCTTATCGTTTGGCTTAGCTGGTGGTGCTGGTACAAAAAATAAATAAAATAAAATTGCAATGATGGAGATGATAGCAATAAAAACAGGACCTATGCTATAATAATATACCTACAATTTACGTTGTGGAGCCACACATGCACACTGCCGTAATTGCTCAACCATAAACGAACGGGCAGACAGAGAGAAGCAGGGCGACAGCGGATGTCTAGTGTCATGCAACAGCAAGCACATTCGTGGAATCAATATCACATCATCACATTATCTTTATTATGACTCTGGGCAATTCCGGATGGCCTCCATTCCCTCTCTACTCCCCATGACCTCTTCCTTCACAGCAGCACATTTACGAGCAGCAGGCCAAGCTACACTTTTTTTTACCTTGGTACGGTTTTATTCTACTACGAGCTATTTTTAGACTGAGCAAATAATGTCGACGCTCCTGCCATTTCCAACAAACTATGATGACTGTACATGGAAATGAGGCTGATGAGGAGTGTATGAGCAGAGTTTATACACGATTGCACGAGTGTGTAAAAAAATGAGCACACTGTTATTTTTGTGACCTTTGGCTATCAATCTTTCCTGAAGACAAATACTATTTTTATGCTTTCGAGTTACTCAAAAAACATGGAAATATTTACAAGATAACTTTTACAGCAGCGTTCCTGGAACAAAAAGTCTTTCAACACTCAACAGCGAATAGTCTTGCATGCAAAAACTTTTACTTTTTAAATATGAAAAAAATAAATAAATTCTCTAGGAAGAAGAGTCAACATATTTTATCCGAAAATTACGAAAGAAAGTTGGAGAAAGTACTCGTAATTCATTTTTTTCTTTTCCTGTTTCAGAGCATGACTTTAGCCAGAAAAAACTGCTACGATGGCTTTGCTCTTGTTGCAATACAACTTACGAAAATGTTCTTTTGTAGAAGCAAAAACATACCACCATAAACTAGTCCGAGGCAGAAGGCAAAAAAACTCGTTCTCTTTAACTTTTCTTTGTTTCATGTGACTCCTTCTTACTTCCTAGTTAAGCTGTAAAAAGTGAACTTTTTCCCTCATCTTTTTCCTTAGAGCAGGCTTTTTAGTTCATTTCTCTGTTAAAAGCAGCCGTGTAGCAGATACCTCGTTTTTGTAGAATCGCAGCAGTATGACTGTATGACTTTGCTGTTTTAGGCTCTTCCCACAATCTATTCCATCGGAATAACTTTACTAGCAATATCGTAAATCAAAGGAAAGCCTGACACATTTGAGTATTTTCACTGAATTATGGACAATCACGAAAGAATTTTCAAACTCAAAAAGGAGCAATTCAAAAAGTCATGTTAAATGCTGGTTTGATGCTCTTGAACGCACACACCGTTCTGACTATTATTTATGATCTTCTTGAACATACTGCACAGGAGGACCCATAAATTTTCAGCTCAGCTTATATAGGACATGGTCCAGCAAAAATGATCCAGCGATTCTATTTTTAATTTGCATTTAATTACAATTTAGTTTAAAAGCGTGTGTGGTTTGGCCATCTATTTAAACCAAAAGCTTATCAGAATCTGCTCAAAATTCCGGACAAGTGTCCCAGAGAAAACTTTGTCAGCAGGATCGACTCTACTTTAGTAGTGGTTTTGTATAGTGGAACGATTGATCCTTCCATGCTCATATTGATGATGCCTTTCTTGTTTAATTTCTTTCATCATCATCACACGAAACAAATAGCCCATCTATACGCGTTTGTGGTAGAAACAATGTAACAACATAGCAAGTCCATGATATCATGTAACAAGTTCTTGTGTTCCCTTTCCCAAACAACAACAAAAGCAGAGCAGAGAAAGCAACTACACCAGCCACACACACGTTGGGACACTATATTATCTCTTCCTAAGCCAGTTTTTTCAGGTTTTCTCCCTTTCCCCCGTTTTTCAGCTGCAATAAGCTTGTGGAGTGGTAGCAGCAGCTTCTGTTTGTATTTGACTGGAGACAAGAGATACACTTCATCAATGTCATTTATGTACATTTACATTGGCAAAGAATGTATGTGCCTTTTTTATTATTATTTCGCTGACGATGTTGCTTCTGATGATGATGATTGTAGTGGCAATGGAACTGGCTGGCTTGGCATTACCACTTTCTTCTATATCCTCCGCTTTTTCCCTTTAAGCCTTTATGGTTGCTATTCCAGTTGTATCGATCCAGTATCCATTAGCCCACTGGTGTATTGCATTGTATTCATCACGGTGTGTGTTCTCTGTGTGTATTCTAATAATACAAAGTTTATAGGAGAATAAGAGAGAGAGCCAGTTTTGTTTTTTTGTTATTTTAACTAAAACCTCATTTCATTTTCAGCAAGAGTCTCATTTTAGTCGCATCGTTCTTACTAGCCTGCTAGATCCGTCCATGTCGGCTTGGTTGGTTGGGGGCAAAAGGATATTAAATATTTGTTATTGCACTGCTGCTACTCCTCTGCCACTACATTTCTGCTTCGTTTTTCCTTTTCCTTGTCTAATCTCAATTTACCTTAAGCATGCTTACTGAACATATTATGAATATTGTAGTTATGCTGGGTTGTATTATTCCAGTTTTCCGAGGAGCTGGAAACTCATTTTTGACTATGATACTCTTGTTATTGCTTGTATTTGCTTTCTCTTGACAGTAGAATGTAGAAAAAAATTATATTTTCTGTTGCCCCATGTCCTCAGTCCTTTACATCAGCAGGCCATGGTGAAAGCGGTTGAACAGATGCTACTTACCAAGCTACACACATGCGTGCGCCAGGAATATTAACGCCTTTCGTTTGTGTATTCATTTAATAGTTATTGTGACATGGTCATGTGTGGAAATGGAATCGTTACAGTGGCAGCAGCTGCTGCAAGCCCTCATTTACAGTTTATTTGCCCAATGCGATCCCAAATGATTGTTGCAATAAATGTTTGCCTATGAAAATGTTCATCTGCTTTATTCCTGCTCCTCCATATCATTCAGCTTAGATATGTCACATAATTTTCCGCGCTTACTGGTTTCAGAAAACTCTATTAGCGGTGATTGGGTACGTGCCCTTCTTGTACTAATGAGTTTAGTGCACATTTTTTTTCTGGAAGAATTAGTTCAGCCCCAATAACAAAAAATGCAATAAGTATTTGTGCTAAAATGTAACGATTATAAACTGCAATTGCTGTTGTATAATAGCCACATAAAAAGTAAGCTTCGCGACTCTATGAATCTAGTACACTCTTTGAAGATTGTTTACCCTCCTGTCTTTCTGTCGTTTTCGTTTTGGTAATCGTCCTGTTTTCCGCAACGGAATTGGCATTCCCCATCCCATTTAACTTAAATAAGTGATGAAGCTCCCTTCCAAAATGTCTTACTCTCTCAATTTTGTCCATCCATCCACAACAATGATGCCTTTCTCACGGTTTCCCCATACATCATTAATAAGTTGTTTCTCCAGCGAATATAATGGATATTTCATAATGCCCACTGTCCTAACTGTTTTTACTGTATCAGCAGCTGTTGAGATTCTTGTGATGATAAAAATGGTAAATTCTCAGGACCAGGTTTTTAACGTGTACCACACAAAATGAATGATGATTTGATGCGTGAATGAAGTAAAATGGCAAAAATAACTGCACAAAGTTGAACTGATTGATTTTGTATTAAGAGTAGATCAAATTGGCAATTTTAATTAGTCAGAAAAGTAATTGATTTGAAGGTTAATTTGGACAAGTAAAAATGATACGATAAAAAAGGTGAGTCTGCTGCCCTGTGGCAATGGTCTATGACTGGAACGAAGAGAGCTGGATGTAGCTCGGCTTTATAGTAACTTTGGGTATCTTCACAAAGTACACCCTACGCTGACGTGGCAAACATAATATACACTCATGTTAATTCACACAGTTACACGTTGACATTATATATTCCTAGGTGGTCAGCGTGGTTATCATTTAAAATACATTGAATACGAAAATATTTAGTGAAATATAATATGTGGTCGATATACAATAAGTGAACAGAATACAAGTATATTTTGTCTCATAAAAATACATAGTCATAATGGAAACTACTACAGAATGGGTTTCTACTGAACAAAGACTTTAGTTGGAGTTCCAAACAGCGCCCGCCTTGAAATATTGATTTCAAAATCTACGGTAAAATGAACAATAAAATTGAAATAGAAATGCCCATCGATCTTTAAATGACCAGATTTTATGACAGACAGAAAGCTGCACTTGATGACTATCTCACGGGTTAGGACGTCAAAAGACGAAGTTAGGGGTTTTCGGAACTGTTTGAGTTTTTACACTCGCGTCCGTGTGGGTGAGAATGATCATCAAAGTGGGCTCCCTTAAGTCTGATTCTAAAGAAATAAA